>JACSYO010001856.1:1115000-1680000 GCA_016806645.1 Ophiodon elongatus
GTGCAAATGGAGCTCACAGTCAATAATATCAATTTTCATTGTGCAACATGCTTTGATTCAGGTGGCAGAAGGCCTTGAATGTGCAAATTGTGTGTGCAAGAAGGAGAAAGAGTGATGAAGCATTGGAGAAAGTGAGCGATGAACAGTTAATGAGGGGGAGAAGAGGGGGGGATTGAGAGGTTACTCTAATGAGTGAGGGGGTCAGTGGTCAGTAGAGAGGCTTGAGAGAAAGAGAGAGAGCGAGAGAGAGAGAAAGAGAGAGAGAGAGAGAGAGAGAGAGAGAGAGAGTGCCAATAAACAAAAACAGCTGATAAATGTGAAGTAACAATGAGAGATGGGAAAAGGAGGAAGGATGATAACAGATAATGAGGGAAAAGAGTAAAAGAGAGATGAAGATTGAGGCAAAAAAGAGAAAGGGCGAGAAGACAGGAGGTAAGAGCGGGAGAAAGAGAGAGCGAGTCAGCATATTGATCGATCAGACCTGTCGGCAAGCAGACAGTCAGGGAGACGTCTGTCCTTGTGTTGCCACTCTCTGGCCTGCAGACACCTAACCCCCTCTGCTCCTACTGGGGTGGTGGCGTCAGGCCGGGTGGCCGTGCATGTGTGCGTGTGAAGCATGTGTGTGTGGCCATACGTGCGCGTTTACGTGTGTAGTAGTACGCTTCTATTTGATATTTAGTGTGTGTGTGTGTGTGTGTGTGTGTGTTTGTTTGAGTGTGTGCAGGTTGCCCTGCCCCTGCAGTCTGCCTGTCGGTGCCCCGTGTCTTCGAGGGCTTCAGGTGTGGAGTGTCTTCTCCTCTGTGGAATTAACTAGGTTCCAGTCAGGAAACTAATCTCATGCTCCCTGTCGCACACAGACGCATCTCAGGAGTATGGGTTCTATCAATACAAAGAGCGCCATGCACTGAGGCAATGCCAGCGATGTGGTCTTTTCTGAAAGAGCTGTTGTCAACCATCAACTACCGCCCCTCCTCCTCAACCCTCACAGCCCCATTTGGGATTTTGTCCTCATATAGAATTCTTGTCCTGGACAAGTAACATCTTTTTCAGTGGTTTGTCTTTGGCAGGAGGAGAGAGCAGCGATAGCTCTGTCAGCTATAGCGGAGATGGAAATAGCAATCAGAACTTTTACTTTAGTAACCATTGCAATATCTCAATGTATTAATGGTAAATAGCAAGTGAATTTTCTACTGTCAATATTTAACTTTAGAAAAAGGATGGAAGTATTATCAAAAGAATTACTTTCAGGCACCAAAAGTAAAACTACATTCATGCAACAACGTAAAATCCTTATCTATATTATAAGTAAATACAAAAACTGATTTCGAAACTGAATTTTCCTAGATGTATACAGTTGCACAGGTACAATAACCTTGAATGGTACTTAAAGAGTTGGTATCTTGCAAGATATTTTTGGTTTTATTTGCCTCAAACATGCTTTCAATAAAGTTCAATGAGTTTATTTTTTCACTAGAAAATAGCTCCAAGGAAAACTGTTGACCATGAGGTTTGAAGAGAATCCAAAGTACATTTCTTTTGTTGCCGTGAGAACCACAAATGGAATTCCATTGTATTGAGGTGAACGCAGAAATACCTGAAAATCTGGATGAACAAAAGCAAAATTGTGGGAACTACAAGAGGTTGTTATAATTTGGGTGGACTAACACTTAGAGTGCCTGAGTAGATGTCTGATCGATTGTGTGTGAAGATGTATGTGTATCTGTCACTCCTATGTGTAGGCTCTGCTAAACAACGTCCAACTCTTCTACACTTCAGCGAGCATTATATATAAAATTTGACAGATTGAAGGTCCTGTTCTCTCTTTCCTTTCTCTCTGTCATTCTGTCCGTCCATTACAGCTGATCCTATTGTTCCAAAACCAGAGAGTTGCGAGTTGACCCGAGAGGTCAGATAATCAGATGCTCTCCTCTGTGACCTGCACTAACCTGCAGTTCAGGGGACATAGTGGTATAAGACTGTGCCTGTCTTCAGCCTGGGAGCTCATATAATACTGGGATGCTCTGGTGTTGTGAGGTTGATAATTGAAGTTACAGCTCTTCTTGGATGCAACACAAGATCCTGGTGAAACTGCAGTTCCGGACATTAAACAAAGATGCTGTAAGATAATACTGGTATGTCTGTCATAAAAAAGAAAAAATT
This sequence comes from Ophiodon elongatus, assembly GCA_016806645.1. Taxonomy (NCBI): domain Eukaryota; kingdom Metazoa; phylum Chordata; class Actinopteri; order Perciformes; family Hexagrammidae; genus Ophiodon; species Ophiodon elongatus. The sequence goes on from JACSYO010001856.1 coordinate 1,117,161, forward strand.
TAACATGTATTGCACAGATATGGATCAAACAAATCTGACTTTGGGAATAAAAGGACTAGAAGATGTCTATCTGGCAAAGTCAATATCCCTTTTGAGGAAGCAACTGTCTTTAATTTAAGGGATAATTGGATGTTTTGAATGAAGCCGAATACCTGCAGCAATCCATAAAGTGGATATTTAGCCAAGCTGGAGTGTTTATATACATTTTCTGAAACAACATAAACACAAAGCATTTTTGAAAAAACTTATGGCGGCATATTGGCTTTAACGCTCATCTGTAGCTGCATAACAGTGAAAACGGAAGAGACATGATGGGTTGACAGAAGAAAAACATAGATGAGACCCTGGAATATGGAAGACAGGTATAAGTGAAAGAGCGAGGGAGAGAAAGAAGGAACGAGCCTAGGAGAAGGTGAATCCGATATCTCCCGGTAAATTGGACTCCCCTGTTTTCTCTAATTCATGTTTCAGAGCTATTGCAACGATGGGGAGATGGAGAGGGTGAAGGGAGAGAGAGAGAGAGAGAAGAAAGGAGGGGAAAGGGAAGACAAATCCATGCAGGGGAGAGCAGAGGGAGAGAGGGAGACTGCGGCCGCTCTCCCACAGGCAGACAGCAATCAATAAATCAATAGGAAACTGTGGTTGGCTGGAGAACGGCTGGGGCTGGGAGGATGGAGGAGGGAAAAGAGAGAGACCTGAATCAAAGTAGCTCCAAGATGGATGGAGCGAGAAGAGGAAGGGAGAAGAGGAGGAAGGGAGGGAGGGAGGGTTCAATAGAGGTGGAGGCATTGAGAAGGATGCAGGAGGAGGGGAGGAGTGCGTGGAGGAAAGGTGGTTTTAGCGGGAGCTGTGAGGGAAACAAATGGGTGGAGGTCCAGAAGGCTTTTAGGGTCCCCTCTTCGTCCTGCCTTCAGCACATCCTGCATCAGTGGTGCAGTGATAGGGCTTGGCACTGTGTGATGCCCCGCTGAGGTCTGCCCAATGAGCCCAGTGAAGCGCGGCTGTATCTGGGGCCGGGGAAAAGCCGTAGGCCCACTGTGCCCGCTGGGTGCAGCCTGGTTGACTGGCTGCTTGCCTGGCTGCCTGCCTGCTGGCTGCCTGGCTGGCTGGACATCGATCTCAGTGGGTTGGAGAGTACAGCTGGACGCACACTGAGAGCTGGGGCTAAATCTGGCTCAGGCTCAATCAACGTTTGCACCTGTCTTTTCCAAAGGGAATTAAACGCAGTAGATAGAGAGAAAGAAAGAGTAATGGTGTGTGTGAGCATGTGTGTGTGTTTATGTCTGTGTGTGTGTGTTAAGGTTAAGTTCTGCAGGTACAGTAGGAGTGGATGGTTTGTAAGCAACATGCTGGTTTTGCCATTAGTCAACATGGTTTTACTGCAGCAGGGGAGGTTATAGTTTGATGGGTGGTTATATGTGTTTGTGATAGACAGTGTGTGTGTGTGTGTGTGTGTGTGTGTGTGTGTGTGTGTGCATGCCTTATCTACGGTACACATGGCTTTGATGTGCAATTGACAAAATGAAAAAGAAGATAGATGCGGGTCTTCACACAGACTAAGCAATTAGTTTGAGTTAAACAGCAGAGATAGTGAGATCAAATATTGTTACATACAAAACAGATACAAAAAACGAATTTATTTCTTTAGGTTTCTTTAAATATGTGTGTACTTCCTTTAAATGTCTTGCTCAAGGAGCATGGCTGTATCCAGCATTTTCAGAAACACTTTGCAGCATCACTCAGAACTCCACCCATATGAGAAAAATAATGGACTCTCCACCAACCAAACTCTATTTTGTGAATTTTCACATTTTATTTACTCAGCTAATGGTTTGCGTATTTTCTGTTAATTCTGGTGGAGAATATGAAATCTCATTTTTACGGCCATGCTCAAAAGCACCTCAATAATACTTCACGAAGGAGAAGAGTACAACATATTCACATTCCCTGAAAGTCACAAATTCATTACCGATTCACTTTTCTGTATTTTCAAATCCACGGTGTGCGGTGGTTCAGTGTTCGTGACAGGAAAATCCTGAAAATAATAGAGATCATTCAATAATCTAAAATATCTGCAAATCATTCATAACACCATATTGGTAGAAACAACATCCACGTGTGAGGAGCAAGCGAGCTGTACAGACCAACAGCGACTTCATTTGCACTGACTGCTCTTTACTCCTTGTATTTAGAAACCGATAGACTGCAATTTAAGCAATAAGAAGTCGCAACTTAGACAATCTGATCTCTATTAGCTCGCTCTGGTAAACTCTTGAGATGTTTATAGCTGTTGTCAATAGTCATTGTGCAATTAAGCTGTTTGCATTGATAGCCTATAAGATGGCTTTCTACAGAGTCTTTATCAACTGCAAGGCGGCTGTGCCGACTATCAGACACTTATTGCACATGTGTAGCTAATGATCGCCGTCCAGCAACTTGTTAACCATCTATAACAAATAACTAGTCCTCTCCACTGTTTCCTCTTCTTTCGTTTTTCATTTTTCTTTCCCCCTCTGTCCTCCCATCTACTATATTATCTTAGCCTTTCTGCTCCCCTCGTCTCCTCAATTTATTTTCTTCCCTTGACCTTTCCTCTCTTTCTCTGTCTCTTCCGATCCTTTCCTGTCTTTTCTTTCCTCTTTTTCGTTCCGCTCCTGTCCTCTCTTGCATTGCTTTTCTATCCCCTCCCCTCCTCTGCTTCTCCCTTCTCTCCTTCTCTTCTTTTTCTCCTCTCTCCTCTCCTCTCTGGGGTCCCATCCCAGAAAGGCTGCTCCCACCCAGACACAGATGGCCCCCAGATCAGATTTATCAAGGCCAGTAGAGCCCTCTGCAAAAGGTCACTCTCTTAAAAGCTGACCGATCAATGGTCCAACTCCTAATACTAACAGCCGTGCTTTTTTTCGTCCGTTCTCTTTTGTGTGTGTGTGTGTGTGTGTTTGACCATGAGTGTGTTTATCTACATGTGTATCTGAGTAGGTGCATATGCTTTTATCCATACATGTACCTGTGTGTGTGTGTGTGCAGCTCTGAGGCAGAGATGTGGGCCCTGGGTGTTACTAATCGAATGGCTGTCCCTCAGATGGTCCTCTAATGACCTCTCCCACCTCTAATAGTGCAACCTTATTGAGGCACTACTAAATATTTCAGCAAGTCATTAGCTCATTACACGTCATTATCTACAGCCCGCTCAGCCCGCCAGGATTAGCTGAGACTTTTAGCAACTTCTCTGTGGGAAATCAATAATCGGCAGACACTTTCAATCACCGGGATCATCTGTGTGTGTGTGTGTGATCATCTGTGTTGATCAGATATTCACACAATTACACGTTTGCGCTCACAGACACACATATACACACATGGGCAGATGATTTTTTAGTTATTTATTTGTGGCTTTTTTTTGCTTTTTTTTTTTTTACCTGAATATGAAAGCAGAATAACATTTGCTGAGACATTTTTTGGTGAAGCCCTGTGCGTTGGGGTTAAGACGCCAACCACAGACCAACCTATTGCAATGTCCCCAGTTTGAGTACATCTTACATCTCCTGTCATTACCTGCATCTCTCTATTGTTCATAATAAAGTTAGAAACATGCTTACAAATACAAGTTTACAATTATTTTACAGTTTTCATTCCTATTTGTTGTATGAAATACTAGATAATTTCACTTCTTCAAGCATTAAAAAATGACAAAATCTTCAGTTGATTTCAGCAAACACCAGGATATCTTGACTTTTAGTCCCTTTTATGGGTCATGCACAACAGTAATTTACTCCTAAAGATGAATATACTAAACCTCAAAACGGTGTCTCTTTAATTGTTTTATTGTTGTTAAGCAGTATTAATACTGAGGAGACTATCCTAGTGCAATGTAGTGAATCAAAATGAAGTGATTTTTGAAATACAAGTAAAATAGGAAAGGCGATTATGTAAGTCATCGGCCATTTGACTGTCATTTCTGGCTTAGGCACCTGCAAGTTGGTTGTGGCGATATTTAAATAAAGTTAAGTTCCGTATAATTTCATTTCAAATAATTTTGTAAGTTTTCCTTCTTGTGAAAGAGTCTGGAAAATGGAAATTTGAGCCATCACATTAGTTTTCACCGCTTGCAGGAGCTATTCTTTCAGGTTTTAAGGGTCATGGGCCAAAGTTGAGTACCTCGGCTCCGGTGTCTAGAGGGGTTTGTGTGCTGAACCTGAGCGTGCCTGCTGCCTGGGAGGGAAGCGAGAGCTGTTTACGGCAACCATGAAACCTCTTTGACACACTTTAGGAGTCACTTAACAATGGCCAGGATGTGCGTGGTTAAGTGTGTGACTAATTTCTTTTAACACAGTGTGAGATTGAGAGACTGGAGGCCAGAGGGGGGCGGAGCTGCTACTTGTTAAGAAGGTCAGGGGTCAGCTCTTCTTGAATAGACCCAGAAATCCCCAATCAATTACGCAAACACACACACACAAACAGAAACACACGCCTGCATACGAATGCACGTTCAAACACACACCACACTCAAGAATCAGAGGAGTCTATTATAAACTAATATTTTGTTTTGTTTGGAGCCACAGTGCTGCATACCAAAGAGAAATGGATATAATTCCTTGGGGGAAGTGAATCGACAATCAGTCAACGACAAACGGGAAGCACAGCGTCGGTAAACAGTCTTAACAGTTACGACCTAAACAGCTGCTTTCTCTGCTCCGGAGTTTGCCTTATACGGCGTATCTTGTGGGTCCATCTATCACTCTCTCCTCACCCGCTCCTCCTCCTGCACCGAGACAGAAGAGGGGGATGTTTGAATCAGCTAAAAGTTTAAAAGCTTTATTATAAAGAGGAAATACAATTGCTCTCTTTCATTGCTCATCCGTCTTCCATCTGCCGTGGTGCGCTGCCCATTTGGGCAGCAGCGGCATTACTCAGCAAAACAGCAAATCTCCTCATCTGAGAAATTAATAAGTGAGATATGATCTAATCTAAGTGTAGGTGGACCAGTCGGAGGGAGCACAATGAGTTTACAATATGTAATCAGATTTCAGTTACCTCACCATCAAAGTGTTTCCTTTGAGCAAAATATCTGTATCTATTAAAAAGGAATTAGTTTACCCTACAAAATATATTATGCTCCCTTGCACAGGCTTTTTCCAATGCAGGATGATGTTGAATGATTTATTGAGTCTGATTAATCTCAAACACTTGTAGTGTCGTGTAACACAATATTCCAACAAGTTTTTCAAAGTTAGGTGTTAGTATACATGTAAGGTAACAGATTTACATTGTTATTACGTCAAAAAGCATTCAGCCTTTCCTGTAATTAATAATACATGTGCCGTGGTTGTGTGGCTTTATGATTGCTGCAGATAGAATTTAGAATCATGCTTTGGTGGAAATTGTATCATGAATTTTGATAATGAATATGACCTTTCATACTTTGTCACAATATGTTTAAAATGTGCTCTCAATGACATTTTGCATTCTTTAAGCCAAACTTGCTATCCTGCATTGTACATTATCTGTTTGCTTTTTTTCCAGCTGTTTTTCCATCTTTCACGCTCTCGCTCCCTCTCTCTCCTTCTCTCTCTCTCTCGCTCCCTCTCTCTCCCTCTCTCTCTCTCTCTCTCTCTCTCTCTCCTCTCATTTCTTCCCTCTGCTCCCTCATACTCATATCAGTCGTAGGCCGATCCCGGCATCCACCCCAACAATATTTCACATCCTGATTTATTTTGGTCCTGGAGTCATGCAACCCTAAATATTGTAACTGACCCTGGGCTTATTGATCTCCCTGTGTCGGCTAGCACTGCGACTTCCTGCCTTAGAACGACCCTATGAAACCCTCCACGATCTATCATTACCAACATCATCATCATCATTTAGGAAAAAGAGCAATGCGCTCCATATTCATCTGTTTGTATGTGTGTGTTTACTTGTCGATATGGGTACCTTTACATGTGCACTGTGTTGGTATTTCCCTCCACATCACGTTCCTGCATTTGTATACCTGCATCTAAGTCAGCTGCCTTTTGTCCGTATGTTTATCTGCAGCTGCATGTTGTGTGTGTGCAGGTGTGTGTGTGTGTGTGTGTGTGTGTGTGTCTAATGATGCTATTTTGCCAAAGGAGAGAAGCAACCCCTGTCACCATTGTAATAAGGGGTATTTATATCAGTTACCTGGCAGTAAACCACTCTGATCTCCTCTCCTCATGTCTCATTCCTACAAGACAAGTGTGTTTGTGCCTGTGTGTGTGTGTGTGTGTGTGTGTGTGTGTACGTGTGTCACTGCGACATTGCTAGTTTGCATTTGTAAAAATACATGGCTGCGTGGTTGCGTGTGTGTGTGTGTGTGTGTGTGTTTGTGTGTGTAAGTGCACATAAATGGATAAAATACAAGAAATGTACAGGATATCATGGCCACAGCACAAATGGTGTGTGTGTGTTGAGGGTGGAAGAGACAAAGAGGGTAAATTGAAAGGAAATGATGAGCGATGAGTCTGTGTCGCATATTAGTGTTCTGCAGTTTTTTTTTCATCATGATTGTCTGTTTCCTTGGACATTACTGCATGTGTGTGTGTGTGTGTGTGTGAGCTTTGTGTAGCCTTAGGGTGCAGGTTTTATCCTTATCTGTACGTCCAGGAGTATGACATGTCTAAAAACGCCTTCAGAAATTTCTGCATCTTTTGACCAGAGGCCTTAAAAAGTGTGTGTGTGTGTGTGTGTGTGTGTGTGTGTGTGTGTGTGTGTGTGTGTGTGTGTGTGTGTGTGTGTATGTATGTATGTGTGTGTGTGTGTGTGTCTGTGCTTACTTTACACCTAAAGCCTTGGTCGGGGCACTGGGTGTATGAATGTGTGTATATGTGTGCGTGTATTGGGATAGTGGGGTTGGAGGGGGGCGGGGGGGTTGAGTCCGTATCCATGGTAACACCTCACCGCCACCCCCACTGGGTCCTAAAAGACAAAGAATCACATGGACACACTCACGCACACATGCACACAGAGCACTACAGGGCCAGCTGAGCCAGATCAATATTTCTTCCCATTTAAAGAACAGAATTCAGAGAATGGCTTTTCAGCGCCCAGACTGCAGCCATGCTTTAGACCTTGGGTTTTTACACTTAACACCCAATCTGCAAAGTAGCAAGGTTTTTTTGTACAAAATAATTCCTTCCCCAAATCTTTTTCCTTTCTTTATTTTTACTGTATAGATGGATCCGCTCAGCCCTGCAAGGACCTCTTTCGTATCTTTGTCTGACTCCCCCCGTCATCCTCTTTCTCTATTTTCCTTCCTTTACTTCTAGCCTCTCTCCCAGCCCTGCTTCCACTGCCTGAGTGACAGGGTCAGATTGCATTCAACATCCCCTCTCTTTGTCCCACCCTGTGGCTGACCACAGCTCAGGACCCGGCAGCTCCGTTGTGGGTCCCCTGGGGCGTCCAAGCACATCTCTGTGGCCGAAGGGCTGGACTGGCATTGGCCCAATGGTCCTGCTGGCTGCCTGGAGGCTGAGGGGAGGGGGGCTCAGGGTCAGTGGTTAGGGGGGTTGGGTCATTGACTGCTGTCAGTGGGTGAAATGGAGGAGGGCTCCCTCTAGCACTGCTGAGTTGTAACAACAGGGGAATAACCTAAAAAGACCAGATCCTTGTAGTGCACACAAAGGAAAGCAAACTGACTGATTGCTTCATATATATATATATATATATATGTATATATATATATGTATATATATATATATATATATATATACACATATATATATATATTTATATATGAGCAAGCTTTTTTCCTCCCATATTTTACATGGAAAATGCAAGCTGATTAATACAGGTGCATGAACAGGCGTGTAAGACAAGCAAACAAATGCACAAACACGCATCAAGAATCGCCCAAGGCTGATTGGTGCATCCTGTTTCTAAAGCAGCCATGGGAGGTATCCGAGGCCTCTCTGGTTCGATATCTTGACAGCCCCGGTGTGTATGTGTGAGCATTGTGAGCTCCTGCATTTCATTAAACACATCCCACGTAGCGGTCTGTCACTCTCCTCCTCCAAATGGAATAATTCATTGTTCCTTGATTTTGTTTGTTTGGAGTCTTTACAGGCACGGGTCTTTCTGTCTTCCGCCATAGCCGTTGAGACTGTGATCTGATTGAGGAAACTGATAATTGATTTCATCAGGCAACAAGGCTGTGGGGCCACTCTGGAGCAGAGAGTGAGCGATTGGAGGGGACTTTACCTGAGTGGGTCCATTTTCTACATAATCCTCCACAATCATCCTCCAGTCATCACCACGCTACTGGAGAGCCTGTGTGACACATTGAAGATTACTGTGCAATGCTCTCATTAGATGTTAACACTCAGTGACCTGTCAAGTGCTCTTGAACAAAGCTCCAGCAGCCTGTGGTGGCACTAATGAGAGAACAGTGCATAGGTGGAGTGAAGAGAAAGTCAATCCCACACTGCAGCGAAACACACCTACACTTTAAAAAAAGGATGAGCCACTTTCAACATGTCACTGCCGTTTGACAAAACACACTTGAAAGCATAAAGACCTGGTAATAACATGTCAAAGCAGCATATGTGGCTTTTCACACTATAATCACACACATTAAAAAGCCTCCTTTAAGGGTTTTACTCGATGTGTGAAAGAACATACACATAATCTAAGTAATACAATTTGAAGAAAATAACCTAATGTCATCTAACCTTCCATCTATTTTTTACTTTTTATTGGTGTATTTAACAAGAATCATCTTTTTTATTCCCGCTGACTAAATTGAATCACTATATTATAAATATAGGCTACAGTATGTCATCATCATGATATAAAATGAAGATGACTGTCGGATGACTCAGACAAGAACCATCCAAAGATATAAAGTCAATATTAGTTATCAACTGGTTATTAGACTTATCTATAGTTTTCTTTTGTTCTGATAACAAAGATAACATTTTGTGATTCGGTACAGCAGCCTCCTTATATGAGTAAAGTCGACAGTACATGAATGCTGTACACAGATGTCATTGAGTGCATGCCTCCTTCGTTTTTGCCTGTGACCTGTTAGAGTGCCGCGTCTCTGAGCTATTTGTGGTGGTGCTTCTTTCATCAGCAGCGACCAAGGTTTTCTGCTGAAGGGACGAGCCAAGATATACAGACCGGGCAGACACAGCCATATTTCAGATGGGAGAGGGAGACGTGTGCACTCTCACACTCCAATACACACACATCAAGCCACACAGGGACATGATGTAGATCCACACACACACACACACACACCACACACACACGCGCACACACACACACACACACACACACACTGACCGAGCGGAGAGGGAGGGAGGTGGTTTTGAAGTGGCATTCTAAGGTGGGGCCAGGGGTTGTGTGACAAGGGGACTGGGAGAGACAGCGTGTCGGTTGTGTGTGTCAGGGGTAGTGATGTTTGGTTGGGTGTGTGTGTGTGTGTGTGTGTGTGTGCGTGTGTGTGTGTGTGTGTGCGGGCGTGCTTGGCGGTGACACAGACACCTTGAGGTGTGGCAGACAGCCACCAGCTGCCTGTAAATAATGTGTGCTGGAAGAGGAAAGTCAAAACCTGGAGAAGACAGTTTTGTATTTACACAATGGTTTCACTTTTGCCCATTATTCTTGTGTTGCAGGCTTAAAGGTATAATTTGCAATAATTTACTAAAAACCAATGTATAGACTGATCCAAAAACAATCCCTCTCAATCATCACTTATGTGTGTGGCGGTGTTTGTATCTACAGAGACCCCTGCCTGTATTTTCTCTTTTCCTCTTAATTTAATGTGTTCGGGACTCTTCTGTGTGTCAGCAAAGAGCATTTGGACTCCACGTGCAGCTGTAACCCCCCCACCCCATAAGCAGGGTGTGCAGCCCGTTCTCATTCCCAGGTCAGACATTGCTGCGTTGTCACGCACCTCGGCAGGCCGAAGCTCAAATACCTCAGAAGCCTCAGACAGACAGACAGAGAGAGCAGACAGGCCCCTCGAGGACAAAGCATGCCATGGTTAGCATTCATTCAAACTCCGGCACCTTCCCGCAGATTTGTGTGGAGATGTGGATGCGTAGTTTAGATCGTAACCACCATGAAACAATTAGAAAATAACGTTTTTTTCTTCTGATTCCCAGTATTGTTCTTACTAACAACGGCCTCTCTCTACATTTACAACAATTTACAATGTAACAACTCTACATGTTTGTCCCACAGACAGGGAAGGCTCTCTCTCTCTCTCTCTCTCTCTCTCTCTCCTTTTCTCTCTCTCTCTCTCCTTTTCTCTCTCGCTTGTTGAGCAGGAGTGGCAAATTGTGAATGCTGTGTTCACAAACAGCAACTGACAGTGTGCATACCTTTAATTAAAATGCTTATTATACACTCTATTTACTTATAACAACCCATAACGACAAGAGATGTTCATTTTAAATGTTAGCCATAATGTTGTTTTGTTTGAGTAACCTTTGATTCCACCAGTAGCAAATTTAAGGCACTGGACATGATGCAACTGTCCATTAAGAAAATAATTCAAAATTCTTAAAACATGTTTGGGCAAAAAAACACTCCATGAACTCTCTGTAGCTGAGTTGGGTTGATAAACACACACAAGGCTGGGTATAAAAGAGCCCTGTGGCCATCTAGACTCTTTTTTACACAAGTTTGCTGGGGAAAGAAGAGCCTTTCTGGTTGGTGGGAGAAAAACAACCGAAGGCCAGTCTGACAAAGCTTCAGAGTTTCTCTGTTGAGAGGAAGAAGCTGTGGCCCTGCCTGTCCATCTGGCCTTGAGGGCAGAGTGATGTACCTGTAGCTGTAAGGACTGGCAGTGACGCTGCTGAACAAAGGATAATGAGGATAATTGTGTGTGTGTGTGTGTGCGTGTGTGTGTGCGTGTGTGTGTGTGTGTGTGTGTGTCTGTTCATCTTGTTTGATGTGTTTTACAGTAGAGTAACAGAGAAAGATGTGATCTTTGTACACTCAGAATCCATTATTGGATTCTGAGCTGTCCATTTCCAATATAAATTAATGGCAAATATGTGAAATATTGTTATTGAGCATAACGCCCAGTATTGTAAATAAATAGCATTCTCAGTAGCCTACTGTAACTGCACATGTACCACCCAAAAAGTATTTTTTTTTTCATTTATTTTCAGTTATGTAAAATAAACATGCAGTTTTTCATGATCTAATATCTATGATTTCGCAAATGTTTAAAACCTGGAATTGTATGGATATTAATTGCCCAACGTACTGGAAATAAGGTCAGGTTATGCTTGAAACAAACTTTGTGCGATAAGTCATTTTGACCATGTCTAAAGGTAGACGTATTTATAGCTCTTACAAATGGCCACACTCGAAGGCCGGGCAAAAGCTTGAGGTCATAAGAGTTGGGGGAGACGCCATGAATCATACAAATGGGGATAACAGCACACACTTTCAGACAGTCTCTCTTAAAAGGCATCCAGGGTGTCGAAAAGGTACAGCAGTAGCTGTGTGAAGGACAGAGAGAGTTTATTTTAAAAGAGAAGCTTGAATCCTGCATACCTTGTCACCTCCCCACACCTGGTAAACTCCTGCGTTGAGTGGCCACGCTTGTCAGATTCAATCAGTTTGAGAACAATAGCCGGATGCAGCTTTCTCCAATGTCAAAACGGTGTGGTACTTCTATTGGTTTTACATTAAATATGTATAAGGACAAACCCTAATCTAATACTAATGACAGTAATCAAACAAGTAGTTTGAAACATTTGGTGATTCAAAGGCCAGTCTGTTTTTTTTTATTTCCATTAATTAGCAATATTTTCCTTCTTAGTCCAGGATAGTCTTGCCATACCTCTGATTAAAAAAGCGGACTTCTCAACAACGAGCTCACACTTTCTTCAGCTTTCCATTTATAAAATTAATCCTACAATCTTACTGCATTCCAACTCCATGACAGCCCTTTAAAAATACAAAATAGATGTTCAGATTTGCACGTGTGCAAGTGTGTAGTGCATTATTTTTTTTATGTGTGACTTGTATGTTTGCCGTGGCTCATTAGTGTGATACATCTGTCAGTGTTTTATTAAAAGCCCCTTTCCCTGTGTCTCTACAGATGAATATGGATAATTTTACATGGCAAAGAGTAATGCGTGAGCAGAAATCAACGCTGTCATTTATTGGTCTCCGTCTTGTCCTGCAAGGAGGCTGCAGCAGGAGCGGGTGCAGCAATCATACTTTATTGTTTTATGGTTATCAAATAAAAAACATGAATCATCTGGCTTTCTTAAGTGCAATGTCTAATAATATCAGAGTGACTGTTTATGCTTGCGTCTGCACTCTGTGGGAATCACGATGTGTGTGTGTGTGTGTGTGTGTGTATGTGTGTGTGTTTATTTGTGTGTGAAAACAAGAGTGAGAGAAAGAGACACAGACTTAGAGAGATTGAGTATGTGAATGAGTGAAGGCAAAGCCAGAATAAAAGAAGTATATGAAAAAGAAACTTGTAGTGTGTGTGTGTGTGTGTGTGCCTAGGCTCGCTAGTGTGTGTATTTCTGCTAGTGTGTGTTGTGCTCAGTAAATGATGGTTGATTAAAGTGCTTCTGTGAAAGTGTTGACCAGCAAGGAGGAGGACTTTTTTGAGATACAGAAAGCATCACACAAACTAGATTTACACAAACACACACATCAGATCTCCACATATGAGAACTATAGGTGTCATTCCAAGTCACTCTCGGAAAGAGCATCAGCTGAATGCCTTAAATGTGAATGTATGCTGCCTGTATAATACACACAAATGTAAAGGCCTGAGTAAGACACAACGTGTTTCTCTTTTAGAAAACTAGACACTTTAGTGCATGAAAATCCAATTAGGGCGTCTGTTTCCTGAGATGGCGCAACCGCGCTGTCTGGCACCAACAATCATTCCACGTTAAAAGTTGTCTGGGTGAGATGTCTCTCTCACTTAAACGTTTATCGGCCAGCATTTTTTTTCCATGGCTGCTTTGTTTGTTTGTTTTCAAGGTTGAATGTCTGAGCTTGAATGTCTGAGTGCTTATTGGTTTGATTGTGCTTGGTTGGAAACATGTTTTCTGTCAAAATGTACAGATTAAGTCAATTGAATATTTACATCTGTGTATCTCTGTTTGCTTTTTGGACCACTTTCTAACGATGTGTTTGGAATATTGCTCCATAAATTATAAAATTATGTAATTAGTGTGACATGACAGCACCTGTCATGTACTCACCTACGCCCCCAGACTACATGCTAGCAGCCTGATCCAACTGGACCTATAGCTACGCACTGCTGGGAAATTGATGGGGCTGCTGCATGCGCTCCGAGCAGTCAGGGGTTTGCTGCCCTGCTCAGCGGCACCTCGGTAGTGCCCAGGAGGTAAACTAGCATCTCTCCAGCAGCAACCAGTCGTCCCTACAGTTCCCAAGACGAGTCCCCATGGACTCAGCCACTTTGACCCCGTCAATACTTTAGTTCTCATACTGACAGTTGAACACAGACCACCTGGCTGAAAACCAGGAATTCTATCCACTTGACCAAACGGGACTGACTATCCCGAATATATAATCTTAATGATTACTGTGTTCCTTTCAGCTAACTTAACTTGGATACCTAGTAACCTGCTTTAAAAATGTGCAATATGAATGAAGTTTTACTTACTTCTCTGGCTGAGCTGCCTGACATCCTGTTGACTCCCCGCACACACGAATGGTAAGACAGTAAATTTACTTACACAACTCTTTGAGACGTCTTCATTTTGATTGAACCTATTTTTTTTTAAATAATACACATACTTCTGATGCACTGAAGCATTCTTTCATTCTTTACAGCCTTTTCTTTTGCAATAATTATGTATGGGAATAAGTCCTTTTTGGTCATTGTGCATCAGATGACCCGCAACTGCAACTCTGGCCTAAGATGGTCTCAGCCAACGTCGATACTGATTTTTATGGGGCTCAACAGCACTGCCAAATCTAAAAACTCCCTTTTAGCTAAAAACTGAATGACTGTGCACTACAAAAGACGGCCTTGAAATAAGACTGCCAGTGATTGATGTTAGACAAAATACTTCTGCACAAACAGCAAAAAAAAAATCAATGTACATACATTGTTCACAGAAACACACACTGAAACAATACTATACTTCTGAGGACCTTTACTGACAAAATGCATTCCTGAGCCTGTAAAACTAACCGTTATCATCAAAACTACACCTAATCATACCTTTGGCCCTTAAACCAAGTCCTAATCCTCAAAGCAGAAGTAAGGACTGATATATTGTCCTCGTCCTTAATTTACAATGTAACAACTCTACATGTTTGTCCCACCGACAGGGAAGGCTCTCTCTCTCTCTCTCTCTCTCTCTCTCTCTCTCTCTCTCTCTCCACTGCTGAAACAATCATCAATTACCCTTATCCCTCTATGTTATCCTTTTCTCAATCTCCCTCCATCTTCAAAGACCATCCAGCGGAGTGGTTCCTCCTGGTTGGCTGCGGGCCACCCAACCCCGTCCCTGTCAGTCACCCTGCTCCCAGTAGCTGAGAGGAGACTGACAGCTCCATGAGCAAATCAATAATAATCTTCAGCCAGTGCAATCCTATACCTGAGGATATCCCTTAGCGCAAACCACAGCTTCCTGGTATCGCTCACCGTTTCACATGTTCTGATTAGCATATTCAGTGTAGTTGTGCAGAAATGAGCAGACTCAGAAAAAAAACCAGAAGGTGAGCTGAGTGTGAGGTAGACAAACAAGCCAAATTATGTGAAAAACAGGAAGTAAGCCCATGCTCTTGATTACACTAGTATATCTGCTATGTGCGTGACCATACACAGTAACACACAAATACACACTCGCACACTCACACACTCACACCGTCCTGTCCTGACTGTCACTGAGGCTAAGGTCATCTTGTTTGATGTATGAGCCGACTCATATGACAACCTTCATATAACTCCAACCTTTCCTCCCCAAGAAAATTAACAGGAAGGGCTGAAGGACTGAGGGAGAAGATGCGATTTAGCTCTTGTCTCATAAAAAGCAAACCATAATAAAGCTAAACTCTCTGTGCCTGAGACTTATTTCTCGGCCCTCTCTTTTAACCAAACTTTTCACACCTCGTTTGCTGTTGGATGCTTGTAATGCCGGTAATCTGTAGGAGTTTAAACAAATTATCTAATTGTCTCTGAGTGTATCATTCTGGGATACAAATGCCAAGTCTTTGATTAAAATGTAAATGTAAATTGCTTATTCGGCAGTCCCAATACAAATGGGTTGTACTCACCACACATTAATGTACAAGAGAAGTAGTGGTGATTGTTTTTTCCTCAGTCTTTCCTCAGTCATAGTTGGCATAGAGAGCAGCTTTTCACCTGAAAGAGCTAAAAACAGAGGAGGAACAAAAAAATGGAGGGAGATGAAATTAAGTTTTGTAGAGATATTGATGGTGCCCAGACAATGCCTAATTTGGTGATCCACCTACTTTTATTCTTGTGCCACCATGAGGTTGACTTTTGTGCACACATACAAGTTCCCCTTTGGACAAATTATATAACCTTGTAAATCTCCTGATTTCTAATAAACCAAATTTTTTTTTTTATTTTTTTTTTTATGTACAGTGGTGCTTCCCGCACCACTGTACATAAATGTAGTCTCACCCCTAGCATGACAGTAGACTTGTTTTGTAAACAAATTTGTTGAATGCATTTCTTTCAAAATTTCTTTCCAATGACTTTTTGATAAGTTGAAACCATTTTTTTTTTTTTTACATGTTTGTGTTGTCGTCTTACCTGCCTTTTGCTCGTCCCCTGCTAAATTGCTTGGCACATCACCGGCACCAACTGTCAATCAAGGGAAATAACGTAAACCCATCAGCATGTGTGTCTCATCACCTGCATCCGTGTGCTTGTGCTAGGCGTGAACAAGATACCAACAACATCATGTGTCAATTGGATTTAAGAGACGACAAGTCCAAAATAGGGTCATAGCTTTCACCTGGAACAGTCTTTTTGAGAAGAGCAAGAAGCCCTGCTGTGTTGTAAAGCACAGAAGAGGAACTTCTTTACTGTTCTGCTTGCTTCACTCCTCTTCTTTCTCTTAATCCACTTGCCCTCACTCAGCTTCCCCAGTGTGCAGGTCCCTTTAGATACTATCTCCATCTGCTGTAATTATAGAGACCCCCACCCCCTACTCTCCGAGCCTCACAAACACATGCACACACAGAAGACACTGCCCACTGGTGTAATTCATGCTGCCTAGGGGGTCATGGGAGATTATGAGTGGGATCGATCAATGTGATGGTTCACACACACAAACGCTCACACACACTTGCACAACCTCATCATCGATGAGGGCCTCCTTACCGCCCCTCTCCTACTGAGGGACATCCTGCAGCTAATGAGGACACACAAACACCGTTGACTCTATCGACCACCTTAGCTTAACAAGGTACTTCATATATGGACCCGCTGGAAGACCATCAGCATGAAGACTCCCTACTCCACACCTGCTCTACCGCCGGAAAGTGTAGTTAAAGACACAATTAGCACACAATGAGACAACATCCTGGTGGAGTTTTCACGCCTTCCCACTGCTTTCACTTCCTGGACTCTTCTTAGCTTAAGTGGGTGTTTTGTGTCATACCAAGGATGAACAAACAAATTCAAACTAATATTATCTTTACAGTCTGCAAATCATTTACAATAAATTGTCTCTTTTACATCGGTCCCAGTGACAACCCAGGTGCTGATTACATATACTTTATCTTTATTAAGACTATTTTCACCTGCACAACTGGAGGAGTTCTTCTTTAGGGTGATGGTAGTTCAGGACAAATCACCAATGAGAAATGTTAAGTCTCACTGCGCACCAGGGCTCCGAAAAAAACTACATCATTAGTTAAAGGAGCTCTATGGAGAGAACAATAAGTCTAGGATCTAGTGTTTTCCAGGTTGTCCACTGGGTTTTCTTCATGTTTGCTTGATTAGCAAATCTAAAGAAACTGAATGCAAAATGTGTTATTTATGATATGAAACACAATATGGCATAAATAACACATTTTCTATTAATACGCTAGCTGTAGAAACGTGGATGTTTGCTCCACTACCTGCTTTATTTGGCCTTCAAGTGTTGATTTGCTTTTATTATTAATTATCTGATTATGTTCCGTCTTTTTCCATCTTTTCACCGATGACGATAAAATGCGGAAAATTACTGTTATCTTGTTTTGTAGATGCATTTATGAACAGTCTGTAACAAAAACATTACATTGCAGCAGTATGTAATGGTTAGTTATCATTAGCAGTAACTTAATACAGCGCTGTTACACCTGGGGGCAAATGAACAGCAAACATTTGTCTTATATAAAATTTAGTAAAGCTGGATTACATGCTGCTTCACTGAAGTGTTATTTTTTTCCAATGAGTGAACTTTAAGGTATTTTAAGATTGGTGTCTATCACAGCATGCACTGGGTGAGAGGCAGGGTATATTCTGGACAGGTCCACACTGATGGGAACATTGAAAAAAGTGATGGCCTGTGAAGTTGTATTATCCTGAAGCCATATGGCCTGTTGCCAGAATAGTGCAAGTGTGAAGAGAATTGCTTCAAGTGTGTTCAAACACTGCATACACCACAACAACCTGGCCAATCAATTTGTCCCAGAATATTGATGTCCAGCAGAGTGTCAATAATAACATAATGTCTGCATGTCGAGCTGTGTGTTTGTATGTTAAAGGCGTGTGTGTGTGCAGATGTGGACATGACCATACGTGTGCCTGCGAGAGGATGTCTGTGACTTCACTGTTTGCATTTCGGTGTTCCTGTGTGTGTGTGTGTGTGTGTGTGTGTGTGTGTGTGTGTGTGTGTGTGTGTGTGATGTATGGATTATAGAAGCTGACTGCTGGGGTCCAGAGCAGGTGTCAGGTTGCTGCTGGGAACATGAAAGAGTCTCTGAGGGGGGCAGGGGACTGGTCAGCAAACCTGACCTACAGAATCAATGTCCTTATAAAAGAGCAAATAACAAGATCAGAAGAATGGCTAACATCAGGATGTAACCGGGGACAGGTACAGTACAAAGCACTGACACAAAGAAGAAACAACTATTTCATTCCAAGATATAAAGGCACTTATGTATCTAATGGGCCACAAAAAAGTCTCATCTTATTAAAAAAATTATGTATACACTCTCCTCCAAAATGTCTGCACTGATGACATTTGACCTGGTTGTAATGATGATTGAATGTGCAGAAGTGTCCTGTGGATTTATAGCATGGAGTGGGAAAGCTGCTAATATGGCCTACACACTCTACTGCTATAATTCTTTTTCAATTATTTCATAGGGGACAAAGTGATGAGCAAATGAGAGCTGTTGGAGTAATATGACTTGCAAAATACATATAAAGTTGCTTTATGCTCCGCTAAAATATACTTTCCTTGATGGCTGTGGATTGTTGAAACTTCCAGACAGCTACAGTGTTGAGAATAAATAAATAAGTGAATGCAGTTTGCCCCCATTCTGTCATTGTAGTCTAGATTTGCTCTCAAACATGTTTGAATTTGACACTTTTAGAGGTGGAAAAGCTTCAATAAATCACCAAGTTCCTGGTGTTTGAATTTACGACTGGGTGGGAGACATTCAGGTAACACAGATGCTCCCTTTGCCTGTTCCCAAACCAGCTGAACTTCTAAACACCACTAAGTACAGTGTATTATATGGCAATCTTGAAAAGCTCTCAAAAGGCTCATCCCCTTTCAGTGAAAGAAAAGTGCCATCTGCATCAGCTGTCATCAGGCGTGAAGTTCATTCAGACCTGATTGTGACATCGGATCACATTCAGTCATCACACAATGCACACAAAGGGCAACGATTCAAGACCCTCAGATAAAGACCTACAGACCCCAAGTGTGTTCATCTTCAGTGTGCTGGTGGGGGACCAGAAGACCACTCCTCCTCCTGTATCGACATTGTATGCCCTTTCAGAGCCCCCCGCCACTTTGGTTTCCTTTATCACTAGGTTGGATGGCTCTGCAACAACCAGCGGGGTTCCCCCACCACAGGAGCAGGGGCTTTCTCCACCTAAAAGGTCAGTGATGTTGCCCAGAGGCTTCAGGTCCGCATCCCGTTCTGTTCCTCTGTCCGCCGTCCAGCTGCCAATATGCTGAGAACTTGAGAAACTGTACGATGCTTTTCTTGAATACGAGTGACAAAGGCTGGAAACGTAGAGCAGCACATGAAATCATTTTCATGTTCAAGTCTGTGAAAAAAACACCCTCATCATCTCAGGTTTGGATCCAAAAAGTAAGCTCAGGTGTGGAAAACTCTGGGAGTCTGTGCTGAAATTGCAAATGTTAAACAGAGAATTCCTTCACTTGAACAAAATACGACAGGGTGAGTCCCAGACAATTAGTCATGTTGTGAATGTGGCCCAACAGCAATAGAGAGAGGGAAGTGGAAAATACAGATATAACCTGGCGTTTCACAGGCACAGCAGTTGTAATGAAAGCGGCTAGTTAAGCGAACACAGCTGTAATGAAGTGTGGTGATTAGCGAGCCAGGCCCTAACGAGGGCGTGTTTATTGAGAGGCAGTTGGATGAAAGTGTTGCTGGGAGAGGGGAGAGAGAAGTGGGGAAGAAGCAGGAGAGAGAGAACTTATAGGCTGAGTGATGCTGCCAGAGCCAATTCATTACGACTGCAGCTCTGTCAATCCCTGCTCATCTCCCGTAGCACTAGACCACTAATGGAATTAATCCCTGTCCCACACATATACACACACACACACACACACACACACACACACACACGCACACACAGCAAGAGAGACCAAGAGAGAGACAGATACACATACACAAACACACACTGCATTAACACAATGGGTCCTGCAGATATATCTCTGTGTCAAAGCTCTCACACTTGCAGCCCATAAATCCTTGGAGGTCAGCAGGGTAGCCACACACACATGCAACATACACACTCACACACAAAATATTATATTCTACCATGCACAGAAAGTCTCGAACCATCATTTCAGGTGTATTTTTTTCGTTTCCAACTTCGTGAACATTAAGTGCTCCCTGGCTCACCTACAATCGAGTCACTCTAAAAGTCAGAAGCAGAACAAACATCCTCAACCGGCATGGAAGAGAATCAGGTTAGTCTGAATTGTGAACTCTTTCCGGTAAATAATTGATGAAACATTTTCTGTGTCCAGTCCAGGATGAAACTGAACCTGTTTTAGGTTTTCAGTGGCGCAGAAGAAGACAATGCCTTTGACTGAGAGCTGGTTATCTGATTTGATCAAATAGAGGTCAACACCAGCCGGTCAGTCCTGAGGACAGAAGATCACCCCCCGCTCCAAACCCCACCACCCATCCTTCCTGACCATCCCCCCCTCATCTCTTCCCCTCCTGCCACTTCCCCCGTGGCCTCCACCTCCTCCTCCTCCCCACTGCTCTGAGTGAGCGGTCATTAGATTACACCAACGGTCATGACCGTCAGGATTCTCCATCACTTTCCAGTAAACTCCATTCCCCGAGACCAAACCAGACCAGCAGGAAGCTATAGGGCAGGAACATCCATCCCAACCTGAATGTATGTTCCTGGTGTGTTTCACATAGGGGGCCATGTTGCATTTCTAAGATCAGATGAAACTCTCTGATTTGTCTATTGCCAATTTACACTAATCACACTTTTCAGCTCACAGTACTTTGTACATAGTGATCCTGGTTAGAAAACACACACACACACACACACACACACCCACACACACACAAGCTGAGGCTTGTCAACGCAGGCTGCTGTGAAACCCTACAGATCTGCCATGATAGGCAGACGTTACAACATATGCTCCATCACAGCAGGGTGGTATGTTTTACGGTCAGCTCCCCCCACCCCTGTAAGCCCAACCTCCTTCCCTCTGAGCGGAGGGTCGGAGAGTGAATCAAACACCATCCTGATTGGCTGGCTTTGACTGGGCGACCTCAGAGGTCAAGGGTGAGCGACCGCACAGGCCTGGTGAAGAGTCAATTCTACCCATGTCAAAGGTCGGGAATAATGCCCCCCCCCCATCCACGGTAGCTTCAGGAGCAGGAGCATCAGGGGGATGAGCTGTGTTTCAGCATGCCTGGGTGCCGCACACACACATCATAAAGATTGGAAGAGGAGAGGTGAGTGTGAAGCGCTTGATTGGGAGTGACCGTGGGTGATGGGAGGCGGTGATGCAGTGTGGGAGGTGGTGAGGAGGATGGGGAAGGTGGTGTTTGGTCCTCTGAATGCCTTTGACCTCTGCACTGACCCCCTGCTGAACGCTCTCCCCCTGCACTGACTGATAGACAGTAATGATTGTGTTTGTGTGTGTATGCACACATAGTGTTTTTCATAGCTTTAGGCACAGAACTAGCACAAATAATTTAGTCTATCCATCTATCCATCTAAGTCCAACCCTCTTCTGGTCAGCTCAGCTCCCTCAAGGCCTCTCCAGTTGCACTTGTTCTCTTTTCTCCCAGCTTATATGGCGTCACCAACACAATCTAGCCCTGAACGAACACATCTTTTTTTCTCTCTATCAGAAACAGAAAAACTTTATTGTCAGTTGCAAAGCGATGAAAACCTGTCTTTGACTTGCTCACACAGTTACCCATGGAATAATAAGGTACATAAGGCAGAAATATATGCATAGTGTTAAAAGAAAAACATACAGTAGGTTATTACACATAGAGTTAAATAACCTAACTGTAAAGTCCAAATATGTGCACGTGTAGTACTTACTTATTCATAGGGTGTTTGCAATGTTAATGGCAGTTGTTATGAATGACTTTTTGAATATATTTGTCCTGGCCAGAGGGTTTTTATGATGGAGGCCTGATGGGAGGGGTTGTGAAGGGTCCCCCTCTCTCTTTTTCTCATCCTCTGTCTTTCTCTCTCATTATTTATCCTCTTCAACCAATGAAACCCAATACAGTAAATAGCAACAAGAAGTTGTGAAGGTCAGCATCAGACCAAACAAGCACTTTTATTTATAGGGCAATGATATAATATGTCAAGGTGGACATTTTTCAGCTCTGTGTGCTATATCAGAGCATTATGAAAGTATATCTTTACGTCCTGTGATATCAATGAGACATGCCAATTTGGCTTTTTGGGAAAAAACTAAAAGATCTATCTATTTAGCTGGCTATCCATCCATTCATTGCTAGACAGCAATAGTCCACTGGCTGGGACTCAGGGGACTCTTTGTGGCAAGTAGGAGGCAAGGAGGTTGTTTTTAAACCAACCACAGGACACTGTTGATTGAATAATTAATGTATGCCTTCATGTAACAGGGAAACCCCACACCCACCACACAAAAACGAGACTTTCAGACTCCTTCCCTGACCTCCACCAATCCATCCATCCATCCATCCATCCATCCATCCACCCACCCACCCACAGGTCCACTGAGCAGGTCCTCCCCTTCCCCCTGCGCTGGATTTTTTCCTGTCTCTTCTCTCTTCTCTCTTCTCTCTTCTCCCTTCTCCCTTCTCATCTGATCGGTTCCGCTCTCCCCTTCCTCTCCTCTTCTGGTTAGCTGTCTTTGACCTTTGCCCCCTTGTGTGATCATGCTAACGTGGCACACACTCCCATGCACCCTGACAAACAGCCTGACACACTCCCTGACACGCACACACACACACAAATATCATATGAGCAACTGAATGTTCTTGACAGCGTGGAGAAACACAGCTGGTTTAAAACACAGTGAGATGAGACTTTAATGTGTGTGACCAGGGACTCCTGCTGGCATCCGAACACTAACTACTAACAAAGGAAACACAGGCTCACACACACACACACACACACACACACACACACACACGTACATAAAGACCACAGTCACGTGTGCACAAAGCATCGATATATAGTACATTACACATTTCACTGACACACACACACACATAGACTCCAATCTTTTTTTTACACACACACCCACACAAACATACACCATATGGTCTCAAACACTGCAGTCATATTGGCAATCCGTATTCTCAAATTCACACGTCAAGCACTCATTCTGTACATGTGCAGTATATACAGAATGCTTGAATTCATTGCATACTGTCCTTGTGCTCCTTTTCTTGTCTGTGTCACTGCGTGCTTGTATGTAGTGTGTGTGTGTGTGTGTGTGTGTGTGTGTGTGTTTCTGTGTGTACGCAGCCTCCACAGTGAAACACTGCACCAGAGAGAGATTGGAATCAATACTTTCTGCTCCGTCATTTGTCACATCTTTACAAGGCTGAAGCCATCTGAACACCAGTCTATTCTACTTTGGCGTCATTTATCAAATTGCCCCACCTTGCAAAGACACGCGCACACGTACACAAACACACACGCACAGACCCACACATGCATGCACACAGGCTCTTGTTTAAACAGTCATCTAAACTTTTTAGTCACAATTAAGAGTACATAACAAATACACACCTGGCTACTGTAACAATAGTAAACTGTTGTCTATGTGGGATGTGTTGAGGTGGAATGGGGTGGAGGGTTAACTCTTAACAGTTGAAGCCCAATTTTGAGACAGAAAGCTCTTGCTTAATGCATCCTAGAAATTGATTAATGCTCGCCTCTGGAGTTACTGTTGCTACGCCTGTCAAGCTTTACAATCTCGTACGGCACATAATCAGAATCAGCTTTGTTGACCAAGTTAGTGTACACATGAGAGGCTTTTTACTTTGTTTTTTGTTGCCCTCCATGTACTTGCACCTAACATACAGCTAATAACAAGGATGTTCCTGAATCTGAACACTACGAGACTGACATAATGTCTACACAAGCTGCGTGGTAAAAGGAGCACAAGTCCTGCAGACTTTATGTTGCATATTACCAAGGAAAGTAGTCAACAACTAATTTAGGTGATAGATGGCCAAATAAGAACAGAGACATGGAAAAAAAAGAATGTAGTCAGTCTGAGCAGTATAAGCATAATGAGGAAAAATGTAAGATCAGACTATTATTTTGTTCTTTGTAGCAAATTCAAAAGGCTTAGCTTTTTACAGTTGAGACCAAAACGCACCGTAGTTGAGGAATTAACACACAATTGAACCAGAGTTTAACGGTGTCATGTAATGTCATTGTATGTCGGAAACATGACTGTGACTTTCACTTTTGGAACCAGGAACACTCAAAATAATCACTTTGCAATGGTCTCTTCATTTACATCCCTGCTTTCAAGACGATAGTCAAAGAATTTGCTTTGTCTCTGTATGAAGTTGCACTCATCATTTTCCAAGCCAATAAGATATTTCTCCACAACAGCCTTGGCCGAGTGCATGGTGAGTGCATAACAGGATCTTGGAAATTTCTGCGAGATTGCTCCGCTAACCAATTTTCCTGAACTCTGTGGTAACATTCCAAAAAGCCAGATAGGACTTTATTCAATTCATCCACAAACGATAAAGCAATTTAGACCCGACCACTTTCCACTGCCTTACACATGGGTCGCCACACACGCACGCACGCACGCACGCACGCACACACACACACACACACACACACACACACACACACACACACATACTCAGAATTACAACATACTGTAAGTGCAGTTTATCCAGACAGTTCTACAGTAAGCGTCCTCAGGAGAGTGCTCTTATTCAGCTCAGTTTTCCAGGAAGGTTTACGCAACACTTAGACCTGGCTGATACTTCTCAAATATTGTATCATATTATTTCCACTTTTTGATAGTTCAGCATTTCATAGCAAGTTTTTCCATAAAAATACATTTATTTAAAAGTGCATGATCTTGGTATATGCCATACATCAGGCCTATTAAATATTATTAACAGTAGTATAAAGTGCGACTATTGTCCAGTATACCGCTGTTCATGTCCTGTGTGAAATTAGAAGGAAAGTGATTTTGTGACTTCAGTCTTTGTCTGGTTGGTTGGTTGGTAAGTCGTTTGAGTCGTTAGTCACGTGACTCACATGAGTCCCTATTCACTTCACTCGTTAGTCACTTGCTAGTCACATAAGCTGGTAGTCAGTCACGTTAACGTCAACCATGCTCTTTTCCGAAACCTAACTAAGTGTTTTTTTTGCCAACCTTTCTGTAAAGATGGAAGTTTATTTTGAAAAGACACTATTCATGTAATGAGTGTATATGTTGACAGGCCGTCACTGACAAGTTCAAAACTGATGCTAGAGGAGTAGGTAGAGCGTCATATTATAAAAACTTAGTAGCTCTGAGCTGCGTAATTGGAAACATCTGTGTGGGAATGGGTTCTCTGTATAGAAGTATCTGTCGTGTTCATTTTGTCTCAAAGCCCTTAGTGTCACAGTTCAGGAACTGTAGGATTAGCGGGGAACAAACTAGAAATGAGGAAATAACAGTTAGAACGCTAATGAGACAAGGAAAACACACAGACTAGATACACAAGGAACTAATTAACTAATGAGACTCAGGTGTTTTTGGAAAACAGGTGAAAAAAAGACAAAGGCAGGAAGTAAATTGAAAAAATGACACAAAGGGAGAGTGACTTTCAAAATAAAACTGGAACCAGACCAAACAAAAACCCAAGACCACGGCACTTAAAGGCCCAATCCATAAAACGAAATATAGTGTCACAATAAAGAATACATGAAGAATTAAATGCTCCTTTAAAATCTTGAAAATGCAGTGTCACAAATCTTAAAATAAGCCTGTGTTTTTCGCTTATGAAAAGTTGACATTCTGTAGAAACATGGCCTTCACATGTCAGAGATAATAATCTTTTTTTGTTTCAAATTTAATATTAAGGAATATTTTCATGTGTAAAACAACAGGACATCAAATATTTTTGAATTGTGCTGCCACGTGTCCTGTCTCAACATTTACTGTGAGGGACAGAAGAGACAGAAAGCAGGACAAGAAACATCCTGGCTTGTTTCTGTGAAAACAAGTCTGAACAGTGGGAGGAAAATCAACTCAACACAGACCCAAATGACCCGCAGAGTGTTACACCTACATGCTTCGCAGAGTGAGACATGACGACTGCAGTGTTTGAGAAAAAAAAAAATCCCCTCCTCAAGGCGATATTCAGACCAACCCTTTTGATCTGCCCTCAGGCCTGCCTGTGGGTATCTACTAATGAGGAGGCGGCCATTGACCATATTTTCTGTCTGTTGATTCCAACTGCTGAGATGCACTAATAGGGTTCTGCAGTTATGGAATTAAAGATCATGCATTAGACAAAGGCTGGAGTAGTTTTAAGGAGAGGGATGTAAAATAAGGTCGCAGTCTATTCTGCTACTAAATATATATTTGGGAATTTAGTAATTAGACATGCACTTATCAAGTACAGGTCAATTTCGAAATACTATTATACTATAGTTTCACAAGATGTTTATTATAAATCATCAATCTTATCAACATCAATCTTGCAACAAAGTTTGAGTAAAAAATAGAAACTCTAAAGCTGTATTTGATCAAAGGGAGTACAGCAACGGATTACAACTCTGACAAAGAAAAACAGAATAATGTAGAAACTCAAAAAGTTGAAAATGCATCAAAAACCCTGATGGACATTTTTGTCTATGTGAATAGTCTGTTTGGATCATAGCCACACTTAATGGAAGAGGGATACGGTAGCTACCAAACAAGTTAAAGTGAAGGTAACACCTCAGACCACTGGGAATGCAACTGAACAACTCACACCTCTTCTTTACCAGGCCCGAAACAAGACGACAGGCTTTCTCCATTTACACCCATTGATTCTGTTACCGACATGTGTTTGAGTCTTGTTTGGCTAAAAGTCGAACTTTAGTACACATCAAACCATTTAATTCATGTTCCCAACCCCGTGATCGAAAGCTGTCTTTTATGTTGTTGTTTTTTTGTGATGCAGGAAGAGCACACTCTTGTACCAAAGACCAATCCACACTTTTATTGTGAAATCCAAGTAAATAGCACCAAATACAATGTGAAGAGTATCAGCCTGAATGTTGTCAATCTTCTTATCTTTTACATTAATTATTAGGTAATAATTAAATTCAGAAGACTTAACTGTAATTCATGCATAACGGTATGACCACTAGTCTACTATGCTTTGTCAAAACACATTTAATGCACACATTAAAAGCTGCATTGTCAGATAGCTCTTATGTTTTAAGGAGGCTATGGCGGTGCTGGTGCTGGTGCTGGTAGTGGGGTGCTTAGGCGTGACTCTGTAAAGTGGAATCATCTTTCCTTTGAAAGGACAGATAGTTAGAACTCCTCTTTGAGAGGGATCGTTAAGGATAAGCACTAACACCACAGCCCGAGAAGAGACAATTACCCGCAATCACACCGGCCGCCAGTGGAGTGGCGTTTTATGCAAGTGTTTGTGTGTGTGTACGTGTATGTGCGCGTGGAGGTTTGTTCGCCCCTTCGCTAGGCGTCTGGACGGCCCCGTCTTCCCAGCCAGTCATCTGTCACCATTACAGGACAAAGGCAGCAGCGTCTCAGGGCCATTACTGAGATTGCTGGAGATGATTTGGAGTGTCCTCCTCAGCACCGAGGAAATCATTTCCTCACAAAGAGGGTGCCCCTTGGCTCTGCAGGCCCCTGCCAGCCTGCCGGACAAACTACAGAGCCCTTCTTCTGCCTGAGTCGCCTGCAGGAGTGATGGACATATACAGAGAGGGAGAACGAATCAGAAAACAGACAGAAAAGAAAGCCAAAGAGAGCAACAGATAGTGCAAGAGTTGGGCAAATGAGAAAGCACAGAGAAAAGGATGAAGATTTAGTACTTCTCTTAATGGGATATAAGGGAAGAAGACAGTTAAGAAAAATGGATATAAAGTAATTGCTGCCAGGCTGCAATGAGAGAAAAGTAAGTGTGGAATGAAGTTGAATTAGCCAATCTCCAACACATTTCTTTGATTTGGTTCAGGCACTGAACTCTGTTCACTCTCGTCTCTCGTCTCCCTCCATCTATCTCTCATCTCTTCTTCCATTCTCTCACTCACCCTCTTTCTCTCGCATATACACACACAGTCACACAAACTGCTTTCCAGATATGTAGCTTCATTTACAATCTAGCTGACCTTGGCTAGAATGTGGATGAGCGTTTAAAGATCAGTGTTGTGATGTGAGCACAGTGTGTGTGTTTGTGTGTGTGTGTGGACAACTGGTCAGTGGCTGGAGTGTTGCAGTCACCCCCTTCCACCTCCTCACCCCACCGCTCACACATACGTACACATACTCACACACACCTCTGACACACAGAGATCATGATGAATTGTCCTCTCTGTAGGCCCAGATTGTTTTTAAGGTTTAATTCAGTTTCTTCCTGTGCTTGGATGAGCAGCTGTGTGTATGTGTGTGTGTGTGTGTATGTGCGTGTGTGTGTGTGTGTGTGTGTGTGTGTGTGTGTATTGACAAGTGTGTTTGCACCTCTGTGTAGGTGTGTCACAGTATGTGTGTGAGGAAGAGAAGCAGAGGAGAGAGAGAGACAGAGAGAGGGGGTGAAAGAATGAACAAACAGGCGTTATGGATCTCAGGTCTAATGTACTCCAGCAGGTCAGAGACTGGGGGCCTCCAGTCGCCATGGAAATGACAAAACCTGATCAATACTCAAGGTTATGACCTCAATGCTGCGACCCCTCCCCCAAATTCTTATCTCTCCCTCCCATTTCTCGCCTCATCACACCACATCTATCTATCTATCTATCTATCTATCTATCTATCTATCTATCTATCTATCTATCTATCTATCTATCTATCATCTCTCCATCTATCTATCTATCTATCGATCTATTTATCTATCTATCTATCTATCTATCTATCTATCTATCTATCTATCTATCTATCTATTTATTTATCTATCTATCTATCTATCTATCTATCTATCTATCTATCTATCTATCTATCTATCTATCTATCTATCTATCTATCTATCTATCTATCTATCTATCTATCTATCTATCTATCTATCTATCTATCTATCTTTCTAATTACAGCCTTCTTCTGGTCAGCTCAGCTCCCTCGAGGCCTCTCCAATTGCACTTGTTCTTCTTTCTCCCAACTATATCATCGATATTCAGTCAGCAACCCAATCTAACCCTACACTCTGCTCAGAAACGCCCATTCCCCTCTTTCTTGTTCTCCTGGTCAGTCTTTCTTTCTTGTTGTTTATCTTCTTCTGTTGTCCCAAATGTATATTTAGGACAGGGAAACCTAAATCATTAAATTAAGACAAAACCAGTAAAATCCATAAAATGGGTAGTTTCAGCCCAAATGGACACTTCTTTAACAATACAGTGAAATGATAAATCATGATAAGCTTGGATCCCCAAAGTGCCTACAATTCATCCAGAGGGGAACACAAATATCTGTACAAAATGTCATGGCAATCCATCTGTTAGATATTGAGAAATTTCTGTCCTGACCAAAAGTAGTGAACTGACAGAGAGTGTCATTCATAAAGCCATGATGCTAGTCCGGCTAAAAATAAATAAAACACATCAAAACCATCTTGCGATTATGTAATTATGCTGCAGCTAAACTTGACAGCTCCCGATTGCTTTCTATCAATTTTCCAGGTTCACAGAGGTCATATTGACTCAATCACTCAGAAATACATTTAACCTATTAGCTGATTTCATTTTTATTCATTATTTACTTCAAGCTCATTCATTTCTCTGAATATCTGCACAGAAACATTGCCCATAAACTGCTGATTTCTTTATTCAGAGTGAATGAAAATACTGTTGTTATTATTATTTGTTTTAACCTAACGTTGATGTCAATTCATATAAAAGTTACATATCAATGTGATATTTTGGTTTGTTCAAAGATACTTTTTAGCTGAAAGGGTATGTGTGTCGTGTCTATAATGATGCAGGAAGCGAGGCACATTCACACAGTTATATATCTAATATCAGTAAAACAGCCAAACAGAAATGAGGTAATGAATGACACAAGTGGAAAAACAAAAGAGAAGAAAAACTGATTAACTGTCAGAGACTTCTAGGCTTTGCAGAGTGTATTCATCAGTACAGAGGCAGCACTCCTTTCTGTCTGTAAGGGCAGGAAAAGTGGAAAATGTTGGACATCTTCCAGTCTGCAAACCACAGACCAAAGCCTCCATTTGAAGTTATCAATATCAATCAATCCTGGCCTTCTTTCAAACTGAATAAAAGGTATGGGTTATCTTCATCATTGCTGCACAATAAACTGATACTATCTGGCACAAAAAGGAAGACAAAGCGAGAAGGAAGAGGCAACAGTGACTAATCACAATAAAATCATCTGGACACACTCATATACTATGGTACCATTTCTGACATCATTTTGTGCTGTGGCCTTCAAACATCGTATTTCTTAACCAAAATCTCTTTAAACTTTGAAAGTATTATATGTTGTAATCTGTGTTAAGATGTTAAAGCCTACTGTGGTTGTCAAAAGATATAATAGGAAAACATAAAATCTATTTATACTATAAGTGAGTATAACATCTTCCTGTGCAAACAGTTTGATAGAAGTATGACTCTTTCACCTTTACATAAATTTATATTAAGCAAGAGTTATAGTAATGCACAATTAAAAATAAACAGATTAATATATGAATAAATTGGCAAAAGGAAGACCATCAATATAAGTATAAATTATGATCTGTATATTATTTTATCATGATAAAAATGCCACACAGAAATGACAACTTAAAGCAGCAGTCTTATTGGCAATTTATAAACATTTTTCAGCATGTTTTTTCTTTACATCTAATAGACCCCACATTTCTGTGAAGCAGCAGTGGAAAGTAATGAGTAGAATGTGGTGGAGGTGATGGGGTTCCTACACTGAGTGACTTTAAACCTGTTAAACCCTCTACAGATTGCGCTAGTGTTTTGACAATGGCCAGTAAACTATCTAAATTGCAGTGTTTTAGCACCTGTCTCTCTGTGCTGAGCTGGGTAGCGAGGCGTGAGGCTGTCAGCCTTGTCAAACGGCCTTTATTTCTCTCCTTTCTTTCTCCCTGTACGGCTGCTATCATCATCACCGGCCTTTCAGACACCAAACTTTGTCCCTTTATCTCCGATTGTGCCTCTCCTTCACTATCCCGCGAAAATTACCCTTTCATTTTGTTGTGCCATAAAATTACAGCCTGGTGAAGATTGGCAGTGTTTTTCTACAGAGGGAGGTGGGCAAATCAATGTTTTTGTTGTGGCTGTGCTTGTGTGCATGTGTGTGTGTGTGTGCATGGGCGTCTTCAGAATGTCAGAATGTAGTGATGTGTGATCGATGTGCCATTGTTCATGTGTGTGTGTGTGTCCAGGTCACACAGCTATCACTGAGGATAATAGGACTCTTGGTAATGCCAGGCTACAGGGGCAAAGACCCCTGTTTTACTGGACACTTTTAGATTTTTTCAATCAGTAAGAGGAAAATAGCAAAGTAGTGCTGGAGGTGAGGACCTGCGGTGGAGCAAAAGAGAAAGGGGGTTGATCTATGTTTGAAAGTATAGTCATATTCATACCACGTCAAAGTTGAGCAGACATGGATTCTTTTAGTTCGGTGTTTAAGTTGAGGCTCTGCTTCTTCTCATGGTAAAGGCCGACATAAAGCAATCTCCAAGAGAAATTCTTCTTCCTCTATAGTGCTTAATACTAAATGTTTAAATTTAATATTTAACATACAAATAAGGTATGTCAGTGAACAACTCAGGGATGTGAGTAATTTCTGTGTGATGTCAGTAGGCAGGCCAGGGGAAGAGTTTGATTTATAGACTCCTGAGTGCACTCGCACCACACAGGGTCCACCTGCCTACCTCCTGGAACAAAAGAAAACACACAGCCAACCAGAAAAGAAGTGAAAGGGCCAACCCTAAATCAAAACAAACCACTTTAACTTTACGGGTTAAGGAATAGAAGTGCTTGCCCTAAATACAACCCCCCTCCTACACGCACCTTTACACAACTTGAGGCTCCTCCCCTGACTCAGCATCTCACATATCAGCAGGCTTGGTGTCTTGAAGCAGTTTAACAGGAGGGGGAACAAAGAGACTGCAGAGAACAGTGGAAACGATGTTGTTACCATTAATGAAGTTGGAAAGAGTCACACAGGTGCCAGGGAAAGGACGTCTGCCGTAATGTCATCTTTGCACTCAACCGCATGAGCCTCTGGTTTGGATTCTGAAAAGAGTTTAAACACGTGAGTGCGTTGGGTATGGTCAGCATATACAACAATTGGTCTCCCAGAGTCAAGGTAGACATGGATCCGTCGCAAAGCAAAGATCAATGCCGGAAATCCTGCAAAAACAGTAGTAATAACCAAGCATATACAAAAAGAAAACAGGCACAAACAGGCCACACATGACCCTAGCCCACAACCGTACAAAGATAAACCAAAGTAAATGGTATACATAATCCCACTCACCTTTACCTTAAGAAGACCACGTGTGGTTGAAACATTTTCAACGGAGCCCAGTATCCTAAGGAATTACTTCCATACTGGATGATTCTGCTGCTCACCATTTCCATGCTCACCAATACAGGAAGTCATGTCCACCACATGTAGAGGGGTGGTTTTGTTCCAAGAGAAGAATGCTAGCAACAGTCACCTTTGTATTAAAGGTGTTCTATACAACATACAGAGCATTAATACAGCAGTGAACAACTATTTGCTTTGTCTCAACATAGTGGAGTAATACTGAGCATACCGAGTTGCTCTTCTCTGTCTGTGTTGTTATCTGAGCTTCTCCTAGCTTTGTTTACATAGTCAGGCGAACTGCAGGTACCTTTCAGTGCGTGTTAGTGCATGTGAGCATGACCCACAGTGGTTAGCTCATGGCCGCCGCTCTACGCACTGCTCTCCTACGGCGATCACAGCTGATAACGCTGTCCCCGACCGACGTCATTGTCGTGGACGCATTGCGCCCACCCTCTGGTTCTCCCCAGGTTAACACTGTTAGCTCTGTCAGCACAGTCGCCATTGTTTGTACCGTTAGCCGCCGGCTCAACATTTGCCATCGTGAGAACCGTGTGGAGATGCTCTGAATATCGAATTTAGCATCTTTCTCTCACTGTTTTACTTTCTAAATCCTAAACATACCTTAACCATAGTTCATTTGACATAACCATGATATAACATAACCTTTTCCTAACCTACTGTACTGTAGATGTGATGGACAGATATTTTAGCGTGCAAGAATTTTAAAAACATCAGCATTGGGACGTACAGAAACCTAATAAAATAATCCAGGGTTTGCAGAATATACTGCTGTTCTTGTGAGGCGATGTGGTTGTGTCGACCTAAAATAAAAGTCTGAACACAAGGCTGCAGTATTTATGTTGAGTCTTGAGACCACTTTCTCAAGACTGGCCTAGTAGAAATGGTCTGGAGACCACCAGTTAAAAATGTCTTTAGAAATTATTCGTGTGATGACCATTTATCATCAGAATTGAAATCTGATGTAAATAAGTGCAAGGGCGTTCTTCTTTTGCAACAAAGAGGCACAATGGCCTCTTGGACTTACACACTGATGGAATACAAGTGTTGTGAACATCATCTCATTCCTGGACAGTCTTTCTTTTCTTTCTCTTTTTGCTATCAAGACTCTTTGAGAGACAGAGACAGTGTCTGTCGTTATCAGCGTGAAACAACCTGCTTTCTCGGATAACTCTTTGTCTGGTCAATTAATAACCAGCATCGATATAAGCATGTTTGTGTAAGGAGCGGGAGAATAAGGGCATGCATTTCCGCCAACGCCATGTGGTTATCTCTCTTCTAAGTTGACATTTTGCCCCATTGATACTCTGCTGCTTCCTCGTTGGCTGGAGAGTCAAAACAAACATGGAGTCCAGTTTGCACACAATCTGAAAGCTATCCATCTAATCAGGTAAACTACCTTTCCTTTGTAGATGTCGTTCTTGCAATGTATTCTGAGGACAGGGATAATAGGTGGTACTCGTCACCTTTCATGACTATTATTAGTACTACAAAGCTATAATTTTAAAATTGTTAAAAATATGTTATGATGTAAATATACAGCAAGACAGTATCATGCATCCACCGGAGAAACTGATTTGTTGTCTCAGCGTGTTTATTTATCATCATACTCTTCAACCTCCTATCTTTAAATCATTAAATCAAAAGTAATGGACCACATTACAAGATGTTTTTGGCATCTAACTTTAGTTCAATATTTCTGCCGCAGTACAGCTCTTTGATCACAAAATTAATATAAAAAATGTTTTCATGTCCCCTAATACCACCAATAAAACTGTTGAATTAATTATGTTTTGTTTGCTGATTTCTGACAACAGGACTCGAAACTTTGTGGCATGGAATTCTTCTTTTGGGAATTAAACTTTCCTACAAAAAGAAAGGAACTGATAGAACTTATAGAACAATTTGAGGGCGTGTATTGTACTAATGATCACACCTCATGAACACGCACTTCCTCATGAAGAGGTAGCGTTCATCTGGTTGAAATGTGTGATTTACAATTCACGATAGTGCATCTAAGAGACCTCCTATGAGCAAACTTTGCAGAAAAAAAGTGTAAACGCTATATGAAAAAAAATACAAAAAATGTGCTTATATGAGGCACAATGCAACAAAATACAATTATTTATTTTGTCGGCAAAGGTGCTCGATATAAGATTCAGTGGCACAAGCCTGGAAATAAACTGTTCTGATTTTCTTGAATTGTTTTTCTTTATATTTTTCCTTTTTACCACCTTGCTATAATCTACAATGTCCCAACAATGTATCTATTGAGACAATCCACCTCTTGCCTCATTACTCACAGCCAACACTTGATATGAGTATTGTCAACATCCTTGAAGCA
This sequence comes from Ophiodon elongatus, assembly GCA_016806645.1. Taxonomy (NCBI): domain Eukaryota; kingdom Metazoa; phylum Chordata; class Actinopteri; order Perciformes; family Hexagrammidae; genus Ophiodon; species Ophiodon elongatus. The sequence continues at coordinate 1,151,922 of JACSYO010001856.1, forward strand.
GACTGAGTTCTGGTACTGCATTGAATATACACTATGGTAATTATTTTCGCTGAAAGCTTTCTGGATCCATACCAACTCCTTTTCTTCGACGCAGTAAGGAGGGTGACCTTTATGGCTTTAGGATATTGTGCTACCAATGCATGCTCTTTGTCGCAGCCGAGCCTCTTGGTATTGAAAAGCCAAGACGTGTCTGATATTATATCAAAAGAACAGCAAGAGAATGTGGAAGGTATTTACTTGTGGAGAGGTGAGGGAAGAGGCAGAGGCAGAGTGAGAGGCAAGCTCCAAGGTGCCATCAGTGCAGAGAAATGGGAGTGAAAAGGATGAAAACCTATAAATGAAAATCAATACGAGAAGGCAGGAAGGCATACGAACTGGGGGGAAGGTAATAGAATAGACTAAAGATAAATAATGAGGACAGGAGGAAGGAGAAAGAAATGAGAAGGGAGAGCAGAAAGAAGGAGACAAAGAAAAATGATGGGAGAATACAATCAGAGGAATATATTTGTTATTGTGTGGCTGTCCTTGCCCTCGATAGACTCAGAAGACGGACAAATTTCCCCTTTAGTAGCTTTGATGAGTGAAAAGTGCTCAAGCCTCCCACTACTCGTTTCTGTTTCCAAAGGACTCTTTGATTTTCCTGTGTAACATTGAACTTAAAGCTACGATTCCTCGCATTCTTTCACTCTCAAATAATATATTTACTTGTTGGTAGAAGGTATACAAGACATGAAGTACTGTATTACACAGTACTATAGCATTTAATAAATAACTGCTTCCAAGGTACTCCACCCTGTGTCCTTGCTTGTATAGGATGTGAATGTCAGAAAAAACAGAAGAGGATACATTTACTCATACTCTCTATATAAGTTGTGCCCGCTTGAGTTTGCTTGAAATGAATAAATTCATATAAAGGGTCGTCTGGCCTTTGGCGCATGTGCCCGGCCTCATTTCCTGTCTCTACTGTCAGACTATTGAAAAAGTAAAATGTCAAAGCAGGAAAACCTTCATGCTCAGTTCAATATTTTTATTTTTTATCACATTTATATGATAACAAATAAACAGACGGGGGTGCCTCTAAACAAAGATACTGCTTCAAATATTAATCGTACTTCATAGACTGGATGGGAGTGGCTTTATGAGGTTCTGGATTTTCAAATTTCAAAACAACCTTAGTGAACGACTCCCCCCTCCCCACTGATTGAAATGAAAGAGAATCTATCCTCGATGTCCCGGATTCATTCAGTTATTTAGATAGCATACATGAGGCAGCCTCAACATAATGATAACATAAAAAAAGTATCTTTTATGGCATTGCTTTTGAATCAATTTAATGTAGCTGAATGTATTTCATATGAGAACTGTGAAATTAATCCGCAGTGTTCAATCCCGGTTCCTACCTTTGGTTGTAGTGTTGAATTATAGAACAGCGCAATGTGTCAGCCAACCCTGCTGAGGTCTTGTGGTTAAAGGTTTCTGGCTGAACATCCAGGGTTTAAACACTGTGTTTAAACGCCGTGTCTCCAACAAATCACTTCCCTTCAGCGCAAAGAATGCTCTTCATCGTCTGACCTCCCTGGGACTGGTTCATTTCCCATTTAATTACTTTATGTTGGATTTAGAAAGGTAATGTTATTTTGACTGGTTTCCTTCTCTGTTTTAGAAATATATCTGTTTTCAACACTTAATTATATCAAAGTGTATTTTCAGTCTCTTAATTCATAACCAGCACTGGCATGTGCGCAGTATATCAATTGTAAAATCTATTTTATTTGTATGAATGCTTGCTTGTTCACAGAGTGCATTTGTGTAAAAGAAGCTATCTAATTGTATTTGAAAACAGAGACGATGGGTGTGAGCCTCCAGGCTATTGATATGTTTCTGTGCCTGTTTGAATGCAGCATCTCATCATACCCTGAGATATTTCAACACAGCCATCGATCAGCTTCAGACCAGGCCGGGTTACAGGAAGCATGCGTGTGTGAGTGTGTGTTTGGGCCAAGGACACAGACAGTTGCGAGGAATTAAGAGAGCATCACCTTATTTCTTACTTTCAGGGTAGGAGAATGAAGGAATTGGTTGAAATCTTGAACTAATGCTAAAAAAAACAAATGTTTGTTGAGATGGGAATGGGTGTGGGGGGGTTCTTTAGACAGCCCTAAACCTCACCCTCAATCATGAATGAGAGCAGATACTCTACCATCACACTGTGTAACTCTCTGGACGCAGGCCAAGCAGGAAAGGTAGGTTGGCAGCAATTACAGACACACACACACACACACGCACTCTGATCGCACAGCACCGAGAGCACAGAGCAGTGAGGCCAGTTCCATCTGTGATTCTTCAAAGAGTTTGGCTGATATTGATTTGGTGCCAAGGTTAGCAGCTCATTCAGGCAGAGTGGAGCTTTCAGGAGCAGCTGGAAGGAGCTGAGACCACAGCCGGAGACGGAGGCTGAGACCTTGAGCTGAAACACACGGCGGCAATCCTCTGTTGGGGCTAACAATGTCTCCAAGCACACCATCACAATCACAGTGCAGACAAAGACAAATAAACACACCGACACATAGGTGCACACACACGCGCACACACACACACACACACACACGCACACACACGCACACACACATGCATACATACATACATGCACTCTTCCTCTCACAATCACGAGTGTGCCGCATTGAATGTAGAGTGGAAAAGAGGGCAAAAGAGTGTGAGATAGGGAAGAGGTGTTCTGTGTGTGTGTTTGTTGTGGAGACACAGAGGATTAGTTGTGTTTTTGAGAAAGTGATTGAGGCTCTTAAATTCAGCTCTCGTCCCTGGCCAGAGGACCTCTGGGCTAACACTGTGTATACTGTGTTGTGCAACATTTGTCCGCATGCTCTGTGGACGTGTGTGTTTACAACTTTGCTTTGGACAGGCTTTTCTCCCCCCCGCTGCATTCATTCTACAGGTTGGTCTCCGCTAACAACACATTGAGCATTTTTGTGAAAGTGGGTTTAATTGCTGACATGAACATATTTGATACCCCTCGTTATGAAAGCAGCGAGGCCTTTTCAGTTCTGACCAAGCATTCAGCAAACAAATGGAGACACAGGAAACTGCAGTGCTAAACTATAGAAAATGCCTGCTATGAAAACAATCATCATGACCAGAAACAACACCTCCAGTGTGCCTCTGCGAGAACACAAACATACCTGCAATTCTGATGGAGGAATGTTACAAAAGCTATATGAAGAGTTTTGTCCTAAACAAACTTAATGGAAAACTTAAAATTAAACTAAATTAGGGTTTTAGACTACAAGTAAGCAGAGTATCAACATGTGTGTTACTTGTCATCATTTAACACATATATATATGCATGTGGAAATATGTTGTGATGTGATTTCCATAGGTACAAGTACTGGTTTAGATGATAGCCAAACTAATTTCTTTAAGGACATGCTGTTTGGGCAATATTAAGTGTGTCTTTGTAGCTGTAGCATTTCATCTTTCAGTACCTCCATCAGCGAGGTTATGTTTTCAATGTCTGAAGAATATTTAAAAAAATTATAAAATTCCAATGATATTTGACGAAACAAGATACAAGTGTTTCATCTCATTGCAAAAAAAGCTATTTATGAACCATGTACCATTCATGTAATGGACATTATTTAAAGTTTTTTGATGCAGATATGTTTTAAGATCACACATCTCTAAATATTTTCAATCATAAAATAAACTATTTTAGGGGATTGTAAAGATTTGGAGAGGTAAATAAATACAAGCTTAACACCTTTTCTTTCATGTCACTCCCTTATCTAGCAACTATTCTCTGTTAGGACTGCAGTTAAGTCTAATGTCACATAGTAGAGGAAGATAAATATGAATAAAAATTCTACCAACCAAAGTACAGAGCCGTTACTCACGACTTACAGTGGCTGAAAAGAGAGAACATTTTCAACTTAGCTGCTTTATCGTCTTGGGAAAAGCACAAAGGGTAAAGTAAGAAAGTAAAAAGCGTGACATATATAATGAAACAGAAAAGGGAAACAACACAAGTCATGTTAGAGTAATTTGTCATATTGCAGTCAGTGGAAAGAAAAAAAAAAAAGGTTCCTTAACACACCAGCTGTCATCTCAAACATAAGTATCATTTTTTTTCATGCCAGCTCCTGAAAAGTTTACTTTTACATTGCCAAGGTTTCAATGTATGACAGCAGCATCTCACTGATGTGCATGTGTGTTTGCGCACGCTCACACTCCCCCACACATAACCGCCTCCGCCGTCATCATTCAGACTAATCCCCTCACAGACCCCTCGTGTTGCTCTTTGAACGGAGTACAAAGCGTGTTCTGGGCTTAAAACAGCAGCACAAAGACACAAATAAAAAACCTGCTGAGACTTTTGACCTTTCGGCTGGGATTACAGTTTTCAAACAGCGTTCAAGGAATTCAGCTTTCACATCCACACAGCTTTTCAAACAGTCTCCCCGCTCCCTTCATCTCTGCTTGCTCGGCAACTTAATGGCCCTCATTTTTGTTAAATACCACAAACATGCTGAGGTGAATGTGTTGTGTCTTAGTTATCCGTTGGGTTTGGTGCTTCAGGCTGATGAGGAATACAATAGGTCTACAAACTTTGCTGTTCATAGTATGTGTCCATCTTTGGTTTTGTTCTGATTGTCTTTTGTTAGTTTACAACATAGAAAAATGGTTCAAGAGTAAACATAGTATTTGCTTTTTTCTTAATGTGTTTTTCATCTTTTTAACAGACAAACTACAAACTAATACTGTTCGGGTCAGAGTAAAAAGTACAACCCATGAAAACTGAATGCAGAGACCTCCAGTTTTACTTCTCTTAAATTATGAATCCTTCAAAAATGCAAGGACACGTCATTTAAAATTAGAAAGTTGGGAATAACAGCTTCTAGAGATACTTCACTGCAGACATCGTGATAACAACCAAGGATATGTATCTTTTCAGATTCATGCACAATTATTGTGGAAACAATATTTTTTTTTACATTTGAAGTAAAACATTTCCCTGTGGATATTCACCAAATCATTATCAGATATTTATTGATGAAAGCGCTCCGGGCTTTGTCTTTTGATTACATCACAGACTGAAGCTCTGTTTCTGGCTTTAGGAGACAGTTTTTCATGAGCGCAAATATTGATTATATTGTCCAGCATACAAGGAATAACATATGTGAATTCTGTTTCAAGCAGGATCTTTTGCTTTAACTGGTGTTTGCCTACAAGCGACTCTCTTCTGAGCTGTTCTCTGTGTATCACTCGGCTCGGAGGATTTCGGTGTGCGTTTATGTGTAAACTATAAGCGTATACATCACAAATCACAAATCAAATTATACGTTATGTGCAGTCTGAGGCGACATCTGAGTCTTAAATGTCATCAGTCATGGGAGCAACTTAAAAAAAAAAAATGCAAAAAAAAAAGAATGAAAAAAAAGACCAGAAACACTGCAGTGAGGGGACTCCCACAAATATATATTGTTTGTGTGTGTGTGTGTGTGTGTGTGTGTGTGTAGTAGTAGTACAAGTCATTGTCTGGTGATTCTACTCCAACCCTCTCTTTCCTCTTCCCCTACAGCCCATCCCCTCCCCCCGAACACACAGAGACACACACATTTTCTTCTCACTCCTGCTTGGCCGTTGACGCCTCTGCGAATCAATATGTGCAATTCTGGAGAAATACTGCATCACCATGGCAACCGGGCCTCCTGTCCTATGGAGAGGAGAGCTGCCAACCGTACAGCCTGGTTTCTGTCCCACCTTCTCCCTCGTGAGTTTTGTGTAATCTTTTGCACTTGGGTATACGTTTGGCGTTACTGTGTTGTTGTTGTTTTTGTCATTATTGTATGTTGTTTCATAATTTTATTAGTTCATTTCTGTTTTATTATTATTGGCCAATTTAATACTGCACATACACGAATGGAAAACTTAACCAAAACTATTGTGGGGCTTTATGTGTTTATCTGCACCATCTCTATTTTCTCCTTATGTGATGTCATGCTCCTGGTCTCCTCACACTGCGGAGCAACATCTCTTATGGTCAAGATCACATACCTGTGGACTTTCCAGGCCTTCATTAATTGCATTCCACTTTGCCTATATGAACGATTTACCATTAAAACAGAGATGTTTGTGTTCTCCAGAACAAATGTGTTGTTCTGCGTCATGACACAGCGACTAGTAGAGAGCAGGACAGGAGAGGTGAGAGAGACCCACTGACGAACAAAAGATCTGAAGACAGTAGCATGGCTTAGTGTTTTTGATTGTTCAGCCATGTGGACTGTTCATTCAAATTAGGTGATACCCTGGTATATTCCTTGTAATCCAACCTTAATTAACATGAGAAGGTTTGTTAGTTGGAACCACAAGAACATCAATTACCTTTGACCCCACAATCCTGCCGACTTCCCATTAATTCCAAATGTAAAATTTGGAATCAAGCCCAGGTTTCTCTTCAGCACTGTAGCCAGGCGGACAGAGACTCACAGCTCTGTTGAGCCGTGCATTCCTGTAGACCTCAGTACTTTGTTACTTCATTACCTTCTTTAATGATAAGATTCTAACTATTAATTCAATTTAATTCAATTCAATTCAACATATTTTGTGTAGCCCAAAATCAGACATCACAAATTTGCCTCAGAGGGCTTTACAATCTGTACTCATACGATCACACATCCTCTGTCCCGAGACCTCACATCGGAACAGAAAAAAACTCCCTCCAAAAATAAACTTTAACGGGGAGAAAAAAAGGAAGTTTTTGTTTTCAGGCTTGCTAGTATGGTCATAAATCTACGGTTTACAGCTGTTTCTAAGGTTTCTATGGTTACTCTATTTGAGGATAGATCGGTACTGGTTGAGGGCAGGAGATTATTAATTTTGTCTTTATATCTTAATTATTATTATTTGCATTGCTATTACTATTGCCGATAACATTACTGCTCATACCATCACTACATCTACAGCTGCTGTTATTATTGGTCGTAACTTTTTCATCATGCCTAATACTCTCATCATATGAATAATTTATGTCATATGCATTGAATGTGTTGTAACTCTGTTATGTTGTTCATTCTGTACACATGACATCTATTGTACTTCTGTTCATCCTGGGAGAGGGATCCCTCGTTTGCTCTCCCTAAGGTTTTTGTTTTTCCTCTCCCGATGTGAGGTCCTGGTTTGTGATTTTGTGATTTTGGGCTGTGCAAAATAAATTTAATTTAATTTAATTGGTATAGAGTCCAGTCAAGAAACTTGGGCCTTTTGCTGCCCAAATCAAAATGTAACCTGAAAGGTTGTTATCTTAGGCTTTCACTTTAAATTACATATCAAGACTGACTGATGAAAGATTATTCGTCTTATAAGTATTGCCAAGACACTGTCAGGAGCTACAGATGCCAAAGAAGTTTGTAAGCCAGAGAAATGCCAAAACTGTTATTTGTGTTTCATCTCCATCAGGGCAGACTATTTAATGCACTTTTTACTGGCATGTCCATTGTGTTGAGAAAATACAAGGCATTAAAATTCTGCAGCAAACCTACTGAACAAAAGATCTTGTACCCATTTACATTCCAAATGCATTTTGTTTTATAAGCCATCATGTTAACTCTCAAATCCTGCACTGTCGATGTCCAACACCACAATCAAGAAAATTACATGAGCTTTGATATCCCTCTTTTCTTCTTACTGCCATTTATTATTTTACTACCTTTAACTTTACCAATACTTGGAACTTGTTTCACCAAAACTATTAACTCGTTTATCTTTATTTCTTAATCATTTTGAGCTGCATTAATTGAATTAAGGAATGCATTACAAGTCTTGCATTATTATTTGTTCAACACTTACCGACACTGATTGTGCAGTGAACGGTTTGGGGTTCATGTTAACTGTTTATTTGTATATGTACAGTGTACATGTGGCTATATCTTCCATATGTGTGTGTGTGTGTGTGTGTATGCGTGTGTGTGCATCTGTATTTGTGTGTGAGGCTAATGAAGCATTCTGACAGGGAGAGGGGGATCTATACCTTTCCAGTGTTTAGACTCTCGGCCTCTTCCCAGGAGGCGAGCTGCTTGACAAACCTTGGGACCCTAAAGACAAAAGACAGGAAGACCTGTCATGTTGTCTGTCAGGAGAAGGCCATGATGTTTGTTTCGTGTTTATCACATAGCAATACTGGACCTTATTCTGACACAAATGTTTTTTTAATGTGTTATTTTAAACCTAAACATTTTGTCATCTGTCGTCCTCCTTCTCTGCTTTCTCTCTGTCACTGTTTTTGTTTTGTGTGTGTGTGTGTGTGTGTGTGTGTGTGTGTGTGTGTGTGTATCTCCCCAATGCAGCTTCAAGAATGAGGCCGCCACACTACAGAGATCTGATGGACACCAGCCATCAAAGGCAGAAAGACATGTGACAGATATGCAGCTAAAAATACACTAATTTATTTCTCTCTATTTTTTCTTTATCCCTCCTTTTTCTGCTTCCTGCCTGAATTTTCTACCGCAAAAATTGTCAAAAGAAACTGCTAGTTCAAAATGATTTACAGAAAAATTATATTCGTCCTTAATTTTCCCAAACAAGGTGAAAAAAAAACATCTGAACATTTTGACCTTTACGGCTCACATGATGATAAAAAAAACGTTTTAATTTTGGTGGCGTTGGCCAATTTACATAATAACTAGATCTAGAAGCATGAATGAAATATTTTGGGTGAGATACATAAAACAGTTGTGATAGTTTAAGAATCTTAAATTTGCCAAAGGGATTGAGAAAAACAATAATTTCCATGCAATCATAAGCATAAAACTTACACCTAACAATATGGAACATATATCGAAGGGTCATGATTCATTTTTTGATGCACTTCAAGCATAATCGTTATTTCTACTAGGGTTGTTCCATTTCTTATAAGGATGAAATGACAAAAAAATAATTCAAATGTTGTTTTCATTTGACTGTCCCCTGTTTGAACCAGCTACCTGTGGCGGTGGTTGGCACATAGCCTGAGGAAAACTGCTTTATGGAAAGAAAAAAAAAATCAATGGCAAATTCATGAAGGACATTCAATGACATTCACATTCAACACTTTAAAGGAAGGATTAAAATGTTCAACAGTGGCCTTAGGAGAGCTTGCACATAGGGGAGAAAATAAAAAAAGGCACAACAGCTCGATTAACTTAAGAATAAGGACGGTGTCAAAACTTTGAACATATTCATGTGAAACTTTAAAAAATAATAATTTTGAACTATCTGAAGATTCTGCAAAACGCAGAGGTTACAAAATCTACTGTTAAAAAAGTTTTCCAGGAAATGTTCATGAATAGTTCAAATAGTTATTGCTCATCATACTAGTCAACACATACAGACTAGAATTACTCGGCTGCTCATCAAAAGGAAATCAGTCCGGCACTGTGGAGAAAATCAATAACAAAATCATCAAGGAGGTTCAGGGACAATCACATTCAGTGTTTGAAAGGAGTCTAAAGAGAAAAACAACCAAATATAGATGATTATCCTGCACTCTTCAAAGTACGAGACCTGCAAATGATCAATACTTTCTCATCTTTTTGTTGCTGTAATGCAGGATGCATAACATCTTTGTAGCACTTGATTCAGGATGTGCTCATCTCAGGATACGTTTCCTCATTAAAGAGTTGGAGACAGGAAATATGTTAGTGTAGACAGAGGTGGGGGCACCATATAAAGGAAAAGTACACAGCTCATAGAGCAGATTTACATCAAAATAAAAAGGAACAATGATCCAAATGTAAAACTGAAAACACAGGATTTCTTCAGAGATAGATTAAAAGGTATTTTTAAACAACTGGAGACAAACACTAATCTAGGTTTAAATGAAAGTTATCATTGTTTTCTGCCATTACATGTTTGTGTACACCAGTAATGTTAAGACAAGTAAAGTTTGGCCAAAATAAAAAATTTAATAAATTATATTAATGATATTTATGTGGGTGTCACCTCACAGCAAGAGGGACCGGGGTTCGATCCCCGATCCCAGGCGGTCCTTCTGTGTGGAGTTTGCACGTTCTCCCAGTGGCAGCGTGGGTTCCCTCCGGGTTCTCCGGGTTCTCCGGCTTCTCTGGCTTCCTCCCATAGTCCAAAGACATGCAGCTCAGGTTAATTGGAGACTCTAAATTGCCCGTAGGTGTGAATGTGAGCATGAATGGTTGTCTGTCTCTATATATGTGCCCTGCGAGGAACTGGCGATCTGTCCAGGGTGAACCCTGCCTTCGCCCAATGTCAGCTGGGATCGGCTCAAGTGCCCCCCCCCACCCCCACCCCCCACCCCGTGACCCTAACAATAGGATAAACGGTTTGGATAATGGAATGGAATATTTATGTGGCTAAAAATACTTTTTTTTAAATTACTGATTATTTTAGTGGTAGTTTAGTAGTGGTTGCCAACGACAACCCAGAGAGAGTGAGCCTTGTGTACTATGCATGAAAGAGACACCAAGGAGCCACTGCAGCTGATAGAGAGATTCAGAGGGGGAAAACAGCAGGTATAACTGGCATATTATCATATATTATTTTGTGAATCAGGGATTTATTTAAACCAAACCAGAGTTGTTGATAGTTTGAAAAGCGGGAAAACTAACCAATATGAGTTTGGTGAGTTTTTTTACTCTGCCGTCTCTTAGTTTGGTGTAAAAGAGAAACTTGAATTCAGAATATGTAGCTGAACGCTGTATTTTTCTGTTTAAGAATATTTCCTTCAACGACGTCTTGTGAGTTTATTTTGTTTATTTATCAGACGTAGCAAAAACACTGCTCGTGCTCATTGCATCCTGTTATATGTAGGCACAGCTGACGTGGCTCCGCAACAGGAGAGATCAGTTTCTGGTTGGTTGGTTGGTTGGTAGTTTCTTTTTTTAGTACACAGGATTTCTTTATTGTAAACTTTGTTGAAAATCAACAAACAATTATTTTTGACTGGGGATCATCCAATGAAGATATGTTTAACCCCATTTGCCAATTTTAAAAATGCACTTTTTTTGTGGGTGATAATCTGTGAAATCTATTAAAAAAACGAAATGACTTAACCTTGCTTGTCCTAATGCAGGAGCGAAAAGTAGCAAAAACAGCTGGTTACAGTTGCTATTCTTTGAATATTACTTAATAATCCTTCTTTATAATCCTTTTTAAATCAGAATCCATCAACACACACAAATACAGTCCAATGCCTTGTGTGTCTGACCCAGCTCATTTTACAAACGTAGTTTGTAGGTGCATGGACAAGGGAAATAGTCTGAAGGGATCTAACACAACACTTTGTTCAAACTTTGTGTGTGACAAGGCAACTAGCCGCTGTATATGATTTCCAACCCAAAACTCAACCCATGTGACTCTTATGGTACAGCAGACCTGCAAAATGAAGCTCAACAATAAGTGCAGCAACAACAATACTCCAGGTTTTGTAGCGTAACAGCGCAGCAAGTCTGTTATATCCAGCTCATACTTTTACATTTTACACGTGCCTATCGCTCTGATTGCCTTGTTATGGAATGGAGCGCAAAGCTACTATAAGTGAATTGGGTGTCTTCAATCTTCCTCAATCACTTAGAGCCTGTGCATCAGCGCATGTCATCCATCATGTAGACCAGAACATGCCTCAGACAAATGGTGCATCAGCATTGTGCTGATCAGCCTCTGCGATCGCTGGTCACTGGAGGCCAGTGGTCGAGGCTGGAGTCGCTCTGACCACCCAGAAGAGAGATGACCCGGCAATTATAGCACAGTTGATATCGGACACCTAAACTGACCTCAGTCGAAGGCTTTTATTTAGATGAGTGTCAAAAAGGCCACATGAATATCCCGCGAGAGGACGGATGGGGTCTTGTTGGGACAAGCCTGAGGCATGGAAAGAGGAAATGTAGAAAGATAGAGTTACAGTGGTAGGGAAATGTGCAATGATACCTGTATTTGTGTGGACATGCACAAGTTTCAAGAGCATCCTGTGTAATGCAGGGTCTTGGAGAGGTGTTTCCAGGACAGGGTCAGCCTGGTAACCTTGGTAACATGTCACTATAGGACAGTTGAGCTTATTACTAAATGCTTGACCCACACCTCGGCCCTCTCTCAGAGTGAAGGAGCCATCTCCTGATGGCCTAACCTAATCCATAGATGGAGGGACTGTTTAATGGAATTACTACACCTCTCTCTCCCTCTCTCTCTCTCTCTCTCTCTCTTCTCTCTCTCTCTCTCTCTCTACACAAAGGCATACACACACACACACACACACACACACACACACACACACACACACACACACACACACACACACACACATAACCTCCCCCACCCACCCCCCTACCCACCCCTCCCCACACACACACACACACACACACGCACACACATAAACCTGGAGCTCCTGTCAGGAAAAATAAATAATCAGTAACTGTATTGAGGGGTTGAGTGGTTGGTATGTTATCAATATTGAATAACATTTTGACTGTTGAGAGTATTGGGTTTTCACACAACATGTAGAAATGGACAGTGAGAAGAAATTGCATATACACATACAGTTTTCAGCTCAGCTCTGTGTGGGTGAGACAACTGTTGAACAATTTTAATCAATTCAATATAGGATATGTAAACATTTGCTATTATATATCTTTTTTAGAATTTCTTTTCAGATTTTTTTTTCACCCTGCTTTCCAGGGGTCAATATGGGCTGAAATCAAAACAGAGCCTCCACAACCAACTGATCTAAAGTACACATGTAGTTTCAAATCCATGTCGCCTGTTACCTTCTGTCATTGTTTTAAATGTGAATGTGTAATCAGGTGAAATTGCACTCATGAATATTTCTCAAAACAAAACGAAAAATACATCATTACTTGTGCAAAAATCGCTGTTTTCTTGCCTCCCATGGTAGTGGTGAAAGAGCAGCTTTGGTATATGTGTCTTCATGTCAATTTGAGTGTGTCATGACATAGCGGTGGGGGTATTTGTGAAACTGGGTGACAACAGTGTCCCCCAGAGGAACCTATAGAGCCATACAGGAGCTCCCCCCGTGTATCGACACGGTGCTGCAAAAATAAACCTGGCACATTGAAGCCTTCACTGGGCTACCTGCCCAGAACCGTTGCGTGTTTCCATCAACGCACTTTGACAAATGACAACCAATCATATATTACATAGGATGTGTAACACGTAAATCTCCACATTTTGACATGTGTGGATCTGGTGAGAAATGACCTCCTTTGGTTCCACACTGTTCAAGACACCAAAGACAAGCAGTTTAGGGGCTAAGCCATAGTAGGCCACACAGGCCTGTATTCCAGAAAGATGGAAGCCCCACACACATACAGACAGAATATTCCCCTGAGCAAAGCTATCGACAGGACAAACATCAAGGAGTCCCCCTCTTCTGGGCCTCTTTCTCCTCAGTATGTCAAAGCACACCCTCTTGACCTCGAGACTCCAGATCCTCTCCTCACTCCAGTGGTCACATCAAACATTTAGAGGCTTCAGCTGCCATGACATGAGTCCACGCACATTCAGACACATGCACGCACACACACACACACACACACACATACACATGTGTAGGACTTATATGTGCACCAACATGTGTGCACGGGAAGTCAAACACAGACAGACCACAGATGGGTGCAGAGGTTGCCTAGTGACTTGGGGGGCATACTGTAAGCATAGTGTAAACTGTACATTCCTTCAATATGTTTTAGTAAAGACGAGAAACTATCATGAAAACAAATAATTGATTGTTTTAAACGTCACTTGCCTCAACCTGTTCAACTTTGCATATTGCACTTCCTAAACAATAATCAGAATCTATGTTAATTAGATTGCGATGAAGTCAAATGCTACTTGATATTTGAACAAATTCTCGAGACACGCCCATGTTTGTGCCTTTGTGCCACACTGCATGAAACCCCCGGCCACATAGGACTGTTGCATTATAGTGCTGTATGACAATGTAATCCTATAGTGAAGAAACAGCACTCCCCCCTTCTTCATTAGTAGGAGTTTAAATTCCTGCAGCCTCTCTGAGCGTGCTCGACTCAGGGAACTGTATCCCACGCCACACCGGGGCAGACGGAGGTGGCGCCTCGGCAATTACATTTTGTTTAAAAATACTCCCCAAATGTTGTTAGGGCTGCATTAAAGGATCCTGTGTTAAAACAGGCAGGAGAAGAGGATTGAATCAGCTCACCGTAGGCTGGCACTCCTCACAGCTCCACTCTGCATTAAAGGCCTGTTAGGTTACACTCACAGCATGAGACAACGCTACAGCGGCCCACGCTAACTGCATTAATTCCTCTGTGTTGTTAGATATACAGCACCTGTGGATACAACTCGCTCCGTCTGTAATTACTGTCTGAGCAACAAAGCAATACACGCTGGCAGCGACTACCGGCTTGGTCAAGACTGAGGAATCTCCCCTGACAACCTTGAGATTGTAGGCTGTTAGTAAATCTGGCAAACGTAAGGTTAGTGAGGGTTGTGGTGTGAGGCTTTTTGTCATTGTAAGCCAATTGGACAAATGTACTTCTCCTAAATGTCAGAAAATAGGATTAGTCTGCAAAACATATTTGAATATATATATATTTGAATCATGCCTTCTAATCCGTCTGCTGACATGAAGACTTTGACTCGGATAAAATCATTAAACAATAATCTACGTATCCAAATGATACTTGGATGGATGTAGATTATATTTGAGGAGAAAAAAGTAAAGGTGGGAAGCCAGTTATACCTCAAATACAGACCACACATTATGTGATAACTGATTTTAGAGTAAATCGACCTCATAGATATTAAAGTTAATTATTGATTAATCTGCCAATTATTCTCCCAATGAATAAGTCAGGCTATAAAATGTCCAACAATAATGATCATTGCAGTTCCCTAGAACCCAAGTGACGTCTTCAAGTCACCGTTTTTGTCCAATCAACAGTCCAAAACCCAAAGATATTTAATTTACTGTCATATATAAGACAGAGATTAAAAGGAAATACTCACATTTGAGAAGCTGTAACCAGCAAATATTTGGTATTTTTACTTAAAATGACTGAAACAATAAATGAATCATCAAAGAAGTTTGATGATGAGTGATAAACTGCACAAAAGAATATAGCTAAATGGACAAAGTGAAAGTACAGAAAGTAAAGTAAAGGTCTTGATTTGGTGAAAGTGTTTTCGTGAATTATCTAGTTGTTTCTGAGTTTTCATAGCACGGTGTAAGTCTGCATGGAATCCTAGAAACTCTACTAAATGTTTCAAAGATAAAAGTATAAGGACACATAATGAAACATCTGCGCTCGGGGCACATAACGCTTCTGTTGGTTATCATTCATCTTTCAAGGTTTTACAGGCCATTCTCCTTCCAAATGTAAAAATGTTGAATCTTTCAGCAGAACAAGAGTCCATGGAAAAATTCATCTGTATGTGGGGAAGAAAACTATTGATTTCCCTGAAGCCTGAATGGTGGGATGTGCTCAGCTAGCGCAGCCGAGTGCAACTGGGATTCTTGTCTGTCCGAGCCGCCGTCTATTTGTCTCTCTGTTTCTGTGTGTTTAGCCTGTATCCTCTCTGTCCTGATTTACATCTGTCTGGCTGGAATGCTTTTCCCTTCTGTAGATCCTGTACCAGATTCTGTACGTTGTTATTTCGTGTTTGCCGGCTGTGAAGTGTAAATAGTTGAAATTCCATCTGCTGCTGAAACACAAAACAGTTTTATCACTCACACCACGACGCAAAGTGGTTTCATCCCTTTGTTTCCTCTATCAGTGGCATTCAGCTCTTCAACTAATATTCGTCTTTTGGGTTTAGATGTGGAGTAATCTGTTGCTGATTCATCTTTATCAGACTCATCATATCAGAAACATGTCTGCCTGCTGTCTGGTTTCTGTTCACATTTCACTTAAATGACACTCCATTACAGCCTCATCGTCAGAGTCAAACAAAAGCCTTCTCTCTTGGCCTTAAACTCACATAAAATACATCTAACAATGGCCAAATATACAGCAAAGCACTTATTTAGCCTGTAAACCATTTACACAAGCATCAAATGTTTCAGAGGGGCAGAATGAGTGTGAATTCTTCTTTTACATGTTTAACATGATTTTATCTTCATAATATCAGTTAGTGAATATGCATATTTTTGTCACCCACCAAAGTACAAAGACACAAAAATTGTTTCAGAGACCTGTGTGCACCTGCCGTCATTGGCAAAGAAGAAAGAAACTACATTAGGGCCATTATTGAGAAAAGGTTTTCATCAATAAGACAGAGCTCCACAAGCTAATAGAGACAAGACGCCAGCAATTGCCAGCATCTTTTTCATGTTCCTGCAATCAAGAGGCCCTTCAGGACTCATTACAAAGGCTGAATCACTTTGAATGTCTGTGGATGCTGAGGGAGGGATTGCTACGCCTTTACAAGAATATGTGCGAGGGTACGGAAAGAAAAGAGGAGGGGAGACAGCAATACACGTCCCTGTACTGTTGGATCTATGTAGAAATTCAAACACACACACACACACACACACACGCACGCACACACACACACACACACGCACACAGAGACAGAGTCCAAGTATGAGGTCAGTGGTCTGTCTTCCCCTTTGTGTCACGTCAAGCTAACAGATGGACATTGACCCTCCCCTTATGGACTCCGATGGACTCCTGAAATCAAGATGGATCTCGGCTTTCTCACATTTGCACTCTGTGAAAATGCCCTAGGCATTCATCAAAATGACACATAAAGACTGTGTCATTTCCAGTGTGGTCGACCAAAGGGAAGAGAGCTAACTTCAACTTCAGGCAGTTAAGACTTAGCCATATGTGCTCGAGCCTTATTACGAGCAGGATTAGGCAAATCATTGATTTGCGCTTCAATAAAGATAATGCACCAATAATGAGTATTTTTGAGAATTAGCAAAGCAAAATGGTTGTTTGATAGTCTGACTGAAGGCAGGTTCTCCTGGTATTCATTCACCTTCAGGGTAAATCGCTCAGCTTATTTAGATAAGGCTATTCATCACACCGGAGCTTTTGTTAAACCTATTACGCTTCATCTTTTTATGATTAAGAGGTTTTTAACAGATCTTTTTCTTCCGTGCACCGAACCCCAGGTGGCGAAGGAAGCTGCTACAAAAACTGATATTGCTTCTCTGCATCTATTAAATCGTGTGTGTGAGTGTGGCTGGCATTGTGCAAAACGTTGAGTGCATGCATTACAGCTGAGGCGGGCAGAAGAGAACAAAACCCGGCTGGTTCCGAATAAGTCTTTTTATCGGGCGATCGGTGACCGGTGGGAAACCTTGAGAGCCTAAACTGTGTTTTAAGTGAGACTGCAACTGCTGGGGCCATTATCCTTTCACTCTTAAACCTTTCTCTTTCTGTCTGTATGTGTGTCTGTATATGTGTGCATACATGTGTGTCCACGCCTATGTATGTGTGTGTGTGTGTCCTTCCCCTGCCTTGAAAGCCCTCGGAGCCTCAGGGAGCTGTGAAAAATCAATACTCTTCGGCAGCTCTGCCTCTTTATTCATTTAATAACTCACTACCATTGCATTACTGTTCCACTGATCTCCCATCACAGGGCCCAGATTGACACCTTTGTGCTCTTTTACCACACTGGAGTTTGATGTAATCAGTTAAACCTCCACCTCACGCCTGACACATGCATCAAATGGACCTTGAGTATGAACATGGGTGCATCAACAACACTGCAATATGAAAAAGAGGAGTCAAAGAGTATAGCCCAACTGAGAGGGAGGAATCTGTGTGTGTCATGGCGCCTGCTTGATTGTCTGATGGCGGGCTGCGCTGTAATCCCAGAAGTGGGTGTTGAACAGGAGTAACACACACAAATAAGAGGAGCAATGTGAGAAAGGCTGGGAACAGAGGGACCACCTAGTGTGCATGCTGAAAGACTCAAACCTCAGCCGTGTGTGTATGGCAGTGAAGAAATCTGAGTTATTAATTTACAACAGAGGAGACGTGACGTTTTGACGTTTGACATCTGTGTTGAAGTTGGGAATGCTTAAAACTCTGGTATGTGACACAGGAAGGCTTTCTGTGAATTTGAATACTGTATATATATATATATGTGCGTGTGTGTGTGTGTGTGTGTGTGTGTGTGTGTGTGTGTGTGTGTGTTTCTTTGTGTGTGTGCATGTACAGTGATTGTGATTGTGATTGTGGAGGTGGGGGTTGCCTTCCTGTGTGGGGCTCGGAGCAGAGAGCAGGTGGGCTCGGGATGGAGCAGAGAATCTGTATTGATTGTTTTTGTGCCTCAGAGCTGTTTAGCCGTTGTCAAAGCTGCCTCCACCAGCTGAGAGGCAAATTGCAGCATTTACACCGGGAGGCGTCTTCTTTTCTTTAAAAAAAAAAAGAAAAAATCTATTTATTTATTTATTTTACAATGGAAGATGTATCTACAATCTACAGTCTCGGAGTATTTTTCTCTCTCTCTCTGCTTTTTTCCACATTTTAAGCTAAACTGCCAAAATTAAAGAGAAGCAGCTGCGACATGAAAGTCAGGGCAAAAGCTGATTGCACTCAAAAACTTCAGAATTTATCAAAACAATGAATACCTTTTTCACTCGATTGATGTATCCGAATCAGGAATAAGAGTGAGCACAAGTCAAAGTATTATCACACAATATTACATTAAAACATTAATATTCGTACTTCACAGTGTGTTTGTCTTGTAATAATTGTCCGCTTGGTGCGCTATTGCTCAGTGGTATCAGTTCATGGCATGAATCTACATATGTGTCAACAGTTGATTTTTATTTAATGCAAGTGCAGAAGTATACTTTGTTTTATCTATGATAGGCCATTTGTGACAATGCCTTTTTGTAAAAAAATTGCTGAAACTGGCAGCGGGCAGCATTTTAAAGGGATTCCTTATTAAAGGGTCCCCCACAGTAAAAAGTAATTCATTAGAGTTGTAAACAACAGGTTTTCGTGCATTTGATATTTGTTTTCTCACAAATAACACAAGGTGCAAACGTTTCTTTTAGTATGTGTGTTGTGTTTTCAATCAAATCGGATGTACTCTAAATTATAAATGTATATCATATGTTTTGGCTCACTTCAGCCTACATGCGTGGCCAATTTCCAATGATTTTTTTCTTTTATTTGGGTGGTTGCCACACCATTGCTATGTGAACATATTATACATTAGTCTAGATGAGACTGCACCATTCTGCAAAGATTGGTTAACACTGTTCTGTGAATAATTAAAATAAAACTGTCTTTCCTATGATTCTTATTTATTTATGAAAACAAAAATAAAAACAATAACCAGATAAATGATGTTAATCTGCATCAAAGTCACTCTACTGCAGTTATTAAAGTATACAGTCAAGCTGAATGCTCATTAAAGGCTAGTATAAGAGCTCATATACCATTGCCCAAAACCTAAACCATCAAACATGGTGATGGTCTATTTCAGAGCTGGTAACTTGCAAAGACTGACCACAGAAAGCAGAAGCAGGAAATCAATCAGAAAAGGAAAGAAATAAACAAAGCAAGAAAGAAACCCGATGTATACATTGACCACTGAGAAGCAGCGCTGCATTATGCAGCTGTAGGACTCTGTTGGCAGACAAAAGATAAAGATGCAGAATAACAGACAGAAAAGCAATACGGCCAACGTTTTACCACCATAAAGCTCTGTTTTAGACCCACAGGATTTTACAATGCCGTGTTTTACCTGATAGGTGGGTCATCCGTGGGTTGAGGGCTAAGTGTATGATTTTATGATGGTGCTCGAGCGGAATATGCACACTAGACTGTGTTTGCTGATCCAATAACCAGCAGGGAAAGTTAATGGCATGAAAGGAGCTGCTGTTTGTCAAACAGAATGAAGAACACATGACGGATTGATAATCGAGGGAGCCTCAATGCCAGTCAATAATCTAATAGCATATATCTGGAGTATGCTAAAGTGGTGCATGAAGACAGCTACAGAAATACCCAACAATAGGCTTTTTAGCACCCATTGGTGGTGAGAAGTGTTGGGGTTGAAAAGGAGGCTGGTGGTGACAAAACAAGTGGTTTAATATCTCACAAATGGTGAAAAATAGTTAGAAAGCTCGATCAGAAACATCCTTGTCCCTTACATAGCTACCATTGAGATGCTGAAGAAGTGCTTTGATATAAAAAAAAAAAACCGGATGTTTTTCAATGGCTAACATAAAAAAAAGCAGATGAACACATTCAGTTTTCAGGTGTGAAATGAAAGCAATATTAAGCAGCAGGATATATTTTTATTTATGAAAAATAGGCTTCGTGCTTAAGGAGCTCTACTTGGTTGAATATCAATAACAATCGAGAAAACGTCTGATTCTTGATTGAAAAACATTTAATGATATTCTGGAGAAAAATAAGTCAATGTCATGTCAATATAAAATGAGCTTACACCTCAGTGAGTATTATTGGTTGTATAATTTTTTTGGGAAGATACTACTTATGATACTAATGATATTATATAAGACCAACACACCAAAAAGTTTCACAGCTGTAAGAAGGTCAATCAATTATTAAAGTATTGTTTTGTTTTGTTTTAAAGACATTCATTTTAATGAAACAAATATATCTGGCATTTGAACCTGATTCACACACTTGACATTTCAATATAAATAATTCTCACATTAAGGGAAATTAAAAGAGAGACGCAGAGACAGAGACAGACAGAGAGTGGGAGAGAAGAGTTAGTGGGTGTGTTGTGTTGCTTGGCGTCATGCAGAGAAGCTGACATTAAATCATGCATTGTGCTTGTTTGCGTGCGTGTGTGTGTATAAATGCGTGTGGGCTTTATTGATTGGCTTACACAGCTTTATAGCGCTCTGTTGTAAATGTCATGTTTTTACAGGCTACTGTTTGATATAAACCTGATTAAAGTATTTGCTTGCTAACACAGATTGCAAGCAGCAAATGGTTACAATCAGAGGATTACTCAGCAATTACGGACCAACTAAATGACTATATGGCTGTCTGATCAAGCAAAGTAAACAAAGTGTTTCCGTCCTCCCTCCCCCTCGTCCGCCTTCTCAATCTTTTTCTGTGTGCCTGAGTAATTTGCTGCTCTTAAAAAGGCTGCCATCTTAAGCCCATGTATGTGTCTAATGTTGGACCTTATTATTCTTCCTTTTTGCACAGCGTACATTTAAAGCAACGTGTTGTCCCAAAGTAGATACGGATATTTAAACACAATGGAGAAATATGTTGAACCTGAGGAAGACTGCAGTTGAAAAAGTACATTAGTTCATATCCAGGTACTTGAGTATATACATTTTATACTTAATGCTGATACTCCACTAAATACAGAGGAATAATTGTACTTTTTACGTCATTGCCTTTAATTTGACAGCTGTAGTTGCTAGTTAAGCTTTTTTGTCTACAAAACATATGACCTGCATATATGATGCCACACTGTAGATTAAACCACCAATATTGTGATCATTTTTGTTAAGATTTAGATAGAACTTTATTGATCTCAGGTGGGAACATTTAGACGAAAACAATCAAAGAACTGTTTGAATGTGATAAATAAAAAATACAAAAATATTTAAGAAATTGGAGAGACATTAAAAAGATTTAGGATAATGTTTATGTATTATACACTTTACAATACCTTATATTATATAAATGATTTGTGAAAATATTGTAAAGAAAACCGGAAATCCAGCAGTTAAACTCCAGCAGCCATAATGTGTAGAGACTCTATCTTGATGAGCAACAACATAAAAATGCTGCTTGCATGTTAAAGCGTCAATAATATTAATAATAATCTCATTCTATATAACATAACAAATAACTGTCTATAACGAGTACATTTTTAGAAACTTTGATTACATTTTTGTTTTGCGAACACCTTTGGACTGTTTTTGCTAGTTATAGCTAGTTAACTATAACTATAGCTAGTTATATCATAAGATCTGAATACTTCTTCTGCTGGAAGTTGACTTACTTTGGTCTTGTTGTTTTTTAATCATGTTGCCTTTGAATAAATACTTTTACATGTTTTATATGACAAATCAGTGTGCCTTTAATTCTCATTCTGTTACCTTTCTTGTTATCGCAGCTATATGAATAACTGCATGCTGAAAATAGCATCCATCTTACGAGGGCCTGTTGAATGATATCTACAGACATGAAAACAAATAGGACAATGAAAACTGAAGGTATTTTGCTGTTTGCAGCACAACATTTCTGGTTGAAATCCCTTTTCAACTAAAAAGACCCAGAGGACGGACTGAGATTATATATGCTGTATGTTTCCATTCTGTTGAAAAAAAAAATCCATTAAAGAGCATTTTTAGCAATAATTCACTCGCAATCAAGTTACCTCAAATATTTTTGTATTCAAGATTACTCCCAACTTTTTTCTTGATCTTCATATTCTGTCTTTCTTTAGACATATCCATATCCAACTTACAAATCCCCCATTTTATGTTATTGTCCATATGTTCAGATATTACTTATGGTAATGTTTGAGTGAAACTGTGCCCCCTCAGAGATGTTTGGCGCACTACATCCCTGAAGGCATTTATCCCCCATTTTATGTGGCAGAGCTGCTCAGCCACTCCGTAACACTCATTGATTTGGTTTCTCAGATGTGTGAATATAAAGTAGGAGTAGCAGTGATAAATTACTGCTGCATTTTGTAACAGCACATGATTATATTTTGTGAAACATATTTCTGTATAACAGCACTGCACTGGCCCAAAGCATACCTGACAATACCAATAATAATAGTGGCTATCAGTTTCATAGAACATGCCTCTTACCAATGCTCCGTGTTCGACTCAACTGTGGACTTAAAGCTACACTTAGTGGCCAAACTGCACAATTGCAACGAGAGAGAAAAGAAAGAGAGAGAGAGAGAGAGCGAGAGAGAGCGAGAGAGCGAGCGAGAGAGAGAGAGAGATATATGATGAGGACATTGAATTTGAGGTTATCAAGCATTCATAGTGCTACAGTAAAGAAAGACACTATGTTTGGTGAAGGTGTTACTGTAAAGCCGTACAAATGTCTGTCTTGTTAAATGATTACATGAATGTATGCAGAGTTTGTATCATGGTCATGCCCTGTTTTGTTTGGTACTGATGCAAAAAGAAACAATTAAAGGCATAAATGCCCCAAGAAAGGATATGATCATGCAAAACAGTGGTCTGCTACTTTATTAATCGACTTCAAGAGTAAGAAGCTTTTAGAGCAGTAGGCCTGCTAAAGCAGATGACCATAACTAATATGTAGCCTGACTCACCTCCAGGCTGTATGCCCTTTATGAAAAGGGACTTTTTGGTTGATGCCAGCACTTCGGGCAGACGTCTCTTTTAATTAAATGCCAGCCTCAGCAGGAGTTTGCTGTTGGAAGTAGCCTCCCTCCATTTCTTTTTTTCCCATGTAAGTTGCACTCCTTGACAAAATGCCTATTATGAGCCAATTATACATGTAGTGCTGTGTTAACTATTTAACATGTTTTAACTATCTGATAAACGCAGCGCCAGATGGAGTTTCAAAATACATACAATGTATGTACATAGCCTGCTAATTTTAGACATTATACACGATACACATTACACACACACATATATATATATATATATATATATATATATATATATATATATATATAAATATCCATCTGGCCCTGCTTTTATCAGATAGTTAAAAACTGTGTGAAACTATCCTTTACATAACCTTCTTTTTACACCACTGATATTATTTGTTAATACACCTGCAAAAATGTTTTATGAGTCACATTTTACTCACTGTTCTCTGATCTTCTTGTATGATTCTTGTGCCGTGGCAAAGAGGGGGGATATTCATGTTATCATTTCATCAACTGAAGCAAAAAATAATCCTGTTTGACCATCCAACATTCCCTTCTGGCAACATGTAACGTTGGGTGTTAAAGGCCTGGAAAACATGATCACAATCAAGCCTTAATGACATTCAGTAGCCCAGTGAATGACTATGTTAAACATTTTATCTTTGCCGCATGGTCACTGACATAAAGTGCACTTGAGTAATTAACTGTGAGTTTGTGTGTGTGTGTGTGTGTGTGTGTATGTGTATGTGCGCTTAATTAGCTTGCCTGAGACTGCCCTGTCTTTGAGTGTGCATCTTGCCTGTATGTTGAAGCCTCCCTGCGAATGGATCCCTGGTGGCTTTCTGAATATGCATGGCGGTCTGCATGCATGATTCATTTTTTTTTGTGCAAATGTCAGCGTATTAGAATGTAAATGCGACTGTACTCCTGCAGCGCGTATAGCCACGGTTTACCTTTTAACTTTACTCTGCTGTTGCACAGGATTGATTTGCCTACATCTTATTAAGAAGTACAGTATGCAAGGAATATTGTAGAAGTCAAAGCAATTTAGTTGAACATGTCAAGGCTTTGTGAGCTGTGTGTGCCGTGACATAATTGTAATACAGTAAATCGGCTTGTAAGTGTCGGTTTTCATGTAAAACTCTTCAAAGATGTTTTGGGGTATTTCTAGTTATTTTCTATTTTCAGGGTCAGTCTAGACTACAAGTGATTGTTCAGGGCCAAACTGATAAACGGACAAGCTGGAAATAGTTGGCTTCAGGGTTGATACCTGGGCTTTTAAAATGACTGCCATTAGTAATTCAAGCCACTCAGTCCTCTGCTGCTGTTGGTCAGTATGAAAAAGCTTTTTTTTGCTCAGCGGCTCCTGAGTTTCAGTGTTTAAAGCAACATGGATGCGTATCAGGGTTACTATATGCAATTCAATTGAATTCAATTTATTTCGTATAGCCCAAAATCACAAATTACAAATTTGCCTCAGAGGGCTTTACAATCTGGCCCGGGACCTCACATCGGATACGGAAAAACTCCCCCCAAAAAAAACTTTTAACGGGGAGAAAAAGGGAAGAAACCTTCAGGAGAGCAACGCAGGAGGATCCCTCTCTGAGGATGGACAGAAGTACAATAGATGTCATGTGTACAGAATGAACAGCATAACAGAGTTACAACACATTCAATTCACATGACATAAATTATTCACGTAATGAGAGCATAGTAGAATAGTAATGATAATAGAAGCATTAATGGTATTGACCATACTAATTGCAATGCAACTGGAAATAATGCTAATAGCAGTCGGTGTCGGGCAGGACCACAGCAGGACGCAGGACCAGGATCCAGACGCAACCACGATCCATAGAAACCTGCGAGGCGAGAAGGCACAAAGACTCCGGCGGTGGGGCAGAGTTAGTAATGTGCATTAATGGTGCATGAATTCATACAGAAGAAAAATAGAGAAGAATGTGCGTCAGTAGGGTCACGGCAGGAACCATGAACCAGGAGGCAGGAGGCATATGAGAGCAAGTACGCTATGCAATCCCGGGGTAAACAAATCATAAAGGACTGATAAGCAATGTATTACTGACATCTAAGGTTATTGCAAGGCAACATAGCAAAACAGCAAAAATAATTCCTTGATGCTGTTGAATCCGTTTTGTTGGGGTTTAGGAAAATGTAGAGCCTATTATATCCAATGGATTTATTCTAAATATGTTTTTTTCTTTTTTTTTTTTTTTGCATAATGAATAATAATGTGGTACTGTGGGGATACCACAAGGGGAATACATCTTATCACTCCCAGCCAGGGAGATCAGAGTGCAGGGTAAGCTGCTCAAGATATTGAACCCCATCCATCCCCAGCCACTAGATCTCAAGATAAACCCTCTAAGGATGGTTTCATTAACTATTTAACCACCCTACTGGATTAATGAGAAAAGTAAGAGGGACATTTCAGCGTTTTATTAGGCTATGTTTTAGTTTAATGGTTGCTTTTGAAGTGGTGGTCATGCTGCAGTAGCATTTAATTGCTGGAGGAGCTCAAAGAAAAAGCTGCATTTCATAAAGTGTAACAGTGGTTATTATACTGCAGAACCAACCACTCTCACCAATGGATATAATGACCAAAGGTATTACAGGTTAAAGAGAAAGATTTTCTGTTTGCTGCTGTACTTGAAAGCACTTGCAAGTGTTTCAGTACTACTATCTTTTTTTTGTGGCTATTTTAATTGATATTGAACTACCACAATCCACAGTTTCCAAACATTTTTCTATAGGAACACGTCCATCATGAGGTTCGTTCTGTGTTCTTGAGCTTCCTTCGGTTTACAAACTGCTCTAGAAAAATATCGAATGTAATGTTAAATGTAATGTGCCACAATTGATGTTAATTGCTAGAATAGGGACAGGTTGTGTTCATCAGCTCAGTGTTACGGCTTTATAGGAAAGTGTGGGCACAAAGGACCATTGTAATCAAGCACTGAAAGCCGGGGGTGGGAAAGAATGCTTGCTGATGAACAATGATGGATGAGAAAATAAATGTATTCAGATGAGAGGAGGCTGCGTTACACCAGATCTGTTGATGATGGTGAATGCAGTGTGAGGCGCAGGACAAAGAGAAAAAACAAGTGACCCACTCTTTTAGATTTTATTCCCTGTTTCATGATTTTTAGTGAAGCAAATCTAGATTTTGTTCACACTGTTGCCATTTTGTGTTCCCTTTTGGATGTAACTGTGCTCATGCAAAATGATTGCAATTTCTGATTTTATGTGACATGATAACACATAAATGTCTAAGTCCTAATCTTGCTGATGGCATCCAGTTACAACATTGCTATCATCAAAAGCTATGGCCTCTTTACTTACTTATACATATACCCAATCATTTACGTTGAAATACTTTATGTCTTCAGGGTTCAGTGCATTCATTAATTTTTTTTTTTTTTAAAGATACAAAGTAATAAACTACTTAACCAGCCACCAAAGAGCCTGTAAACAATGTGGCTATCAGATGATTCACAGTGAGCAAAGCAAAATAAATGTGTCATCTTGCCAGATTAAGCTGGGAATAGCATCTCTTAAGGCAAGAGTACACTCCCAAATATGTCTTATGCTGACCGTGACCAGAATCCACAAGAGATCATGGAAAGAAGACCACTGTGACTCCTTTAAAAGTGAAACACCTTCCTCATTGTCCACCAGAGGGCACTATTGACCTGTCTGCTTCATTCTGACCACTGAACTGCTCGGGGCGTTTTCCCAGGCCAGGGTGCTTGTACTGCACAGGCAGGGTGCTGGGTGCATGTAACAGCTCGAGGTGCTGCCTTTATAAACTGTAAGCCTCCTCCCAATCCTAACACACTCATCATTGCTGCCCTTTTGTAGGCTTTTCTGTCTGACACATAAGCACCACACGTATGTTGTGATGATGGGAGTGGATGATGATGATGATGATGATGATGATGATGATGATGATGATGATGATGATGTAGTGTAGCCTAACTGATGATGAAGGGGCTTAGGCTGCATTTTACATTATTGTTTAATGCTTGATATTTTACACTGGTTATTTTACAATGGGCTTCTTTTGTTTATTGTATAAATTAGTCACATGATCATTCAGTCATAGTTACATTTTATTGTGTAGTTGTACAATCTAGGCATTGGGACCTGTATTGCAGAGTATGTTTCAAGCTGAGACAGAAAGTATAAGAGAGAACTGCTTTTTCGCTTTCTCTAGAAGCTGACTGGACACCCATAGGACCCAATGGTTCTGCCTGTTTGTATTTCTTGACCTGATCCTCAGCCCGATCCTGCAGTGACACAGGAAATCCCTCCCTTTTGGGCTGAGAAGATGTCTCTCCAAATAAATCCGATAGAGCACAGGCACCTGCTGAGTCCATATTTCTTCTCTTGTAGCGCGGGGATTTTTCAAGAACCATTGTCAGCATTATCTTGTTTTTTTTCTGTTCTAGTGCTTTTTCTGAATACATTTGTTAAAAAGTGAATACTACATTATTATTATTATCACTACAGGTTAATAAATGCTTAGCATCATAACCGTTGACACATATCTTATGTCTTTTGTGTGAACATATTACTACATTTTCCGTGCACAGGACGAGATAAAGAGTATGAGCCAGCCTTCACAGACATGTTTTCAGTTTCATAGACTTCATCCTTGTATGGGGAAGCCTTCAGCCCCTCTGCTGCTGTGGGTTTCCACTTTTTTTTCTTCTTCTTTTCGAAAAAACAAAACACAACAGGAGAGAGCAAGAGAAAACAAGTGAACCCACAGAGAGGTGTTATCAATGTTTACCAGCCCACAGCTACACAGTTTTGCTTTAGTCAGTTACATAGAGCTGTTTTCAGCTGCAACAGAACAGCAGTTATTTTTGGCGGAAAAAAGCAGACTCATCGAGCGCGGAACGACTGACGAGGTTAGCGACTACCTGATGAACTTAGTGAAGCATTTAGCAGCTAAAGAGCTAATGTTTCCCTCAGGAGTTAGTGAAGACTAAAACTGAGCTGAAAGGACGGTGAATATTGGACTTGCATTTGCCAGGTGGTCAGAAACGCTACTCCGAATGAAGCTGATGTTGCCCTGTATTTACTTGATGTGTTAAAAGCAACTGTTTGCTGTAATGATTTATGGTAACAACACGTCAATGTTGTGTTCAAAGCTAGTTTGATTGCGCTTCCGGCGAGTAGCCAAACATCTGTTATTGCAGGCTTTACTGATAACCATAACAAGCCTAAATAATGAAACTAATGTAGGCTGAATTCCACTTTGCAGCTTTTGGGACACTTGAATAGGACAGAGCCCTCGTTAATGTTATCAGTCATTTTTCTTTACTAGCTGTAAAGTTTGACAAGTCAAGCTGTCTGCTCAGAAAAAAAGCATTTCTTTCCCCAAACTTTACCAGGATATTGTACCGATAAACAAACAGAGTTAGAGATTTTATTTTCCAGTCAACATGCAGAATTACACATGTGCCCCACAGGTGAAAGAATGCAATAAATGAAGGGCAAATAATGTCATTCGCTGATGTTCTGAACAGAGGCTACAGGACACAGGGTTTACTAAGAGGAGCACAGTTAAGAAAGAGAACTTTCCAAGATGACTCGAACTTTGCTGTTCAAAAGAGAACTTTTGAAGAGACTTCAAGGTGATTTTCCGGAGCTTGTGTCCGTATGGACTGAGGAGCATAATTGAATGTGCTTCAGAGCGACACTCCTCTCACAACCTGCCAACATAGACTACTTTTTACTGCAGTGTTTAAGCCGATCAGGTTCAAATTATTTCACCCTGAAGCTGAACCCGAGGTTGTTTCCTTCCACTACCAATCGATGTGGGGTAAGCTAATGTTCAAATATATCAAATATGCCATTTTTTATTTGCGATTAAAAATGGCTAATCTGATCAGGGCCCTATAATCAATGAGTCAAGTAAAACTAGTTTCAGGTTTCTCAGATTGATTCCCAAATATTTCACCGACAGTAACACAGTCAATTTGAAATTCTGAATATGATTAATATTCTTGAAATATTTATTAGATATTTAGGTATTTATTAGGTGTTGTGTAACTGATTTATGGGCCAGGTTGGAATCTGTTATGAAATTAATTTTTAAATTGTATTGTGACATTAAAACAACATGAAACGACTGTCCCCACAAAACACCCCTGATCAAAACAAGGGAAAGTCAAATAGTGAAGCCCCACTCAGACATATCAAAATGCTTCATCAATTTTATTCCAGGGCTAATTTAGTCTAACTATTTGCACAATCTTAAAGGGCTTTAATCTGTATTGAAGGCAAAATAGGGACATCACTAAAAATAATAAAAGATCAATGAATGTGATCACTACTCGCACATGTCAGAGACTCCCCTCACCACCACGAGACGTCACCACATGTTCCATCTCAGGCTGAGATAGACGGGGCCCTGAAGACGCTGTACTCAGATTTGGTGTTTTCTGCTGAAGAAAACCTGGTCTAACCATCAGGGAAAGACAAGAGGCCCTCTACAAGTCCTCTGTATCTAACAACAACAACAACAACAACAACATTACCTTACTGTAGGAGGAAAGTTTGGGAAGAACTTACCACCAACTTTGCTTGTTGTTCAAAAATATAAGAATCCTGCACCACCTCCGCCTGATGTCAACACGAAAACCCCGGGTTCCTAGTCAACAGCGGAGTACCACTGATGATGTCAAGAAGACTCCAGGAACATGCCGGCTCATTCTGACAACAATTCCCTCAAAAATCAACACCTATACAGCTGCCAAATCTGGTGCAGGCAGGAAGCCCTCCGCACTTCCCATAGGAGCTATAGTTAAGCCAAAAGTCTAGGAAAGTTGAAAGTATTCAGGGTACAGCATTCAGCAGACCAGCAGAGGACACAAACAATTTAAATCTGGCCCATGTTAGCTCTCCTATGCACACTTACCTTCACGCTACCTATTTCATTAGATACAGGCAGGTACGATCCTTGAGGCCACGGTGGTCGCTCACGTATGGATTATGAGGACTCTGTGTGGTCCTTCAAGGTTTCTTCTTTCTTTACCTGTTAACGTTTTTCTTTGCCCACTTGAGGGGGAGGGATCTTAGCACGTGGGTTTAGTGTGACTTCTTAAAAATAGCTAAATAAACTCTGGCTGTACAAAAATGTATAATACTGGAATAAAAAAAAAAATGAAATAATATATGTATGTGTGTATGTATATGTATATGTATGTATATGTATATACATATATATAGTTCTATTTCTTTCAACTCATTATATTTTCATTAGTTACACACACACACACACACACACACACACACATTTTTAAATATATATATATATGTGTGTGTGTGTGTAACTAATGAAAAGATAAATAAATGAGTTGAAAGAAATAGAACTAGACGCTCCACCTCCAAAGGTTATTACATTGTAACACAACGTGGCTTTTCCAACATGGTAGGGGGGCTTGTCCTTTTTGCGATTATGTCAATCCTTTAGACTTCTCTGTGCGTTTAGAAATACACACCAAACCTGAGTCACAGGACTGTACTGTCTTTACAAACTCGTATTCTTGTTTTGATCCAGGTTTGGAATAGGAATACATGAATGAGGAGCCCCTGGTTATTTGTGTTTGTTGTCTGTGTGTGTGTGTGTGTGTGTGTGTGTGTGCGTGTGTGTGTGTGTGTGTGTGTTGTCATTTTCTCAAACACACACACACACACACACACACACACACACACACACACACACACACACACACACACACACACACACACACACACACACGCACGCACACACCCTCTGTAGTGATCCATTTGTTTCTGTCCCCTTAGTCAGTTGTAGGGGGACGTTAACCTTTTCTTTGTTGACACACACCACATCTTGCTTTTCACACATATGATTAACCATTGAACATGAGTTGGGTATTACTCAGTCTGACATGAATGTCAAGTGTGTATTGACACCCCCCCCCACAAGCACACGGATGCACACACACATATATATATATATATATATATATATATATATATATTACACTATTCTCTTTTTGCACTGCATTTATGTATACAGTATGAACTAATCTTAATCTTTGCTGCAATGTCCCAATGGAGCTCATTAAGGTCATGGAGATAATTAAGGTTTCATCTAATCATATCTGATCTAATCTAACATAATGCAATACAGTATGACATAATATAATCCCCACATACACAGCAGAACAGTGGCTTAGACCTGGCATTCCAATTTATCTGCAAATGCAATAGAGATTGCATTTAAATAGGACATTAGTGGATTTCAGCACATGTTCACCCTACAGTACATCATTTGGCTTGGAAACTTTTTTCGACATGGAGAAGTTGGTCTCTAATCTCTTTTGGATACATTTATACTTCTTTGTATCCCTATCCTGACAGGATCTTAATGCAACTTCTATAAATGCTAGGATTTTGAAGTTTGATGTTGATGAAGTTAAGATTAGGCTGTAGGTGTGTTATGGAAAAGAGGATTTCATTATTTCTTTTTTGATCATAAAAGGACAGCTAGAGAGTGCTATTTCATCTAATAGACTGTTATAATTTCAGTCCCAGGTCACAGCTGTATCTAGGCAAGCAGCCGTCCTATAAAGGAATTTATGTGTTGAAGGATGGAGACTGTCATTTATTACAAACTCCTCTGTAATTTGGCTGTGGTTAAAATGTCATCTGGATGTGTGAGTGCAGTTATTGAGAAACGTGGCTAGTATCTTATCACTCACAGTCCCTGCAATACTAATATGATACAATTCTGGGAAAAACAAGGAATGGGTTGTGTTTTACATCAATAGTCAAACACAAAATACATGCTGTTGCAGCACTGATTAGGGCGTGGCCAAACCGGGAAAATCTTTTACAGTTTTTTATGATTGCTTCAGCATGGTTTTGGAAACAAGGCTCATTTTGTCAAAACACTACACACAACTCACACAAGTAGCAAAACACTTCAGGTTGTTTGCAAAATAAAACACTTCATTCAAAACTATACAACAATTTATTAAAAAAAACAATTCTGTCAACGTATGTCTCACACATGGTTTATACGATCTGACTGTGTTTAAACCAGTTTCACCTTTCATCTAAAACGTTCTTTTCTTTTCTAATCTTTTCTTTCATTTTTCTACTCTAGTCCGGGTCTGATTATTATTATATTTATTTTTTACACAGGTATTGTTAGAGTAAAGTACATGAATACATTGACCAAACACACACACTGATGAAATATTTATTGTATTCATTTCTTTCCACATTGTAAAATCAGTCAGTCAGTGCATCCATGAATTTCCACAGATTGTATTTTGTTCTGAAAATCAGAAAGTAACATATTCTAACTACGATAATACATAAACACGGCAAACACATTTGTGTAAACAAAGAAGAAAGCATGAATAACAGCGTTTTTTTCTATTGCTAATACATGTCTCTCGCTGCTATTTTGGCATCCATTTTTATTGTAAACAAGGACTCACTTGTGGTCTTTTTATAGTGCTTACATCCTGATGGATTAGTCGACAGTCGAGCAATTAGTTGTTTGGCAAGGTGGCAAATGTATTGGCCAAATGGTCCATGGATGTGACATTTTGAATGTCAGTGTTTTGAAATGGAAAACAAGTGACTTTACGTCAGATTCCTGTGTCTTATGTAGATAACTGTGTGCAGTCTGTTGCAAAAAGTGTCACATTAAATTGCAAAGTGGATACAAAGACGATAATGTTTAGAGTTTTGGAGACTTGAGCTGAGATTTTGCTCTCTGTATCAGTTTCAATAAGTGTGCTTTGTTTGATTTTAGTGTGTTAGCGATTGATATAAATGGTAAATAGTAGAAAACAGCAGTTTTCCCTGGGTTCCATGTTTATTTACGTCTTACAACGAGCTCTGTAACCTGTTTAGACACCTCTGGATGCATCCATAGTCTGTGATTTTCAAATTACAGGTGCAATGGTAATCTGATGATCCATCTTCGTTTGGGTTTCAAAATGAATCATACCTCATTTAGTATATTTACATCCATAGTGGTATCCTGATTGTGATTGAATATCCTACAGGTGTTTGGTCCATTAAACATTATATTATTCTAAACAGAAAACAAAAAAATACTATTTCTTTGCAACTTTCATGCAAAAAATGCAGCCCAAAGTGCTTTACCTAAGCACTGGTTTAGGTTTGGCCCAAAACAGAAATGAAAATACCTGTTTAAATACAATAAGACATTTAAAACAATAGCAATAAAACCAACAGGAAAGAATTATGTTCGACAAAGATAAAAGTATAAGAGCTGAGAAGGTCAGATTACCATAAATTAAAAGCCGGATGAAAGAAGCTACATACTTTGAATTTCAAGTCTGACACATCCTATATTTCCACTTGACGATTTTAGAGCCATTGTTTGTAATATTTGAAGACTTTGACCTTCTGCCCCTCAGCAGTAGCATTAAACTAAATACACTCTGCAGTACATTTTTCTCTCTCTCTCATTTGCTTTGAATGGAAGTCACATTGTATGTCTGAAAAATAATTAATCGAAAGGCAAGGGGACGAAATATAATTAATGCATATCTAAAAATGGATTTAAAACCAGTACATAATTCCCTCCACAGTATATACTGCATATATACTGCACAGTATAGTCTAATTGATGATAGGGTTGATGACTCTCACATAACTGTGTATTTTAAGGAATAATAATACAATAATGTATAGCATATATATCTCACCATCTGCATTTTGAAGGTCACACTCACCCTGTAGGCAAATGCATTTGGACAATAAAAAAATACTTAGATTGAAGTAAAGGATAAAGTAATGTGCAATTACGCTCTGCAGGTTGTTACCTTCTTAAATCTAAAGTGAAACATTTGGGGAAGAAATGGCCTACATTTTAAACGTCTCTTGTCAGTGGATGACTCTTCCAAAGTGCACTGGTTCAATTAAGAGCTGTAGGTAATTAAAGTTGTGGCAGGAAAATCTTGAAAACACATAAGCAATGAAATACCTTTTCTTGTCCCATTTACAAGAGGCTACTGTTCCAGGGTCACTTAAGTGTTACAAATATTACACCTAAAGATAAAACTCCCATAAATAAAGTTCCTTTAAACATGTAAAATCCCTGCTTAGAGGTACAAGTACAGATTTTCAGTTACCATTAAAAGGTACTGAAACAAAAAGACGGCTAACAACACAAAAAGAAAAGATAAAAGTGTAGAGTATCTGTGTAAACGTTTACCTTCTGTATATTAATGGGTCACATTGATATTAAAGCGAGTCTTTAGCCTCTGATTTATTGAAGTGATACTCTTTTCCAGGCTGTGATATATTATTAACAAGATGTCTCTCCAGTCAAAGACATGAAAAGAAATGAGGTGCAAAATTTTTCTCAAAAACCTGCCTCCGATATGAATTGCTGTAATTTGTAAGGTTGATTAAAACTTATTTAAAATGTTTAATGAGAAGGAAAGTTGGTCGAGACTCTCTTGTCAGCCGTATAGTGAATCATGACTAAATCTGTCTCAGTTACTTATAATCTGACAGTATTACCATACAGATGGTGGGAGATTGCAAAAATAATTCATAGGAAAAATGCTCCCTTTTCTTTTTTCTTCATGAGAGACGGGCAACAATTTCCACTGTGTAGTATAGGTTTAGATTACAGTTATATATGGCTCAAGTGTCCCTCAATGATGCTGAGGGCTACAGGGAGTCTCCTTCAGGTTATTTTTATGCGTTTTTAGAATTTTCCTCCACCTTGCTCCCATTATAGTTAGGCTAACAGGTGTATACAGGCACTTTGGTCTGACTACTGCAGTCAAACAAAATACAAATGGGTCCACAAATATGATTACGAATTGGATTTTATCCTTTTAGAAAAGATCAGATTCTTCCCCTGACTGGAAATTGAAACCAATAAATGAATGACGACAGTTTAATTTTTGACTCTAAACTCATTATACTACAGACATAAAGTCCCTTTAGTAGAGGGGATATTAAGGGATAATCATTTAATAAGTGTCACTAGGTTGTAGTTTAATGTCCTTTTAATGTCTTTTAGTCTTCTGGGTCCTCCCAGCTCTATGAAAGATATGGCCTTAACCAATTGAAGCCAAAACTTTAACAGAAGTGTAGGGGGATAAGTCAACAGAGTATTTTAATGCTTATTTATTCCTTCATTTATTTATGAATGTTTGAAAATGAACAGCTTTGTATCCTTTTGTATTGTACTTTTCTATGACCGTGTTTACAATATGCTTAACATAAATGCAAACCGACAACAAGGAATGGAGAACAAAGGCATACATTGTAGAAATGGATTGATAAAAATCTATTAATATATTGGATATGAATAAATCAAGTCATACATAACAAGATGTAAAAGCAAGGCTAAAGAGATTCGTTTTGATGATTTTAAAGAGGTATTTAACTGCAACAGATTTTTTTACTATTCAGGATAACCCTAGACACCTAAAAGCCTTTGGTTAAATGATGGACGGTGAAGGCTTTATAAAATGATTGCTTTACCACAGGCGTCTACAATCTTTTTGATATAAAGTGCCTTTTAAAAATGTTCTTGTTAATCAGTGTGCCATATCAACATTAAGGTTAACATAACACGTGTAATTAAGATGCCACATCAGAATTTCCATTGACTCTGTAATTTTATGACATCCATTTGCATGGAAGCATTTAAAGAAACAGATAATATTTCTCCCTTAACCAGGACATTGTCATTTTATATGAAGCACTATAAGAAGTAAGCCATATTTATGAAAACAACCACATTGTCACAACACAATCGTTTATGTTGCGTAAAGCCAATGGAGTGTTTCTGAGACAGCTAAACTTCTCTGGTCGAGATATTCAGCAGGTGAAGATGCAAGAACCATGATCACGCACTGCTGTGTGTTCAAGCTGTTTCTACAGTCTGCAAACCTTTTCACCCACTGTGTTGAACTCTTCAGCTCAATCAGCTGCAATACCACGTCGTGTGTATCCAGCCAGTCCATCAGAGATAAATCCAGTTCATGTCCATTAAAGCTATCGGTTTTTATAAAAAAAAAGAGAACATAGGTCCATACTTGTGCATGTCCATGTGCCATGCATGTCCGAAACTGTTTGCCTTGCACTTTAAGTATGAGATTAAGCTTGTTGATGTGTCTGGTAATATCACTGAGAAACACAAGTTTCACCACCTACTGATCCTCTGCAAATTCTAGATGGTCTTGGCCATTTCAACCAGGAAGGCCTTCAACCAGGCATCGCAGCAGCCGACAAACCGCTCCAATACTTTGCTTCAGCTTAGCCACAAAACCTGCCGAGTAGAGAGGGATATCTTTGTGTTTCCTCGAGCAGGGTCTGGAACTTTTCGCTTTGTCAGAGCAAGTTGCTTAACTATGGAGTTAACAACCTTCCCCACTGTAGCCATGACTGTATTACGCAGTGAAGTTTCATGATGGGGTGCCCAATGTGACTGCTCCCCGCTGTCTCCCGAACATGGAGGGGGTGCCATCTGTTGTCACTGCAAAAATCCCGCTAATGTCAATCCTTCGCTCCTCAAAATGCTCCATATAAACCTTATATTCTAACCTTTCGTTGTTTTCGCCATTGATTTTAAGCAGAAGTGTTCCTCCTTTACACTCAAATCACAGCCTGTTGCCATGACTGCCAAACAGTGTCATTCACATGGATTGTTCCTTCAGGCAATTTAAAACATCTTTTTTTTTTATGAAGAATAACATCTCCATCCTTGACTTTAGATGCATTTGCTCAACACACTGCCTTTGTTTATTCTATAATCCTCAGTCAGTGCAGTTTTTTTCAATGTCACTTAGATACATGACAGCTTTTTCCTTTGTGACACGGGGGAATACTTTTCATGTCTCAATCTTTGAGGTCGTCTTGCTTCGGGGATCTCTCTTTTAAATTCATTCTTCTATTTCTCTCTTTGTGTCTGCATTTCTGAGAAGAAGAGGTGTGACAGATGAGAGAGTGAAAGAGGAAGAAGGCGAGATAAAGCGAGGAGGTAGTATTACCTGCTACTGTATGTGCTCCAAGCTGATTCTGAACTGTGATGGGAGGCGACACCTTTCTGAAGCAGTAAAAGTCCCCATGAATCACACAGTGCTCCTCTCTCTCTCTCTCTCTCTCTCTCTCTCTCTCTCTCTCTCTCTCTCTCTCTCTGTGTCTGTGTCTGTAGGTCTTACTCTCGCTCCTTATCTCCCTCTTTCTCCCCTGTGGGACATAGCCTGTCTGTGTGACTCGCTCTCTTTCGTTTGTTTCTCCGCTATCACATGTACCCGTCTCAGAGCACTATCAGCGACATGGGATGTGCTGGGGAGAAATGAAGTGCATTTGTCACTGTTTTCACATTTATACACTCCTCCTGCCACATGCAGTTTTATCTCTCGCTGTGTCTTTACGCCTGTTTCAGTTTCTCAGTCTGGTCCTGCCTTGCTGCTGTGTCTGTTACTGCTGTGTAGTAGAACTCTCCATCTTTCACTGTTCAAATGGTGGTACGTTTGCTAATTCAACATGGAACAATTAGCTACTATCTGTTCAGAAGCATGAAAAGATCATAATTTGCAGGTGACTCAGAAGTTTACAAAGTATATATCCCCTTCCCCACTAATGCACTTCAACATTATAGGTGTATAACAAAGCACGCATTATGTAGACTCAAATTTAAATGGCCACAGAAACTACACACTACACACACACGCCAAGTGTGGGGACACAGTAGTGCTATTCTCATAGCGTCACATATTTATGAATATATTTCAGCAGATTATATTGAAGTGACACGTCGAAGCAAAGCCTGTGTTTGTGTGTTCACTTGCAAAGAGGAAAAACAGATCTAAAATAGAAGCTCCTGAAGCAGGCAGCGAACAGAGACGATAATCAGAGCTGACATGTTACTTTGTGTGGGCATGGGCAATGGGAAAGCCGCTCTTCAGGGTCCTGTTGCGTGAGTCTATATGTGTGCATGTACATTTGTTTGTGATTTTTTTTTATTTATGACTGTTTTAAGGGCAAAGGAAAGCCTACTCCATGGGGAGAGGGAGGAGACTTTGGTTGATTTAAGGAGATGTGCTCAGTGAGCAGAAATTGGCTCTGACAAGCCTGAACTTAGATTCCCCCAGTTTGACCCTTTGACCCTAGGGTCTCCAATACAGGTGTAACTGGTGCATTTTGAGCTGCACCTTTATTAGTTGATTGATTTATTGACATGCATCTAAACCATGCTGATCCAGGACTCTCAATTCTTAAAAGAATATTCAAGTATATTTCAACCTGGTGTATTTCCCTTAAATGTGGTCATTGTGACATTGTGGATTATGCTAAATCTGTACTTGCAATGTCTGTCGTAGTGTTTTGAGGAAACGACGACACATGCAAACCAAAGTGACGTGAGCCTCCTGCAGCTTTAAAAAAAAAAAATCCAGATTTTTACGTATATCGTTTCAAACACCTTTCTCTTGAGTCAGAGCTAAAGTAAACATAGAAAAAGGAGTATCCTCACGACATAAAGCTCTACATGCTGCTCTGTGTTTCTAGAGTAGCCCAGAACGGACAGACAAAACTGGCTCTAGCAAGAGCCTTTTGTGTTTTATGTTACCTGAAGGCCAATACACATGGGGGACACCGGAAAGAGCAGGGCTTTGCCTCTCTATCGAGAATAAACTTAAAAAAACATAATAGGAATCACCTGATTCCAGTAGAGGGTGTGTGTGTGTGTGTGTGTCTGTGTGTGTGTGTGTGTGTGTGTGTGTGTGTGTGTGTGCGTGTGCGTGTGTGTGTGAGAGAGAAACAATGGTCCAATAAATCTGTGTTTATCTGTAGTTTAGCAGTGGGCTGTGGAGATAATAAGCCTCTTGTAAGAAAGAGGTATAAGTATATTTACTTATTCTATATACTGACTGAGAATATTTGTGGAAATCATCAAGTGTATCTAACTTAATAGAAATGATATATGTCTATGATTTTCAATTTATATGTGCGTGTTGTTTGTGTATGTGAGAGAGCTTAAACAGTAGCTCCCTTTATTACTTTGCAGATTGGAGATCCCTGTGTGGAGTCTTTGTTTTGATTTAATTAAAATGCTTTTAGAGCATTTCTTCTAGCTAATTATGTATATTCCTTTGGGACTGTTTGTGTGGCAGGAGATCAGGTGACTCCTTCACTGTCTCCACTCCAGACTCCATTTTGCATCACAGCGAGCTTTAATCCTCCTGGCCAACGGGCTTGATGGCTTCCAGTAATGGCTTGATGGAGAAACTCAGAATTAGCCCGTTGCCAGATTTATGATAGTCAGCCGCAGATGGGATTGAACTTCCACTATCTTCATTCTGCCTTTACCCATCTGTACTGAGGTGGTTAAGAGAGGGGTCAGCACACATAATCCACACAGTTGCTGGTCATCCTCCTTAGCCAGAAATTAGTAAAGAACTTTCAATGTTTCTTCTTGCTCTACCTATGCGGGGCAGTGGTTTCCCCTGACTACCTGCATATAATCACGTAGCAGCACTACTTGGACAGAGCAGGTATGGCAGTGTTTTATCAAGCAGGGCTGCACTAGATAGCACAAACCCCAAAATCCATCATCAATCTAAACACAAATCCCAGATCATCTCATTCCCCTGTGTTTATCTAATAATACTCTACATAAATTAGTGGTTTAATTAAAAACATTATGGATACAAGTTTCACAATCAAAATGGACCAGCTTTTGGCAGGTAGTTGGTGTTTCCTTTCGACTCTGCCGACTGAAAGTATCTCTGACTCTTCAGCCAAATGCTCGAGTAGATTGGAGACTGCTATCTGGTCCAGAATGAGTCATCACAGGGGTCACGTTTGAGGCTTCTCTTGAGTTGGGGCTCGTGATCACAGGCTTTGGGTTAGGTTGCTCATCTTGTGGCTGATGGGCACGACGACGATCGATCCTCAGAGAGTGTATTGATCAGCTGAGACGGAGTTATTGTCTCTTCCCACTCTGATCCACTCAGTCTTTTTCCCTGTCCTCTACTCCCTTAGGACTGAACTGATGGAAAGTTTAGTCTACTTTCGGCAGTTATTGATAGAGTACACTTGTCTCTGTCTCTGTGTTAATACAACCGTTTCGGTCTACCTGTGTGTCTGCCCGTGTCCCTGTCTGTATCTGTCTACCTGTACCTGTCATGTCTAGTACAACATGCAGTTCTTTGCAAGCTTCCAATTGGCAATAGTAATAAAGGCACTGACACCCGGATTATAATTTCACTTATGATTTGCACATTTTGCACAAGAATCAAAAGAATTGTAAACGTTTGTTATGATCTATGTTTAATAACTTATATTCGGTTTCTATTTAATTTCGCTCTTATGAATGCGTCTTTTTATATTGCCTTGTGTTTCTCTTCTTATTGCCTTTTGTCTTCTGTAAAGCACGTTGAATTGCCTCGTTGCAAATAAACTTATCTTGCTTTTCTAAATGTGCAGCATGGGATATTATCATCACAAACAACACAAGTGGCTATATGATCACACTTTTTGTAAGCGCAAGCCCAATCAACTAAATAATTTATTTAGATAAAACATAAAGTTAACCACCCAGAATGTCACACTATCTACTTGTGTGTGTTTTTGCCCATTCTGGGTCCCAGTCCCTCATTTCAGCTACATTCCCAGGCCCCTTTATTGCCATTTCTCTAACTTTCCACCAAATGCCCTCAGACTTTTCAAGCTGGCTTAGTCACATCACTCCTACTTTCTCCTGCCAACAATGTCTTCTGAAAATCATGTTCCCACAATGTTCCCGCATTGTCAATTACGTATTGAGGAATCAGATTTTTCGCTTGAATTACGGTCACAGTTTTAAACACTTGGTTAACGTTGTGAATTAAAACAAAACTACTTGATTAGATTTAGTAAAATATCATGGTTTGGATTAAAATAAGTAAATTTGTTACGTTAAGTATGTTACGTAAGTTTGCTTTTGGTTTCACATGGGACACAAACAGCGGCCTCCTGGGTGAAAGTCCCATGTTTGTTTTGTCCCACTCATGAACTAGCGATGGGACGATAAATCATTTTGTCACAGATCCCAATAAGTTGATCATGGTGAATTTCCATTATCTAGATGAAAAGTGAAAATAAACGTAATCCGGAAGAATATATGTTTACCTCAAAACGTAATTGACAATGAACTTTTGTTGTATGGGAACATGATTTTTAGGGGACCAAGCCACTCCAGCCCTGTAGCCTGTAGCCTGCACCCTGTAACCCCTTTCCCGCCATTCTCATCACACGACCTTCCCTGTTCACTCTAAACGCACAACTATAATTTGGTAGCTCATCAGGGACCACTCTATACTCTATTTATAATTACAACAGACAATTTTGGTAATGACCTTCGAAATTAGGCTCTTTTACTTCTAATAGGAGAAAAGAAACGTTATGTAGTACAGATCTTTCAAACGTATATATTTTTTCACTTTTCCAAAACTTTAAAATCACCACCTAAGAATATGAAAACTTTGCCACTGAAATTCATGTAATTTGCCATCATTGGAGTCGTGGGCCTGTTGTTTACCATATTACTTTTTATCGATCACTAGCCTCCATTATTGCCTCTGCAACTACTGGTCTTAAAGGGCAAAATGTAATAGTTCCCAAAAGAGTAATACATTACAGAGCCATAATCCATAATACAACATACATATGGATAGGTACAAGATGCCATCTAAATGTTATCTGTTGG
Source organism: Ophiodon elongatus (assembly GCA_016806645.1). Classification (NCBI taxonomy): domain Eukaryota; kingdom Metazoa; phylum Chordata; class Actinopteri; order Perciformes; family Hexagrammidae; genus Ophiodon; species Ophiodon elongatus. Next base: position 1,194,043 of record JACSYO010001856.1, read on the forward strand.
TTTTTGATAGGGAGTAAAAAACATATAATGCAAGATTGATCCAAACATTAAAGTGCTATATAGAATACAAAAGATTTGTGGATTAGATGGATTGCCTTTGTGTTTAATGTGAATTAGAGCCATTTCTTTCCTTCATCTAATCAAGTTGCCACACATTGCGGTCACAGTGTGAGTCATCCTTTTGTTGCATGTGAATATTCACAAGCTTTGTTTATTAATTGTTCCATCCAAACAGATTCCACATAAGCAGAACCATATCCACACTGTTTTGTTCAAAATGTTTCGTTGCTTTCAACACCATAATGAGTGAACTCTGGGGCAGTTTGGTTTCTTCTGTTTCCTAATCATTAGCCACTTTGAAACCGTTTAGCTTATTACTGCAGGTAAAAGAAAGGAAGGGTGGAGGCAGAATTAAGTTATAAGTGTCAATATTTCCTTCTATTGAAGGGTCAGCTGTCTACATTATAGATTTCAGTAGTAGTTTTAGTCATAGTTCTGCTTGCATTTGTTCTTTGTCCTGATGAGTAATCGCATGAAATATTGATTTAAAAAAAATAAATCGTTATCACATTCAAGGTACATCATTTGTTGGAGCACAGCTGGTGAAGAGCAATTACGAATCAAAATCCTCTGCAGTTCTTGATCTGGATATTTGCAGAGTAAATTCATGAACAGGGACTTGGCTACAATGTTTACAACTGACATTGTTGAATATATGCTTTGTTTGGGTAAGCAATTTCAAACTCTGTTGATCAGGATGTAAGCCAGCTGGTCTAGGAACTTGGTAGGGCTTTACCTTTTACAGTTTCTTCATGTGTATATTTTCATTATACAAATGCCATCAATACTAGACCATGTCCTGTGAGGAAACTCACTGACATAAAGGAGGGGTCGCCAGCCCACAAACTAAAGGCTGACTGAATCAGACAATGTGCTGGTTTTAGATGAACTGCGTCTCGCCTGGAAAGTGGACGAGAGCATGCGGCTGCAGCAGGGAAGGGGAGGGGTTGACAAGTCGGACAGTTTCAAGCAGTCTTCGAAGTATACACAGAAAGTCACAGAAATAGTTACTTCCTGTTAGGTCCAATCCCTGGGCTACTCGTACTTTAGACCACGATCACATTCATTTATATTTGTTTGTAAACATATATTTACGTGGAAATGTGCATGTATTGTGTTTTACCCTTTGTTCTTTTTATGTCTGCCTTATAAAAAACGTTGATGCTTGTTTTTAGATTAAACCTTCGTTGCACAACATGAGACTAATAACCAACAATCTAGCGTTTCCTACAAAATGTGGTGTTTGCTGTCAAAACTAAGAGCCAATCAGCTCTTTGATCAGGAGGCAGCCAGGTGTTTCCCATCATGCCCTATGGGTCTTGCAGTCGGTGGAGAGCAACTGTGGCGCCTGGCTCTCGTGAGGTTATCGTTGCAAATGTATTAATCAACCTCCTACATTTAGATGACAAAAACGTCACATAAACCAAAACCAAATATTCAACTGAGCTGATGAAGGATATTTTCAGCTCACTGGTAGGGGGGTGAGTGGAGCTCCCTCGTATGATTGTCTTAGCACATTAAATAACTTCTGTACCAATGAAATATGTTCACTAAAAACATAGGCCATTTAATACATGCAATTTGGTAAATGGGAGACTCAGTTAGATGCCTGAAACTGAGTTGGATTGGGCATCAATAGGAATAATTGTTTTTCATTGATTTTTTACTCATTATTCTTAAAGGATTCATTTCCATCATGTCAACCCCCTTGTCTTCTTTGGATATTTACATTAGCACATCCGAGATTATTACTTACATTGTGCACTGATGAGCAAGGAAAAAAACTAATGATGATAGGATCATCTGTGCTACCTTGTATTTTTTGGTGTGGTACTTCTGTGCACATCTGTGTGAGGTTGGTATATAAGGTGATATTGGTATGTGTGAGAGGCACAGCGTGAAAGAGAGACAGTTGAGCACCATTGCTGTGAAGGATATACAGTTAGGACCTGGGTGATAAATACCACCTCCATTTTATTACATTGGAGTTGAGCCCTGGAACCTGCAAGCACACAGTGGAGGCACAGATTGATTCTTCTTTGATGCTCTGCAACTTGGCAAACTTCCTCTTAGTGATGAGAATATTAATTTTGTCCTTCCTTTGTTTTAAATGTGAAGCTCCTCCAACTGAAGATGACTTCTGAGGCGTACGTGCTGTTGTCAAGACATGAGGGATGCTCTCATCTGTAATGCTATTGTTCTTCCTCTGCAGAAGACTACTCACACTTTGGGCAATAACCTCTAAAATCAAGTGTATATTATATAATATTGCACAATTAAGTTTGAATTCCTTTGTTCTCGAGTCAGAATACAAAACACACAGTAAACCCTAAGAAATGTGACCAATGGTTACTTAAAAGAATTGTGGCAACAAAGTGACAATTAATATAATTGATTAGATTTTAATTACTACAACTTCGAGTAAAAAGTATTGAATAAATTAATTAAATCTAAACAAAAAATGTATGTAAATTATAATAAAAGCTAGTTAAAATGTGTTGGATTTAGTAATAGCACGTCAAATGCTGAGTTATATGGACCAAAAATATTTAGTAAATCCAAATCAATTTCACGATGAAAATGTATTTATGTTTACTTAGAATATCATCAAAAGTAATTTACATTTACTGAATATTTGGGTGAAATTGATTTACATTCACTAAATATTTGGGTGAAATTGATTCATATATATTATCTGGGTGAAATTGATTCATATATATTACTAATCTGGGTTAAATTGAGTTGGATTTACTGAATAAAAATAAATTATATCAACTCACATTTTAGCACATTGAAATCTATTCAATAATATTACTTGTCACTTTGTTGCCATCATTTTTCTATGTCTAATTCACTCAATACCATGCCATCTTGGTGTCACAGTAAACTTAGCTTAAGCCAACAGATCATCACACTTAAAAAGTACAGCAGGTAAACATTTATTTGTGCAAATTTGTTTAAACATGTGCAAACACCTCAATTAAAACATAAAATGTGCATGTACAGAGTTGAGGTACACAAGGTACACAAACAGCTGCCTGTGCATCAAATAACATGTCACTCCCCTTAAATGAGTCTGGTTTAAATATACATTTGAACAACCACCTGCAGCTCTAAAACTCAGTTGAACTCCAGGAAAACAAGAGGCAAACATACTTCTTACTGGGATCCTTAAAAACATTATTAACTCAAGCATTGAACAAAGAGTTTTTTTTGCAAGGGTCCATTTTCTTAAGCTAGTAGCTTGTTATTGAGGCTGTTTACTTTTGGGGACAGCTTTGAACAGTCCAGCTCCAGTAGGACTTTCTGGAAGACTTCACATGTGTATCTGAGCTCCTTGGGATATGCAAGATTCACTGCATATGCCAACCCAACAAGCATGCAGCAAGCCCTCGGAAAGTTACCCGGTGCAGTCAGAACTTTCATGCCTTCTACCATGATGCCGACATCGTCTGGACCCTCTGACGTGTTCGTCGTGATGTTGTAGATTTTCATCCTTTGTATGGCAAGGTCCTGCGACACACTGTCTTCATCAGCATCCTGAAATAGCAAGAGGATTGTGTATTACAATTAGTTCACCAACAAATCAAAACATTTCAATGGCCAGAGATAATGATCTGAACTTAAGTCACATTTGTAAATAAAAATGTTTTTAATAAATAAATCATTGCTACATACTTTTTTTTTATAGCACTTGTGTATTGATAAATATCATATTCTACATTCACTAACAGGCTGGTCATATGTCAACTAATCTCTATATGGTAGTATAAGCTCATTCCTAGAGCTCTAAATCATCCAATCCACAGCAACTGAATAGTTGCCTCAGTCTCTATATTAATATATATCTCTAAATTGAAGGGACTCTTGGCTGCTTTGTGATTAACTCTGAATTCAGTCAGTTGGTGTAATCAGATGGCGAGCATTTAGTAACAGTCCCCATTTCTGCAGTATTTAAAAATTCCTTCATAGAAAACAAAAATGTTTCACACATACACAGAGGACAATGATTATTTACATGAATCTGAATTATTATCAATGAAACTGCAAAATCCAGTTGCTTTTGCCACAAATTACTGGGAGAAATAAAGGTATGGTTGTATTTTGGGATTTGACCATCCCAAGACATGACGGGTAAAAGAGATGAGAAACATTTCAACATGTACCTCAACTTACATTATACTCTTTTAAGAGTTGATCCGTAGATTCCCCAAGGTACACCATCAAAAACTGAATGACAGCATCTCTGGTCATGTTGACCAGAGTTGCTTGGAGCCTGAAATGACAAAAAGAAACATTATGAGGAAAATTATTCTACAAGAATGTCCAGCACCTAACAGTGATTTACAGATACACACTGTTGGCAGAATGGCCTCTACATTTAACTGTATTGTGAGAATAAGCAGACGAAATATAAAAACTATAGCATTCTAACATAATATGTACAAAGGTAAATGTGTATTACTGTAGTTGCAAACAGCCGGACTAAGGAAGCCTCTCTCTGGCAGCTCAAAGTCTGAATCTCCTAATGCGGCCTCTCAGTACTGTGAGCGGACACGTGGGACTGCCTGCCTACTAACTATGTGAACTTGGGATAGCGTCAGCACAACACCAGCCAGAGCATGAACAAAACACAATAACATACTTTAGCATAATATAACGTCAGGTTTTTTAAAAAAAAGAAAGAGAAAGGAAATAGCACTCCTCGTTCATTTGTTTCACTGACTATTCTCCAGAAATGTACCTGAGCATTAAAGCCTCATGGTCTAACACGACTGCTTTTAACAGCATGTTGGGTTAAAGTTACTTGACAAAACGAAATGCAGGGATATTAATATAACTTGTATGCCTCATTACTAACCTTTGGGAGCAAGCATGTTTGTTCCCCCATTTGCATTAACCTTACTGCGGTCTCTAAGTTCTGCTGCTTCTTAGCTAGCTAGCTAGCTAGGTTAGCTTGTTACGGTGGGGGATGGTGGAAACCACGAAACTCGGTCTGAGACCAGGAAAATTTGTGAAAGTAGATAAGCTGGTATCTCAAAGAGCATAATATATGATATAACATAAATCAGAAAAGCCATGAAATTGTGGCATTGAATTGACCACTTTTTCATTCTTTGCCATGTTTTTAGCGGCTCAAAGACAACACAGACCGACTTAAAAAAAAACACTAACGTTAGCTTACTTATGACTTACATAAAGTTAAATGTTTGCGTTGGGAGTTTGTTAACTTTTCAGCAGAACAAAACAATGTTTAACAGCTGCAACAACTTGGTTATAATTTGTTCGTTAACTAACAATAATTAAACATGTCTTACCTTTGGGAGAACGGCAGCCCCTTCAACATGTGGCAGAAGATGTGATTTAAAATACGTTGGCCGGAAGTGTAAGTCGATTAAAAACAAAGACCTCCAAATGAGTAAAATTCACCAATTTCCTGCATCTTTGACTTTCCTGATAAAATATGATTAAAGTCTACTCAGTGATTCATAGCTGATTTTATTTAAACTAAATTAAGTAAAATGTAATTAATAAATAAACAACATTTCTTGAATTCAGCTCAATGTAATTAAAAATTGTACATAGTCTTTTTTATTATGTAAAGGTTACTATTATTTATTTAGTAGATATTAATTAACGCAAATCATAGTTTTTACAGGAGGCAGCTAAAGAGTTATGTAAATTGTGTTGAGTTTTCAGCCCTCGTCTGCCCTTTTTAATGATGACATATAATATGATCTGATGAACTCTAACCAAACACTGTCTGCACAATTACCAAGGTAAACACTGTGTTAGCTAAAGGCTAATTCTCACTTCTAGCTGTATTATTCCAAGTGATGGGATCGGAATTGCCTGAGTAACATTGTCATAAATAATGTTCTGAGGGCGTATCTGACAATTTTGCTGTAGTACAAGATTGTCACCTTCTCACATACATGAGTTTTTAATGTTCACTGCTCAGGTGATACGACACACAAAATCTTGCTTCCTAGTTTCAAATAATCTGTAACCTGTATGCATAAAATGTGGCTGTTAAAATCAATCAGCAGCAAGTTTAAGTAAACCTAGTCAACCTGTTCATATAAACTGCTAAAACAAAATGTTTACCATCTTCTTTTATAAACTTGTTACCATAAAGAAAAAGAGCAACACTTTAACATAGAAGTTGGATGAAGCCCCTGGTTTGTGTTGATATACATATTTACAAGAACTGCAACAGTTTCTTCATTAATCAATCAATTGATCCAAAGAAAATTAATCTGCAACTATTTTGATATTGGATTATGTTTTTATTTATTTTTACAAAAAAATGTCAAAAGAATCTCTCGTTCCGAATTCTGTAATATGACAATTTGGCATTCCCTAAACGTTCAAAACCTTAAGATAATAAATTAATTGTCATATGACAAAGAAAAACAGCATTTTCACACTTTTTAAACAATGAATAGACCAAGCAATTATTTAAGAACATACTCATTGATAGTAAAATAATTGTCAGTTATAAGTCTTAATATATATTTTTATAATTCACTTCCACATATTTTTCTGGTATTTGACATAGTTATTTGTTATTTAACATTTGTTAATTGTTGCCAATTATACTATTGATATTGTACATATATGTACTGTGTGTAGCTATTTTAGTATTGGGACTGTAATTGGTCTTTTTATTCCGTGTGAAAAGATGAAACAATATTTAAAAGAAAAGCTCCAAAAAAATGACCAAGGAGCCCGACCAAAGATCTTGTGGTGGTGGTGGTGGTGGTTGTGTGCGCGCGCGCGCGCGCATGTGTGTGTGTGTTAGTGTCAGGCTGTCGAAGGCCTCTCAGAGGTGTCCCACACTGGCCTAACGCTCTGAGGCATGACCAGGTGTCGCTGCGCCGAGAGGCTGTCGCCACACTGTGCAGAATATTAACAAGCCTGACCACACACATACGGGGAGACACACTTTATTTTTGCACATGCGTCGGAGACACACTCACATAGACACACATGCAGTACAAACACAAATGCGTATACTCAGAGACACAACCACATAGTCGTCAAGTGTGCCTGCAAACAATGTACAAAAATAAGGTGGAAAAAAACTGTATTCACATACCTGTTTGTGTGCAAATGTGTAAAGTCAAACTGAATACACCTTTAATACATCCTGTCACACTCTTGATACCATGCACACACACAATAGCACTTATCCTGAAGCAATCCACATCCTAAATGCTTCACTAGTTGTATAAACAAGCACATTAACATGTCACTTTAGGAACATGAGCCATCTGGTTGCAACATTGCAATGTATGGGTATTGAATTGCGGCACTGCGCACAGAAATAAATACCGAACCAACTGCGGTTGATCTGGCAATAAATGATTGAATCATGAATCTTGATTCTCTCTCTCTCTCTCTCTCTCTCTCTCTCTCTCTCTCTCTCTCTCTCTCTCGCTCTCTCTCTCTCAAAAGTCAAGGATTACGACAGAAATCCTCTCGGTGCCCTCCCCCGCTTTCACCAAATTGTGATAACGCAGTCAGAGGAAGAGGTTTTTTTCTCAGCTCTCGTTTTCTGCCTCTGATTGATGGAGAACTGAAAGAGAATAACATTTAGCTGTTGGTATCTGCTGCTAGAATGCTCTTCTGAGACATTTACTCAGACAAACCCAGCAAGCTGGGGCATTTAGGCAAGCACACTCATGCATACATATAAAGATAGATGTGGACATGATGTCACAAATGGAGACACAGAGGTTGAGTATAAAAGTATACACCCACACTAACACACACAGAGATCAGACGAGAATTTAAGAGGAATGATGCTTTACATAGAGAGTACATATATTTCATATATGTCTGTTTTGTGTGAGAGGTATATACGTGTTATGTCATTCAGTGTTTTCATCGTGGGGAAACTGCAAGACTTCATTAGTGTCAGAGGCAGCTAGCTACAGATTACAGTAAACCGTGTGTGTGAGTGTGTGTAAGCCTTCAAGCATGCACGTGTACACTACAGTAGTTTGTGCTGCTGTATGTGTGTGTGTGTGTGTTACATGTGTTTGTAGGTTTCAGTGTAAATCCTCAAGTTGTAGGTTGGAATTACTCAACATCTCCCACTTGTAGAGTGACGGTGGGATTAATGTCCCTGGATAATTTCTACTTTAGATCCTTGTGGGAGTGTTTGATATGCAAACCGTGGTGTGCTGCACATGTACCGTTCCGTGTTCTTTGTTAATTGCATTGATTACCATGCCCAGAAAATGTTTCCTCTTTTAGAAGCTTTGTTTGTGGTCTTTAACTGGGAAGAAGATGGACAGTACAATTCTGGATTGAGGAGATGTTAGTCACATTGAAATATCTCAATTGCTTCTTCAAACAATTTTACATTTGCACACATTGGATTTAAAATTACACTAACCAAGTAACCTATTTGTATAGAGTTAACAGTATGAGTGAAATTTGCTAAAGCTCACACAAATCCTATCCTTGAGGATATAGATTAAAAGGGTATTCCAGCAAATTAGTATTGAACTTCCATAAAACTGGGGGGAATGGCAAGTGAGAGATTAGAAAATGAAATTGTCCTCAAAATTGATGCAGCAGTTCCTCATGTGGGTCATGCTCCAAGAATGGTGGTTTCTTGGCTTGGGCTATATGACAAGATTTTAATTCAACACAGTATTGGTTGGCCACGAATGGTCCTGACGTTTTCCACGATAACAGGACGATATTTAATTATGCAATGTCTGTTACTGATTTTGTGTCATATTCAGTATCTCTCTACCTATTTTTCTCTTGCTTTCTCTATGCTTCATCGCATTGCTGTAGCGTTAAAAAGTAAGAACATGCTAGCGTATGTCTTTGTGTTATTGTGGTTGTATACATTTAAGCTATGGTGCTGTTAGATTGCTGCTGGACTGCCCTGTTAATACAGGTGTGCATACAGTTTTTGACGGCAGTGAAAATGTAGTTTTGGAAAGGCTCGACACCAACAAATATGGACTAAAGCAGAATATTTTGTTAGATAAAAACGTGTTGTGAATTTTAAAAATGATTATAGCCATCTTTTTTTCAATAAATAGTGACTTTTGGACTGAGGTATGAGACAGTTACAGAGTGTGCTGCTTCGCTTGCTGTGTGTGTTTGAGATAGATGGGGTAAGAGAAAGTGGAAGCTGGTGGACTTTGAAGCATCAAACTATTTGGCATAGCCCTAGTAATTGCCCAAATAACCCCAACTCCAGCAGGAAAGATGTAAAAATAATGCACCCTGCTGCACCTACTCCCTTTGATATTTAAACCCCAGCTTCACACACACTCACTGTGTTCTCAGCATTATGCCAGACTTTCCAGCGCTTACCCTCCGACTGTTTTCCCGTTGTCGACCCTGTCTGTTTGGACTTCCCCACCATAGCCTTCTGTCCCCGACCACGAGAATAGCCTCAGCTTCTTCTGGTTTCTGTCTGCCTTTTCCCCTGATGGCTTGGCGTTCCACCGAGTGGGTCACTCCACGTGAGCTGATCCGAGACTGTTCGCCTGTTGTGATCTCTGCCTGGAATAAAGCTTTGCTCAACGATTCATTATGTCCGTCGTAATGCTTCTGGGTCCTTACCACACCCGTTACACAATAGAGGAATTCCAATATTGTCTAGCCTGAGTTCCTAGACTTTCTATAATGCATAATATTGTCTTTTGTTAGACTTACACTGACTGGCAAACACACTTGTTTTAAACCATTAGAGACCCACATTGACCTGTTTTTGTTTTGTTTCGGGGAAAGGGGATCTTTAGGGGGAGATAGCAGGTGTATATGCCACATAGAAGTGTTGCGCATCATTTGAAAGCTGAGGACCTGAAGATTAGAATTTTCCCTAAAAAAAAAAGAGTTGCAAGTAAGGGAATGCATATTATAATTTCTATTCCAACCATTTCCACCCAAATGTCCGTCAAATGTCAAGCTTACTTGTAGGCCTCATCTCTATTGTAGTATTCCAAATCCCACACGCTACAGATTTAAAGCAAAGCAATTATTTCTGACAATGCCACCAGTTTCAGGCTTTAAGAGAATCAACTCTATTGAATAAACCCAAAGCTGTAAATCCTTTGCACAGTTGACAACCTCTTGTAGTCTCTTGGCGATTAAAAGGACAGATTGATAGCCTTTGTGTCTCTGTTTTGAGGTCTCATTGATACTTTATAAGGAATAGTCATTTCCTCTTCATATTGATTTAGTAAGTCAGATTTTATCTGTAAGTGTTGTTGTCGTCTACAAAAATGCTTTGCTCCCTCCAGTATTACTACAACTCTATATGAACAACAGATGCTTCTTTTTTGTACAAAAGTTACCGTGAGCAACTTTTGACTGGTTACAATACAGTCAATTTATTACTGATGCCTATAACTTACTTAGATAAACGAGACCATCGGCGAGAAGATTGTCTATTTCTATAGAGTTGTTCTTAATGCTGGACATTAGTGCCATCGGGTCGGATTCTGCACCGAATCTGATGAAATCATGCAGGTTCATAAGAAACTCCTTCAACTCAGACTCCGGCAGCGAGCCCTCCGGCAGCGAGCCCTCCGGCAGCGACCAGCCCACCGTAGACAGACACAGATCTGGCTTTGCTGACTGAGCAGGGCAGATTGTTAGACCCTGCAACAGTAATATGAGAGCTTTTCTAAAGGTGCTCGAAAAAAACGTTGACCACAAGCACAGCCAAAATTAAAGTTCTTTGTAGTAGCTTTAAGTGCATTAATTTTGATTAAAAATATGATTTTATTTGTTTTCTATACTTACCATACTTATCTCACGATAAATGACAATCCTAGCTATCTGCAATAAATTTAGCTTTCATCATAATTTACAGGTATTTCACTATATATTTCACGACAGAGTACATCTTTACAGTAGTGTTGCTGTCCCTTAAATGGTGATTTGAATGCTCACTTCCAGTTGGGTGTGAATACCTCAGGCAACATTAATGAATTTACTGCAATGTTTACTGCTTGTGTTGACACTTTCAGGAATTTAATAATTCCAGAAGGGAGATGTCATAGCCTGCAAAAATTCCCACATATCCTAACACTTACCTCAAAGACCTTATCATTAATGTTTTTTTTCTTTTTCTAATTTGCAGTTAACTTGAATTTAACATTAAACAAATCTGTTATGACATGAAGGCAGCACTGTACTTGAACAGTCAATTGGTGTAGATATAGCTCATGCTAGTGAAAATAACAGATATTTGGGAAATGGAGGAATTCAAATATGACATTTGTTTGTCTCTTTGCAGTGTTGGTGTCTGTTTGTTTTGAAAGAATGGGTTTTAATTTACTTTTGAGTTTATTGTGTTGGCCGGCTGGTTGCTCTTAAGATAAAGTTAAGCTGTCAGGTTGAGAATAACCAGACTTCTCATTGAAGATTTTATCATATGGAGCTTAAGCGGTAGTTCAGAAAGGAAGACTCTCTTTCCACTCCTTTTCATTCCTAAATCTCTGTCTCTATTTCTCCCTGTGATTACTCTATCAGCTGATTGGTGGGCGTCCACTTTAAATTAACCAACCAGATGCTGCACAGTTTCTTTAAGCCAATCCTATCGTTTCTGTAAAACTTTTAAATGGGCTCTTTGCTCGGCACTCTTCAAATGTTATGCATATGTAATAAATTATTGTTCAATTCTAAACAAGTCTCTCTTGATTGAACTATAGCTGAAGTGCAAGCAGCAAAGGGGGATCTTTAACATTAACATAATTCAACCCAAAATCATGCTGAATGTCAAATACTGGGCCATGGGTCAAATATTGATTTCCAGCTAAACACAATACTGGGCCGGCCAATAGAGGGATGATGAACATCAATATTGGTGTTTTCTGCCTTTTTTTAAATAAATCAGTTGTATTTACCACAGCATATACTTGATCAGGTTTAAGAGTACATTTCAAAGTATCACCCCATTGTAAAGACACACCATTAAAAGATCAAGGTGAAGAGATAAATGCTGTGTTTATGGTAGCAGTTGGTTTGGACAGTTCATGGTTCATATTCAGTTAATTATAATATGATGTTCAGTAAAGGTCAGATGCCATTTTGCTGAATCGGCACAGATCAAGTTATCCTAACCCTGACCGTAACCTTTACAGTGGAACTGAGACTCAGTGGCAAAGGTTTCTTCACTTGAGAATGAGGGGGGCCAAATTGTATGTTACTGTAGAAAAATGCAGTTGGTCCTAGAAATGTAACACCTACACTTTTAGCGCAGCTGGTCGGAGCTTGAAGAACATCGAAATAGGTTAAAACCTGTAGAGACTCATACATAAGGCTGCTATTTTGTTAAAACTCACTGTTAATTTGGCCTATATCTTCCCACTACTGTGGGCGGATGAGCGAGAGATCACTCTGACAGCTTCGAGCTTCTTCCAACAGCAGGATCAGCCCTTTCCTTCTCCTGACAACTTAGCCTCTGCTAAGCCCCTCCCCCCTTGGTTACTGATGCTAGGCCTCTCAAGCTTTCGAACCCTACATGTCAATATGGTGTTTTCAACAACATTAGTGAGAGATATTCCAAAGGAAATAATAGCAGATTTTTTTATTAAGAATCAGACAGCGAGGACTACAATATCCATTTGAGAGTTACTTTCACAATATAATTTGTCGGCAGGTCTTGCACTTCTGGCTACGAGAAGGCAAAAAATACTATACTCAGGTCAGATAATCATACCATAATGAGGGTAACTACTCGGTGTAATGTACCACTTTACTAGGGGCTGCACAAAAAGAGGAACTAATTATGAAGTAATCCGTAATGAATGAGTAGTTACTAGTTTTCATGAAGAAAGTGGTCAGTATGTCGATTTGAAAGATATTTCTGAACTAATCATGACCTACTTAATCATCAACATAGTTTCGCCCAGCTTTTACTCTAGTAACTGATTTGTATCTACTTCAGTCTTTAAGTCAGTTATTTAGGAATTACACTAACGGTTCAATAATTATCAGGTCTTTCTTCACTTGTTTTTTAGTAACAACTTGCATATTTCTGTACCGTAAGTATTACTCTTGTGAACTATCATTTAAATGTGTGCAAATTTATTTTTATCGGTATTAATTTATTCAAATTTTAATTCACTACATGCAACAAGAGAATTTAAATCTCAAATGTAAACCACATCCTGCTAACTTCCTCTGGAGTGCCTCATCAATTTGGGGACAGCTGAAAAGGATGGTCATCATTTTTACCACGAAGCTACAATCCCTACCGACAACATAGTTTAGGATTAAGCTACATGTGGATTTTTGCACATTTGCCTTTTAGAATGTGATACTGGGACATCCAGCAAAAAGTCATCACTGAGATGCAAAATAGAAACTAATAAACAATTCATATATGTTTGATTATTTATTGAAATGAAAGAACAATATTTCCTCTGGGAAGTGTGATTTATCACTGCCATTTAATTAGTACCTATGTCACTAATGATCCCTGGCTTTATTTCAGTGCCACTTGTTAATATATTAGTGTAGTTTTGGTGTGGTAACGTGTGTATGTCAGTTCTTCGCAAATGACTCCTATTCATCACAGTTCCCATGCTTTGCTGTCCCTGCATTGTGACACTGCGGTTCCCAGATGCGTAGGCCCGATTTGTGTGAATGTGATTGTACTGGAGCTCGTGTCTCTGGCCTACACCCTGGGTGATGCTGTTCAGGATAGGATGTCACAAGACGTTTCATCACTTCTAATCCCCTCAAATCTCCCTCCATCCAGTTGAGGAAGTGTAGGCGGCAATAATGAAGAAAAAAATGCCACCTCTAACCAGGAACATGCCTGAGGCACAGTGATGATGATGTCTCATGATGGCGAGTTGACCCCAAAAGAGTCAGCTCCTCACCTCCCACACACCAAGAGTAATTCAGAACTGACTTGTGTGTCCAGCCATGAGTTGCATCAAATTCAGATCTTTCACAGTCAAAGTGCTGCAAATTAATCTGTGACTGATATGGGTGAGAGTACTTGGTTTTCGGTGCTTGTCAAGTGTGAAGCATAAAGCCCCTTGTTAATTTAAACTCAGTGTTAAAAATAATGTCTATCCAAACTAAACCAGCTGCTGTAGAAAGTCAATAGAAGGGCAGAATGTGCCTTACATGTTTATATTCAAATTTATTAAATCATTTATGTATTTTGTTTTTAGTGTGTCTTTTCTGAACACATATTAATATATTTTTCTGGCCACTTGGGGCAGCAGCAACAAGTTGTAAACCTAGCACTGACTTACCATCAACATTTAAGATAAGGAGAAACATTGACGTTCTTATGGAGTTGTGGTTCTTACGAACTGATGAATGAAAGTCCAATTCTTATTCTTTTGTGGTCGGCCAACTCAAGTAATGTCTGGTTCTTTAGCTGCTAAATGCTGCACAAAATAGCTGATGAGAGTGGTGAGTGTGAACCAATATCAAATTGTGTGCCGCAAAACCAAAACAATGTGCTGAAAGACACTGAAATAATTTCCACACATTTTTTTTCTGGTGTGTATTGTCTCTTTTTCAATCTGACAAGAAACTCTTTCCCATTTTTCAATTAAAATGCCATATGTATCACTTCAAAGGCTATAATGCCTTAAAGATTGGCATGTGCTCCAGCCAACACACCTTGACAACCCAACATGCTGACAGATCACATGCAGCAGCAGAATTGCCTTAGTGACATTTCACAGTCCTGAAGTTGATGAGTTGACTCCATTTAAATTCTAATAATCCTTTACTATTTCTGTTACTGCAATCCATCTCTAAATTTGCAAAATAAGACGTAAACAGCATGCATGTAACAGGTGCAACGTGTACTGTATATCAATACAGGGCAGAAAACAAACTGTGTTTCTGCACTTGTTTTATGGCTCAGCAAGTAATTGTATTATTACTCCTGAGAGTTTTCACTCAGGTATAAATATGACATGGCGATCGATATTTGTTTTAATCTAATCCTGGGATATTTATGAGACGGTATGGAGCATATCTGTCACTCTGCTGTTGCACCCATAAACCAATAACACATCATCTCTTGCTTTGTCACAGTGATAAATTATGACGCGGCTCCCCAAGCAGATAAATGCCTTTCATAACACATTTGTATTAATTGAATCTGTGGGACTGGTCCCTTTCAATAATGTCCCCTTGTTCAGATGTGTGAATTTGTAGACAAATCTCTATATCTATATACGTAAGATGATTAGATTCGCTGCTCAATTGGCTGGTTTTACATGTGACCTCTGCTACCCTGCTGCCATGCCCAAGATCTACAAAGGTGTGTGGCCATCTGTAATTTTAGTTTTTTTCTTGCCAAGGCTCACAGGATTTCCTTTGCTACAGGGGAGTGACCTAAACATCGAAGACGTGGTGCAATGCAGTTGCTAATATCACTCTACTGTTTCTAACTGCTCTGATAATGAACAGAAAAAAGGCCGACCTAAGTTTTCACAACTTTCCATTTGAAGGAGGACTGCTAGCTCAGTAGCGGTGCTTACGGTATAACCTACCACTCTTTTAGTGGGTCACACCTAGAGCGTGAATGTACAGTTTAGAGTTGTCTATAAGCCTGCAGTACTTTGGACTGTGTGAGGAAACTGGAACACACAGAGGAGCCCTCGGGAGAACATGCAAAGTCTGCACAGAAAGACTTCGGCCGGCAGATTTGATCCCAGAATCGTCTTGCCGCACCATTGCGCCCTACATTGTAACCCAATTATTGCCACTGCTCAATATATCTACTAAAATGTTCAAATATGAAAATTGGTTTCATGGGTAATGTTTTTGCTCACAGGTAAATATTTCAGAACAAGCCCTTTTTATCATTGTGTTTATGTTAATAGCACCTAAAGACCTTCTGAAAATACGAGCTTTACAAAGAGCCATTTTTCTCAGTAGCTCTTTATTATTAGCTTTTGCTTATAATAATGCAATAATGCTAAAAATAAGTTGTCACATAGTCCTCTTCAGAATACATTTGATATATTATTCAATTGGATGACTAGACAGTTTATTTTTGCAACAGGCCTAAATTCTGGCTTTGAGATTGTTTTGGTTGCTTTAATCTCAGCTGAATTTTCCACTTTTGTAGTCTGCACTGCGGGGTTGGAAGCTACTGTCAGTCCAGTGATGTCAAAGCATTGGTAACGCTTTCTGCCAAATGGTTGTTTGGAAGTGAAGAGCAAAACACTACAGCAATCATCACACAAACACAACAATAAACTTGCGTTTTGTTACTCTTCTGACAGGAGTTAATAACAAGAATGAGGACGCTCGCATGAGAAACGTGTTAAACATTATAATGGTCACGAGTTAATAATTGAAGGGAATCAAAGAAGTGGTATCACTTTGAATTACATGGATTCCCTCAATGCAGACATTGACATGTTGAAATTGTTGGCTCCCAACAAATCTTTTAAATCGGAGCCAGTCAGTAGCTTGACAACCTCTGCTCGTTATGACAGTGATGATAGTGATGATGGCAGCCATGATGATGACTTACCATAAGATGTTCAGAGCCCATTTTTGAGCTGATCCACACTGATTGTAAATCCAGCCAGACCTAATCTAACCGCCTAACCCGGAAATAGATTTTCCATAATGAAATTCACACTGAACTAAAACCAGGCCATGAGACTCATTGAGTGCCTGAGCACAATCACATAAAGTCTTCTTCCACTCCTGCCAAGTGTGATCCACACAGTTAGGCTTTAAAAAAACGTTTCTGCAGACATGCTTCAAATGTCTTAGCGTTTCCTTGGAAACAGCATTACCTGCCTGCGTCGTCAGGACCGGTTGCCACTGATGTTCATGGACAGACTCCCTAACACAACCTCTCCATCATTTGCCTTAGGACACGTAAGGGTTTTAGAAGTTGAACTAACCCATCCGGTTGTTTTTCAGGTGAAGATGGATCTTTTATTAGAGATGTCACCTAAAAGCCTCCTAGATTAAGCAATTTATTCTATTCAGTAACACACAATGCAAACAAAAATATCAACCAACAACACTGTAACAATGGCAGCATTACCTTCTTTACTGAAAATCTCATGTTCTGTTGTATTTTAAATATAGTCTGGACTTAAGTGTTTGATTTGGTGCCTACACTATTTTATTTACCACTATTTTTCATTGAAAGGTATTCAGATCAAAAGGATATAATATCAGTTTTGACGGATGTCAAAACAGGCTTAATGCAAAAGTTGAAATATTGAAAAGTTGTTGTTTTTCTTGCTGTTACAATATAGTAGATGCACTTTATAAATTAAGTGACCCAAGTTTATTTAAACATGGATTTAAAATTTAAAATTTAAAATTTATAGTTTTTTGGTATTAAAAGTAAATAAACTAATTCACAACTTGTCTCAGTCAACAAATGCCATATATTGAAGTTTCATCCAGTGGCAGTATTTAACATATTTAAGTATAAACATGAAAATTACACATTTATGGTTCACTCTTTTTCACTGCAGTGTTCTGAGAATATGACGAGCTACATGATTTGAAAAAAAGTCATATTGAGCCATAATTTTGTCACCATATCTTGTCCATAATCAACTTATTTGGGAACTGTAGGTTTTGCCACTTGTTTGTCTTCACTCTCCCCTGGAGACATATTGAGAGCTGGTTGCCACAGGCGACCACACTCGATGTAAACTGCGATGAACAGTTTTAGAAGTGAAGACAAAATGTGGAGAGAGAGAGAGAAAGCAAAGAAGATGCCGATATGAATATAAATATTACCCTCTCATCTGTTACTGCCTTTGAAAACCATAAGAAATAGCTGGTTAAAAAAACCTGACTGTGACCCTGTTCTAGTAAAAGAATCCAATGTTACCGGTCTGTGAGGGAAAAGTCACAAGATTTGTTGACTCAAGCATTATCACGCTACTCTGTGCTTTTGGTCTTGACAGAAAAGAGTCCAAGTATCACTGTTATGTGATTTTCAATTCCTTTGTACTAAGTCCTTGACAAGCAATACTATAATTGATACAACTACAAGGGGTATTTGTCAGGTATACAGACATTCTGTAGGTTCTCAGAGGGATTGAACTACTAACAAAAGCTGTCAAGACACAGAGCAGAGTACAGTTAGAGATGTTTCATTCTTTCCTGTGATCAGCTGGATCTTGTCTGCTGCAATCCTGCTTCCTTTCATCTTAAGCTGCTCATCCATATTCCACTCACTCAGTTTCAAGCTACAAAGATAATGGGCCTTTTTGATAGAGATTCATAACGATTTCCCTAAAATGAGGAAAGGATATGTATTGTGAAAAGGTGCCATTGCCCGTTTTTGTGCTAGTAATGTGTATGGAGGTTGTTTCACATCCATTGATCAAACAGCGGCCCAGCACCTGCAAAAGTGGTAATATCTCCTTATCACAGCATCCTGCCCATCATTCAGCGGCTCTGAGTGAGCTGGAGATGCAAGGCTTATCTAACCTCCAAAAGACATGACAGACAGCAGCCTGAGCCAAGGCCGGCCGCTGCAAAACTGTTAAGCTGGTAAAAGGTTCTGCACCAAATTCATTTCCAACACTTTACCTCACCCTTACCTCTCAACTCCTTGTCCACTTCTCTTTTATGGCTGCAAAGCTATCTGAGTGGGCAGGTGTTGCAAATATTGGATATCTTGAATCTAGCTCACAATCTTTACTTCCTCTCTCTTTCACACATATTTTGTCATTAATGCAGAAGAGGGCTTCAGCCTAAATCTTTAAACTAGTGTCTGTGTCTGTCTGAACCCTTCTCACCCCTCTTTTCTATCCTTTTGAATTCCCAGTTTATTAAAGAGTATCAGATGGTGGGTCAGAGAGCGAGAATCTTTACCGATGCTCAGGTGGGATTTCACAATTTTGATAAAATATCAGTTGCACAAACAGAAGTTTTACCATTTCTGTTCAGCGCAAAGGCTGGAAACCTTTTTCTGGTGATGAAAATACAAGCTTTTATTGTGAGCAGGGATCCAAAGTGCACACATTGCAACCATTTCAGAAAAAAAAGCTTGAATGAGAATGAACTTGGGTTGCAAAGAAGACTGCAGATCCTCATTTACAAGACACACAAAGATTTTTGTTGAATATATATATTTTTTTCTATTTCTTATTTCTGAAAAGAACCATTTCTTTCATGTTTATGGCAAGTTCTGTCAGCAGACCACAGGAATAATTATTGTAATTTTAACACACTTGACCTTGATGGCTGAGTGTGCGGTATTCATGGAATGGTATCCCGTGTCATTTCAGGGTAAAGGGAATTATAGATTCAATCAACAAGCTATCTAAATCACAACAAATACGCTGCTTGTCAATGCATTGCAAGGAAACCCACTATAATTTTGTTTAAGGATTAGTTTAGTCTAGGCAACAAGTTCTGTGCTAAATCTGCATTAATCAGTATTCTTATATTAATTGTTCAAATGACTCAAGTTAACAAACCAACAGAAAATTCCCACTCTGAAGTCCTCTCAGTTCGACAAAGCATTTTAATGCATTTAGAATAATTGTTTTGGTTTTCCAGCCCGCTTTTCTTTGATCAATCTTTTTGAACAGCAGCTAGTTGTTTCTTGTTGATCTCACTGCTCCATCTTGAAGGACGTCCCGATTCCTAAAATGCATCTCAAGGAGCGAGGAGGCTTGCCGGAGGAGCTATAAGTGAGGATACACCAATGTTTCCTTTGCAGAAGTCTTTTCGGCATCTGAGACGTATAAAAGAGACGTGACAATAGACAGGTAATGCAGCTGTGCCGCATGAGATATTTAATTGACATTGCTTTAAAATGAAGGCTCCGAGGCAAAGATCTCTCAGAACTCGGTGATTATAAATGATGTTGTCTTTTCAGCTTGTTTCGCTGCCTGCAAATGGTCAAGATAACAAATCAAAGCTGGAAAGATCGCGGTGATTGGTTGGGTTAGGGGAACATTGAGTTCTCGGTTAAAATAAAATTAAAATTCAACGTTGATCAAACAAAATAGCACCTCAAATCTTATATTAAGGTGCATGCCAACCTTCTCCCTTAGACGTTTTGTCCAGAGTAACAATGTCAACTCTACTTCAGTTTCTGACGTCACTTGTCAGAAAAAGTCAACTAGTTTTAGAAACATTGACCGTTGCTGTAATTTGCAGTCTCAATCCAAAGCGCTCATTTGTTTCAGCTGTGAAGAAACCATTATAGTCCTGCACTGTTCTTTATGAAAGAATGTTTTTGTCTTTTGTAAAGTGAGCTACTACATTTATCACCCGCCCGTTTGTCATCGGTAGCGTCCCCCTTTCCCAATCAGTATGTTGTTTGTTCTGTCCAACAGTTGAATTTGGTATGTGTTATGAGCACTGCAGCCTCTAGGGAATACTGGCAGGACTTTGGAGTTTTTGTCTCGTCATGTGTCCCTTCAGTGTAAATAGCATCACAAGCTGAAACCATATCCATGCCTTCCTCCTGTGTTAACCACTAGCGTTACACTGGGGGTATGCTGTAGAGAGTGAAGAGGCAACAGGAAACCAGCGCAATGATCTTCAGACCATTAATTCAACTTTTCCGATTGGAATATCCGTCCTGAAACAGAGAAGCACTAAGCTTGTCCATTAGGGATTTGAAAGAAGCGTTTAAGAGGGTGAGGAGGTGGGAGTCTTTGAAAGAAGGGAACTGGAGGAGGAAGAGGAAGACAATTGTGCATTTCCTGTGAAGCGCTGGTAGACAATCAGGTTCTGAGGAGTGTGCCCAGAGAGAAATGTTATCGCCTTTATGTTCTGTCGTCTGTAAACAGTGCTTCTTATCTTACCTCAACTCCTTCTCTACATCTGGAAAAGAGAGATCCTTTATTTGCATTTTTATGAGCTGCATTATAAAGCATAGCAAATCAGTTTACACTGCAGCTGTGTTCTGCTCTGTTAATGCATTGAGTTTTAAATCGACTTTTTCAAAACAACTGAACAAAACCGTATCACCCTTTTGTTTGTGCGACTCTCTTTTCCCTGTGTCTGCCTCATTCTCTTTAGCTTGTTATGTGTGTGTGTGTGTGTGTGTGTGTGTGTGTGTGTGTGTGTGTGTGTGTGTGTGTGTGTGTATGTGTGTGTGTGTGTGTGCGTGTGATCACATGAATGTTGATGCCATGGAGTTGGGGATATAGATGTGGGTGTCAGCCCGGATTACACCCAACCGGTCTCATCATTTTGGCACCTACACAACATGAGCTTCTGACGTAATATAAATAGTCATACGGCCTAAGGATGAAGACTCGTCATTTTCATCATTATCATCATTTTTATGATCATAATCTTCCCACCTCAATGCTGTGGCCCCTTTGGGTCTCCTCAGCAGATTTTAATAACTTTAGACAGAAAAAAAGTAGGTTCTGTTGACTGGAAAGAGGACCACTGAAATTTAATATCATGTTTATGTGATATTATTATGTGATATTATATTCCTGTGTGCTGTGTCCTTCGCAAGGATTTCATGTCTCATGTGAAAGTACAAATCTACAATGCAATAATGCCCATGCAGTGAAATTCATTGCCACTTTAATTTCACTGCTGAAATTTATGACATGATTCAGCAACACACGTGATACACATCTATGATATTCTAGGTAACAGTGTGCATTGCATTGAAATTAAATATAGGATGCAATAATCAGAGTGGGATTTACAACTTTTTTTTATGTTCCATAAAATGTCCATGTTGTTGCTTTGAGTCGCTATTGTTCTGCCAACTTTTGTCGGACTCACCGAATGTAGATTGTGTATATAATTTGGCCGAGGCATTCTCCTCCCCTTCCACTATCTGTGCTGCATAGCTGCTGCGGCAACATAATGGCTGCTGGCTGCGGTAAAACCCCAACAGATAAGCAGAAGCTGTCTAATCTGTTGCTGTGGAGAGCTGCAGCCAAAGATACTCTTTTACAAAAGATAATGCATCACATGCTCAACCAATTGTTTGAAACAGGTTTCACTTCCTATCTCCAAAGTGGGCGTGGTCAATGCGTATTTGCCTATCCCCCAGTGTTGGGAAACGTTGTGTGGATGGATGAAAGCAGATTGGGTTAAATCTCCATAATGTATTCATATTTAACTTTTAACATTAGATATTCACATTACAAAAATAAGACGGCTAAGGTATTCATGAACGTTAGTTGCCATATCTTGCAGAGAAAGGTCTCTAACACAGTCTCTGGATATGTCTGTCTGAAAAATACCATTTTTGCAGCATTCAAACGCTAGGAGGTACTGGTAACCTGATTTGTTCGGGTACCATCCCTTGACCATTGGGCTATCCTGACCCTAACTACTGGAGGTCAATGCCTGACCTTAACCAATCATCTCTGCCTCAAAAAACTACGCAGGGTAGGTCTTGCCAAGATGAACATTGGGATTCATGATATTGGCAGCAATCGTAAGATAATTATATTAATACATAATATACTTGGCCAGCAGCACCCTGAAACTATATCTTACTAGCTAGGTCCGGTCTGGTCCGGGTGCCACAGACTAAAGGTTGCAACATAGCTATCAATTAAGTAAGCGGGCTAACGTAAGCTGGCTCAATGAATACAACTTTCACGCTGAGATACTAAAAAGTACCTGGTTTTTAGGTGCATTCCTAGTCGGGGGACCAGAATGGACACTGGGAACATATTGCTTTTAGCAGCATTTAAAATACAATTTGGTTATTGACAGACGATTATTGACGTATACTCAATTATGGACTGTTTTGGAAAATGTTAAACCTTTTAAATTAGATTGTGCTCAATTTTGACTGAGTGTTTCTGTTAAAATGTCAGGATAATTTGTTGTTAGGAACATCCCTAATCTGTGCTGTCTATTTTGCAAGGACGCCGTCACTGCATCCTTTGCTTCCCAAGGCGATTGTGATTGGTTTAAAGAAATTCAAACAAGCCAGAGCTTTTATTTCCCCTCTTCCAGAATGATAATGTGTGTAGCCAGACCTTTTTTTATTGCTGACATAGCACTGTGGAGACTAACCTAAATCTATCATCATATGTCAAATGTATGTATACACTTTTGCCTACATATTTTCTTCCTTTAAAGTATATTTTTTACGCTAATGCTAATATACAATTTCATTAAAATGAAAAAGAAAAAACTTGCAGGTCTACCAAATAGCACTAACTGTATTTCCAACATTTTATATATATATATATAATTTTTAAAAAATTAAAAATGTTGACATACACGCATAAGGCGGGAGGAGGTGTGTGGGTGAGAGATGCTCTACATCAGAACAAAAGATAACATCCTAACTCATGTGGGAACATCAAACCATAGCAGGGAAATTCTGATCTGAAACCTCTTTTATGGAACCTTTCATGTTGCGTTTAGAAGTTTGGCACAAAATGGCATGCATACAAACATTCACACACTAAAATACATATGTAAACTCACAGATGTGCACATGCAGATGCAAACCTCTATTATGCACAGAGACCAGATGCTATTAGTAAACGTTGATAAAAAAAGAAGTAGATTTAACAGACCACAGAAAAAAAACCGTAATCTCTTAACACAGGCAGCAGTGGCATTTGGTGTTTATTGCTATATAGGGATTAATAAGGTGAGCACATTGTATTAGTATTGATTGCCCTTCTAAGGAGTCAAAGCCACTTTAACTACATTTGTCTTTGTTTAATTCCAGACTGTCCCTTTCAGCAGTATGTGCTCTTTGCTGTGACCTCTAATAAGTGATGTCATCAGCCATCACAGCTACTGGTGGGAGGGCACTCCTCTGGGACAGCCCTTTCTCATCATTTGCAGTTGGAGAGGAACTAGGAATGTCCTCTCCCTGGGCCCTGATTACCCAGCTTCCTTTGCATTTGCAGAACTCACCAAACCCATGAGCAATGTAGCTTCTCTCTGTCACTCACACAAACACAAACACACACACACACACACACACACACACACACACACACACACACACACACCATCACAAACATTGTTATGTAAACCCACCACACTTTGTTATCTTGTCACATAAACATCCACTATGCTTGCACACACACATTCTCATGCAGCCATGCATATTTGTGTCTGAATGCCCCCTGCTCAAAACACACACACACACACACACACACACACACACACACACACACACACACGCACACACACACACACACAGTCTTGCATCCGAACCAAATTGACAAACTTTGGCATAAATCTTTTGTGCTTAGAAACAAAGCGAACCCCCTGCTGTCACCCACACAAACAAAACAATACGCACCCAGTGATTTGCTCAACGTTCAACAGAAGAAAGCAGCATGCAGACAAAATGCATTTTTTGCAAAAAAAAGAATGTTGGTAGAAATTGTGCTGCTCATTTGAGTTAAGAAATTGCAAATGACATTTTAGGCATATGTGGCTTCATGGCATGATATTTTCAGTCTGTAGCAGAACTGCTTGCAGATATATGATATGTCAGTAAAGGGTTGTAATCTATCCATGCAATCCATCATTTCTTCAGATGACATCCGACTGCACTCACATGCAGAGGAGACATCAGCAATAAACAATGGAATATATTGTACTGTGCATTTACAAGTCTGGGGTAAAAAATACTTCGTGGTCTATTTCACGAGTAAATTTATTATTTTGTTGTGAGTAGCCAAGCATGCCAGGAGACCAAAGCAGACAAGTGTAGGTTTCGCCCCTCGAGGAGTTGTGACAAGGAGAATAATTGCACCACGGCCAGCGTGACGTGCAGTTCAGTCAAGGAATGAGTGTATTAAAATTCACAAGGTTCGATGGTCAGCGCTGGTCTCACGGACAAGATGCTTATCGATGCTGAAGAAGTGTCAACAAACACGACAGTCAGTAGGCAAAGCTGAGTCACTGAACAAGAGCACCGTGCATTTCAGCACTTGGTGCCACAAAGGAAGACTGAATCAACGGTTTGAATTCTTGGGAATTTCTGGTTATGGTTTAAAAGTAGATGACTGTTGCTATCTGCATCTCACAACTGCCAAGCAAAAGCATCTTCTGTCTGAATAAAGCATATTCAGCTTTTGCATGAATTAAATGTTAAAGGCTTAATTTTGTTGAATAGTGGTATGTCGAGTGTTTTTCTATCTAGCAATTTCTAAATTTCAAAACAAGCTGATAATTAATATGCTAAGATGTAACCTATATTTGATATTAAATCGCAGTTCTTTACCGATTTTATTTTCTAAATCCTTTTCTTGTAACAGAACTGTATCAAATAACCACCAAAAAAAATACTTTTTCTTTGAATCATCTCTTTCATTTGATCTTATACCTAGATTTACCATAGTCACAACTGACTGCTTCTTTTTTTATGTAAATTAGATATGATAAGCATCGTGACTGGAAACATTACAAACCGACATGGGATGTGCACGTCCCAGGACAGGAGGGCTTTACAGCAGGGGATTAAAACCGCCAAAAACATCATTGATACCCATTTACTGAGCATTAGTGATATTGGTTAGATGAGGAGCCTGTGAAGAGCTAAGGATATTAAAAGACAATACCCACCCCAGCCACAACCTGTTCACCCTGCTGCCGTCTGCACATGAGTTTGAGGGGTGTGTGTGAAGAGCCCGCAGCGTCACTGTGAGGTCGGGGCTATGCTGGAGTGCAGCCATGTGCAGATGCTGTGGCTAACGATAAAGGTACTCTTGAGGTTTCGAATTTTGTTTGCATAGCAGGGCCGCCTTTTTGTGCATGTGAGCGTGCCCCACTTGCTGCCTCATGGCTGCCGCTCTGCACTGCTCTCATATGGCTGTTACAGCTGATAACTCCTTCCCAACCCATCGATGTTGTTGCGGAAGCTTAGCGCCCACCCTCGGTTCCCCCTCATCGGCTCAGCCGTCACCACGTTGAGAACCGTGTGGATAGTATGTGCTCTGAATATTGAATTAAGCATGCACCTTTAAGCTAATACATCCTAAACGTAGGCAGTCTAATTAAACCATGATGAGTTCTGTTTTATTTCGTTGTAGGGTTTTTCCCATCATCTTATGATACTAGTATGAGTCTGTTGGTGGCAAAAATTTGCATTTTTAGTGGACGTAAATTGATGGTGAGGAGTTGCCCTGAGTGATTGCATTACAGCCTGTTTGGCAACTGCCTTCTGCAGTTTACTATCCCAATTTAAAAAATTGTTGCCCCTAGTCAGGGAAAATAAGGTCCAGGGTGAAAAATACCGAGGTTACTCTAAACAGACAATGTTATGTGTGGGTGTGGACACTCTGACATAACTGAGCTCAGTAATGAAAGTAAAGTAATGTGTCATGCAACTGATTACTTTTGTTTTTCAGTAATTTGTAAAATAATTGCTTTTTCACTGGGTAATTTGTAATGAATAATTTATCAAATGTGTCAAGTAACTTACCCAACACTGATTATTGCAGCATTTCTGAGATAGAAAACGAGTCCACATTGTTGGGGCATTCTTCAAGCTCAAATAACAGCACCCACTCACCACCCACACTCCTGGTAATACTAAATAACAATTGGCTTTTTAACATAATAATAATAATAATGGAAAGTCATGTTTCACATTAAAGAAAATAAGCATTTTAATGATCCCACTAGTCTATTGTACATTTCATTATCAATGTTTCTGGTTAATGAGCATCTTCAATAAATGCAACATCAGTTGTCTTCATTTTCATTTCATAGTCTAGCTTTGTTCTGTTTGGGAAACTTAATAATGTGTTTATCATTATTAGATTCAAAAAGGTTTGAAAATGGATGGTCTAGTCAACAATATTTGTCTCTATTTAAAAGAAAGGAATTTATGAATAATTTAAGTGGATGGACAAAAAAGTAAAGATAGACCTGACCCACCACTGAAAGAACTGAGTTTTTCTCATTGTAAACACCTTAATTTATTAAATGTTTGGCTTAATTATTTGACCAATATTAATCAAAGACCTTCCTCTCACCATCTCAGCTTAACCAGAGGACAATACACAAAATGCAGATGGGATCTCATATCCATATCATGAACTATCATCACTTTTCCGCCAACTCTCTTATGTCAGGAAAAAAACATCCTTGTGACTTTATCATACAGTATTATTCATTGTAGTTCTCTTTCTGCGGATGTCATCATCTCCTTGTGTCTCTCTAAAAAAAAAAAACTATAGTCATGTTCAGTGTACTTTTGTTTTTTAGAACAGACTTTGCATGCTTGAGTATGGATGAAAAATATGTTTTTAAATTGCAGGATCGCCCAACCTCCCTAATCTAAATGTCTTAAAGAGTTTGTCAAATGACTACGTTAATGAAAATTAGCAGCCACAACTATTGCAAGGTCACTGACCACGTGCACTTTCGTTTATTCAGCGTCGCTATCTAATGCACAAACAGATGGAAGAACAGAATATTTGATGGTTGAGTGTTTCAGATTCAGCTGGTGTTACTTAACACAGTGCAGTGGGAGGCTTATTAATATTGCTAACTGTGAATACTGACTCTGTTCATCAAAACAGGTCACACACTCTTTATACCAGTCACTCCACCCCTCTTAAAATCCACCACAGGCCTGCCGACTCTAATTGAGAATTAACAAGCTTTCTGTTGAAGAGGATAATTTTGCTTATGCATGTGCATGCATGTGTGTTAATCAGATTGCAGAACTTACATTGTAAACCAAGAGGTCTTAGTTGTGTAAGGCAGAGACAAGAGGGTTGCTGGTGGCTTGATGATATTGAAAAGTGAGGGGTGCCAGCACTTGAAACCAGCAGTTGAACGCGCCAGATGGGGTAATCTGCATAAATGCTAAAGCATGGGTTAACCCCTTATATCTGAGACCCAACGACCTTGCAAATACATTTTTACAGTTATGGGGCTTGAGAGATGGGATTTAAATGCATTTTTTTAAGTGGGAGTGCTGAAGGAGCTGAAACATTGATTAAACCAAAAAGCTGTGTACAGTAGAAGCAGTATTATTATACAATTATTAAGTTATTACAATGCTAATGAGGCATACAATCAATACCATTTATACAAAATGAAATTGCTTGGGTATTATTTGGCAATGTTCACAAATCCCAGTCAACAAATAGTCCCAACGCTGAGTCTTGAAAACGGACTGTAGAAATTTTAATGAAACATTTTGAAATATTTTAGATTTTTGGAAAGGTAAATCCCTTAAAATGACTAGTCATCTTTGACTATTGTTCACAACACTATTATTATGAAACTTTAATGTCCTGCTAATCCAACAAAACAAATGAGTGTTGTATGATTATTTTAGTATATTATTTATAATAGTGAGATTTGGTTAACAATATAAACCATATATATCCTTTTTCTTTTCTTCCTCAGGGCTAATAACTGAAATATTTGGGAGGTTGAATTAAAATAAATGAGATTTCTATATGAAGAGACCGTTTCTGAATGTCATTGACTTGCATGATTCCCCCCATGTCAGGCCAATTAAAATGAAAAGATGAAGAGAGACCTTCAGCTAAAACAGCCTGTGGGGAAAATCAATCAAAATATAAGTAATAGACAGTGTTGACTGGATTATCTATTTATGATGCCAGTTAGTATATTGTAGCTTTGCAGGCATTCCTTCCCCTGGACTTTATGATAGCCGAGCATGGTTGAGCAGGGCTTAGCTGCACTTGAACACAACCCAAACACTGCTGAGGATGGTCTTACACTCTGAAAACAACATCAGCAATATATTGTTTTACTAGTTGCACCTGACATTGATATAAATATTTTTTTATGGCTATTGTATAGATAAACTTGTTTTTATGGATGTATGCATGTAATAATTGATCAATGTTTGATATTGATCAAGGAACAATTTGGCCTTGGTCATTGCAAAGTATTTTCAATCCACATTGAAAAACTATGTACACAAATTAATTTAGGTCTTCATGGTATTCTTTAGCTTCCCCGCCATGTTCCTTATGTATTCAACTAAAAACATTCCCATTTTCTAAGTAGGTATGCTTTGGTGTCAAAATGCTCTTTTCCCAAGCACTTCTAAAGACATTTTCCCCACATGACCTGAAGTAGGTTTCTGCATGATGATGATGCTATATATCAACACACTTTTTCAAAAATATTTCACACTGCATGACCACTGATCTTTTACAAATTGTAAACACATCCCTTCTCTAAGGTGTCTTCCCACAAGCCCTAAAAACTGCAGTTATTAAATCGCTCCTAAAGAAGTCTAGTTTAGACCCCGCAATAATGATAAAATATAGGCCAATATCAAACCTCCCATTTTTAAGTAAAATAATTGAAAAAGTGTACTGAAACTGCTCTTGTTAAGGTTTTCATCAACATCAACTTAAACACAGACAGTGGCAGAATTTTAGTCTTAGTATTACTGAATCTCAGTGCTGCATTCGACACGGTCGATCATGACATTAACCGATCTGGTTAAACTATATGTTCAATGTCGGTCTGAACAACCAAAGGACCACAAACAACTTTCTTCATTTATAAAAAGAATTGTCTTTTCTTGATCTGTTATTTCCCTCAATAACTTTCATTATGGATATAATTAAAATCAGAGAGAGCTGGATCATTTTTCATTTCCATTCACTCACGTGAGGCTGATCATTCCTGAGTGTTGGGTTTTATGAGTTATATAATTTAAGTTTAACCTGAAACATTGAACCTAATAAATTAATTTCAGTGTTCAAGAGAAACCATAATCGCCATAATTGCTAAACAGAGACAAATAATTCATAAATAAAACAAATGCATTTCGCTGGTAGAAATCGGCCCTGCGGGTATAAGCAGGACACAAAACAAAGTATAAATACAACACATAACGGCATAAATACTTAATGCCGTTTGTTAAACAGGTAACAGACTACAGAGAGAAAACATCTCAACTCTGTTAATGATAATAACGGTGTCTTTATTAGTATAAGTAGTAGTTTAACACCATTAAATTAACTGAAAACATTATACGATCATTTTTATTAATATTTTTAGTGGATTGTTATTGGAATGTGAGCTAAAAACTGTCCGACACGAACTCCATCGAAAGTATCTCCAGCTGTTAGTGACTGACAGTTGATCCAGCTGTGATCAGCAGCCGCCGACCTCCGTCATCCGAAACAGACGTCGCTTCACGTGACGCTTTCGAGGAATTCGTCTCATTTCTCTTAAAACATATTTCCTCGTTTCCTCTCTCTTCGCATGGTTTCCTTGCGTCTTTCCATGCATCCCTGGTGGGAGGGACTAAGACACAAGGAAAAGACGCAAGTGAAGGAAACGTGGATGCAGTTAAGAGACTTGGGATGCACCCAGAGTGTGTTATCATAATTATGCAGATGACACACCAATCTACATAACTATATCACCAGGGGACTATAATCCCATACAAGGGCTGGGTAACTGCATTGAACAAATCAACAACTGACATGCCATAATTTTCTTCAATTAAATAAAGATAAGACAGAAGTAATTGTTTTTGGTACCAAGGACGAACGATTGAAAGTCAGTTTCTAATTTTGCCTATTTACACGACTGCAATGGATTTTAAATAAAGCAGTCAATATGTGGTTGAAGTGTAGACTTTCATCTTTATTTCAATGGATATAACACAACTATGGCATTAACTGTTTAGGAATTAGAGCCATTTTTACACAGTCCCCCACATTTTCAGAGGTTCAGAAGTAATTGGACAAACTAACATAATAGTGAATATAATGATCATGTTTAATACTTGGAGGCAAATCCTTTGCAGTCAATGAGTGCTTGAAGTCTTACACCCATAGTCATCACCAAACGCTGAGTTTCCTCCCTTGAGATGCTTTGCCAGGCCTTTACTGCAGCCTCCTTCAGTTGCTGCTTGTTTGTGGGTCTTTCTGCCTTTAGTTTTATCTTAAGTTAATGAAAAGCATGCTCACTTGGGTTGAGATCAGATGACTGACTTGGCCATTGAATACTATTCCATTTCTTTGCCTTGATAAGCTCTTGGGCTGTTTTCACAAAATGTTTTGGGCCATTATCCAGCTGTACTGAGAAGTGCCGTCCAATCAGTTTTGCAGCATTTGGCTGAATCTGAGCAGATAGTATAGCCCTAAATACCTCAAAATGCATCCTGCTACTTCTATCAGCTGTGACATCATCAATGAACACCACTGAACCAGTTCCATTGGCAGCCATACAAGCCATAGCACTGCCTCCACCATGTTAACCATATGATGTGGTTTGCTTCGGCCTTCTCTACACTTTTCTCTTCCCATCATTCTGGTACAAGTTAATATTGGTTTCATTTGTCCAAAGAACCTTCATCTAAAACTGATTAGGTTTATTCAGATGTTTTCTGGCAAAGTCTAATCTGGCCTTCTTGTTCTTCAGTGTTTCCAGTGGTTTGCACCTTGTTGTAAACCTTCTGTATTCAGATTCATGAAGGCATCTCTTGATTGTAGACTTTGACAAAGACACGCCTACCTCCTCCAGAGTATTCATGACCTCAGTATTCATGTTATGAAGGGGTTTTTCTTCACCAAGGAAATAATTCTGCTACATCTACTTTACATGTGTTCCGTGGTCTTCCGGGCCTTTTGGTGTTGGTGAGCTTGCCAGTACATTCCTTATTTTTATGAATGTACCAAACTGTTGATTTGGTCAACCCTAATGTTTCTGCTATCTGCCTGATAGGTATATGTAGTTTGTCAGCCTTTTAATGGCCTCCTTCACTTGCATTGACACCTCTTTGGTCCTCATGCTGAGAGTTCCCTAGACCAGCTACCAAATGCAAATTCAACATTTTGAATCATCTCCAGACCTTTTTATCTACTTAATTTGTCATGAACAGGCAACAGGCCACACCTGGCCATCAAACCATTTGTAAGACAATTTTCCAATTACTTTTGAGCCTCTGAAAATGTGGTGGACTGTGTAAAAATGGTTTTAATTCCTAAACGGTTAATGCGATAGTTTGGTTATATCCATTGAATTAAAGCTAAAAGTCTACACTTCAACCACATACTGACTGTGTCATTTCAAATCTGTGTAAAGGAGAAAATAAGAAAAATTGAGTCACAGTCCAAATACTTATGGCCCTGACTGTACATATACCCATATCCATAGTCAGTGTGTATTACCTACAGTAACTTAGATGGCGGCTGAGCAGACAGGAGTACCGGCAAGAAGGCTAAGCGATGTATTGTTTCTGACACCATGTTAGTTCAGATCTTAAAGTCACACAATGACACAAACTAACCAGCTATGTTCTTTTTGTCATTGGAGTCTTGTGTCTTTAAAGACAGTGATATCAAATCTTCAGTTCCCTGTAGGAAAGGGCTGGCTGATGACAAGGTAAAGCTATGATAAATATTCGAAATATAGTGTAGACTTAAAATATTATTTTCTCAAGTGGACCTTTTGTTTGTGGCTGAAATACAAATGATGGCAACATTTTTCTGCCTCTTCCGTCCACACCCACTTAACGTCAAATAGCCCTTCCTGACAGGCAGCTGAAGTCGTTATATCGTTTCTATATCAACTCAATTGAGAAAAACTTTATTTTTTCAGTCGCAGTGCACAGGAGTAGACATACACACTTACATACATAAATACAAATCCAAACTAACTTTATTAGTAAGTAAAATAACTTGATAACTTTCCTTTACATTTGGATTACCAAAAAAAGAAATATCAATAAGTCATAGAAATGATATTAATTAAACTACGTCCCAGCGCCAGCCTTTGTATCTGGCGGCAAACATAATTAACATTATGTATATTCAAATGTGGCCGTTTTCATTTGACAATCTTGGAAAAGAACACAGACAGACCTATCCTTTGATGTACAAATGTAAGGCTACTCTGATACACATCTTTGCAGGTGCTGGTGGTAGAGTTTAGTCTCATTGAAGGCTCTCAATCAAATATCTTAATTGCAAGGTATTAAGGAACTGGGTATTAGGGAACACATGGGTTAATTATAATCAGTGTTTCCATTAAGCATATTAGACAGAAAACAGTGTACAGAAAACATTTGTCTGCTGGATCTATCAGTGAGTCTTCCAGCCAGTGGCCACTATAATGGATTCAACTATTTTCAAATTGACTATACAGATTTTTGAGGGGGAATGAGTGCATATTAATCTCAGGATCAATGGAGCCATTGTGATGATTGATTAAACTCTTTTGTCTAAATTGCTTAAGCGGTGTGTGTAGTTTGGTGCAATCGATTGACGTGAGGTGACATGCTCACTTTATTTGTTGCAGTTATCAAAGTGGTGGGGGGTTGTGAAAGGGTGTCTGTGGCTATTTGTTCAAGTGTAATGGCTACCTGTAGTGCTGTAACGGACCATTATCGATCCCCCCTCACGGTTCGGCACGCATGTGAACCGTGGAGTAATTACACAGGTTAACGTTAACCATTACAGTGTGAAATAAAGTTTTACTGGTGATCGCTATCTGCCCATATTCAGTAAAATCAGGACATCGGCATTTATGCGTTTGTAGTTGCCGACCTCTGACAATGTGACATTGTAAATAACCTATCCATGTTTAAATTGACAGGACGGAAGCAGTATTGCGAAAGGCTAACAAATTAAGGTTTTGTTCAGTTACATCATGATGCGTTCAGGCTCTGTCCAGTGAAAATGAGTATTGGGCGAAGGTAAATTATAACGTTTTGATGTGTTAAAATGTAATCTCTTAAAATGTAGTGTTGGTGAGAAACTTGAATAAATACAGATGTTTTCACAACAACATAAATAGATATTAGAGATCAATAAGGACCTGTTCAACTTCCAAAAACTAGCTCTAATCAGCGTATATAATCAATAATCAACAATACATCATTAAAACTACTAATTGGTTTTAATCAATAAAATAAATTAAATTTCCTTATCATTTAAATTGTTTATATAATGAAAAAAAAGCATTAATTACTATTACAAAGTTAATGGATAACATTTAGAATTTTTGATGGTTTACAATGACTTCAGAGTGGTAAAAAAAGTTGTTGGGACAGTGGCAAAAAAAATAAATGTCTGGAGCCTTGTAGACCAGCTGCTATAATCAAACAATAAAGGGATCTGTATCTGCCAATATGGATCATTAATATCGGCGAAGAGGGAGCTGAGCCGGAAGGCAAAGCTCTCAATTTACTGGGCGGTCTACGTTCCGACCCTCACCTATGGTCACGAACTCTGGGTCGTGACCGAAAGAACGAGGTCTCGGATACAAGCGGCCGAAATGAGTTTTCTCCGTAGGGTGGCCGGGCTCAGCCTTAGAGATAGGGTAAGGAGCTCGGACATCAGGAGGGAACTTGGAGTTGAGGCGCTACTCCTTCGTATCAAAAGGAGTCAGCTGAGGTGGTTCGGGCATCTGATCAGGATGCCTCCTGGACGCCTCCCGTTAGAGGTTTTCCAGGCACGCCCAACTGGTAGGAGGCCCCGGGGAAGACCCAGGACACGTTGGAGGGATTATATCTCCCAGCTGGCCTGGGAACGCCTCGGGATCCCCCAGAACGAGCTGGAACGTGTTGCGGGTGAGAGGGAAGCCTGGGTCGGCCTGCTAGGCCTGCTGCCCCCGCGACCCGACCCCGGATAAGCGGAGGATAATGGATGGATGGAATATCGGCGACAAAAAAAACGTGATCCGGGATCTCTAAAAGTTATATTTACTCCCTTTTTTCTTGTGTGCCGATTTGATCGGTGATCCAATCTGTGACTCTGATCCGTGATCCGATCCGAACCGTGAGTTTTATGATCCGTTGCACCACTAACTACCTGACAACAAAGTTGACCATTAACATCTCTGAGAGCAAAACAAACACAACTTGAACTGAAGAATAAATGCATAAAAAATATTTTATTTAGAAAATTATATTGCATTACTATAATGATAAATACATTTTTTACTTGACTTACTTAACTAATACAAAAACACATTACCACCCAACTCTGGTGATAATAGTTGTATTCCTGTTGGTAATAAGTTACAATGTTATTTGTTTCTATTACAAATTTCTTTGGGATAAAAACATGTTTGATTGTGACCTCGTGCATCACTGGTTTTAATTAAAATGCAAAGAAGTTTTCAAATGATTAATCATAATTTAGAGTGTTTGCTCCTTCACAAAGTCTCTAACAGGAGTTTGTTTGGAGTGAAAGCCTCAGCAGGCACCTTTATTGTAATCTTCCAACCTCAATGGCATACAGTGTCCTATTTTGTTCTTTCTATTTCTGCAACAATACACAAGAGCTTTAAGACAAGGCTTACAATTAGTATATGTTAACAAGAGGAGGTTACACGTTCAATGAACAAGCTAATTGCCATTTACTCTTATGAGTAATGCCTTAGATTTCTTGTTATATGTGCAGAATGATATCAGAACACATTCTGTTTATACCTTTTATATCTGTTCTTCGTCCCTGATTGTATGAGGTGATCCACTTACACTCTACTGTTTATATACTTTGCCTCCTTGGTCATTGTGTAGTTGTAATTTTTGTGTCTGTGGTTTTACTTTTTTTTTGTTTTACGTCAACTGTATGTTACCACACTGATAAATGTGTTTTTATTCTTGATTAAACCACTCCTCTGTTATGCATTAATTGTGATATACAGTATGTTGACCCTCCCTCAAAAACAAGATGATACATCTCAAGGGGTTTTATCCTAATATACTGTATATGTTTGACACTTTCTGACTTCACTTTTAGGGTACACTGAGTTGTGAAGAAGAAGGTGATCAGCTGGATGAAATATCATCAGCAATGATTCGGGAAAAAGAGAAATATTAAGTTTTGTTTTTTTCATTATGATGAGAATAATACTAAGCAACAACTATTTAATCATAGTGATGAATGGTCAGCAGAGCAGTATCTCCGGAGCTGGTAGGCTTTCACTGTTCCTTAGTTGCAAATAAACAGGAAGCTTTATATCACGGTCATCTGTGGTTCTCCAACAGACGTTTAGTACTAGAATACTGGCTGTGAATGTGTTTGTGTTTGTGTGTGTGTGTGTGTGTGTTTATGACGCCTATGGACGAAGTCCAGAGAAAGGCCATCTGTTACGATCTCACCTCGCCTCTCTCTCCCTTTCCAAACCCCTGTTGTTTACCCTCCCACGGCCTACTCCTCCTTCTCTCTTCCAACCTCACTAACTACTGCTTGCCTCGATCAACAAATGGAAATGACAAGCTTTCCATACTGAAGTACCTAATGGGTACTGAGAAGGACCAGCTGTTTTAAGATTTCTAATGTAGAAACATGGACTTTGGGTAAGACAGCTGAATTTTGTTGAGTTGTATAATATATTTGGTTTGGCATTTATGCTTCAATGGCAAGTGGATTTGCTGTCATGGTCTTGAAGGTGTTTTTGCAAGATAGATGTGTCATCACTTAAACATCCCTTTTTTTGTAAGTGAAGTGAACTTCTCGGTATGTTAAGTAGGAAAAACTTGATAATATACACTCACTATTATACTAGAAATTGTAGTTCACATGAAAAAGTCAAGAAAATGAGTTCAATCACTTATATTAAAGTCAGCATATGAATGAGTTTAGTTGTAAAATCTATTGCAATTAACTGTATTTTTTTGTCTTTTGTTGGTATTACTTCAAATCTAAATTGTATAAGCAATAACACAATTCACATTTTAACAAATTAAATTAAATTGAAAAATAAATCTAATGTTGACATACAATAATTTAGGTTTGATAACCAAATACATCAAGTAATTCTTGTTAGTATCACAAACGTCCTCTAACACAGCAGAGTAAATTCAAACAATGTTTAAACTTGAACATGTAAACAGCTTACTTAAAAACCATAATAGCTACTCACAACACTATATTTGTTGGAACAAACTTAAGCTTTACATACAGACGCTACACAACACTGACACATATTTCAGTAAACATGGTCCATTAAACCATAAGCTCTAAGAGCCATCCCCCATACCATTAAAAGAAAAAAACCTTTAAGCTCCACACTATATCCCACATACTGGAACACGCTATAAATACACACACACACACACACACACACACACTGGAATATACAGTAGAAATGTGAGTCGAACCACCATGTTTGACTATCTAAGCCAGGCTAATATTACAAACATCAAACGACCTGGCTGAGTGAGACTGTTCACAAACAATTATCGTTAGTTATTCATGTTCAACTGGATGACTGAACCTGGAATAAACATTCAGTTGATTTTTATTATACTAGGACTGAAAGATAAGGGAGAAATAAAATAATATTCTAATAATGGTTGAGTGTAATGAATTTTTAAGTTCATTCAGTGTATGTTAAAGGTGCACTGTGGAGTTTTTTTGTAAACCAGCAAAAGTTGTGTTTGCCACCAGTGTTTTATAATTTTAGTACATTTGTCACGAGACTTTGAAGTTCTTCTAAACTCTACAGAACTTTCTAGCATCTTTCAGCCCATTGTTTTAGTTTCCAGAGTATTTACTGTTTTGGGTCACTCTCCTCCGCTTTCTTATCGGCCACAGCTTGCTGCTGTTTTCAGCGAAAAAGCTCCAAAAACCCACTGTATGTTACCTGTCCAGCACAAAATGCAGAAAAAGATTGCAACTAACTGGTGAACAAAGCAGAGTATTCAACAGCGAAAGACCTGGACATGCCCCTCGGGAGTTAGTAGAGACCAAACACAGAGTTAAATGAATTGTGGGTTTTGGATTTACATTTCACCTGGTGGCCGGAAACACAACTCCAAATACTAATGTTGCTTTGTATCTGCTTGGCAACTGTTTACCAACAAGTTAAACTGCCATACACACCAAAACTGTTTATAAGTTTTTGAAGTAACTAAAATAATGTATCGCGGGTGTAAAAAAAAAACTTAACTTGACACAAATAATTCCAGTTCAGTTTGAATACATGCCTTGATGTCTTTTCACCCTCTAATTGCCACACTTACTGAGCTGCGCTTTCATCTGCTTCTGCAGTGGAAAACTTCAACACTTTATGGTTTTCATAACGTTTGCCGTCACCACTGATTCAGCTGTTTGGTTGTGTTCTTCAGATAAGTTGTTATATACAGTGAATACAACTGTAAACAGTCCTCTGACATGTAAACATGTGACTGTTATGTGACAGTTAACTTAGTCACTCATGGATTCTCCATGTTGTTGACTTGAGTCATTCCTCCACTCCCCGCCACAGCTGCCCAATAACAAGCTAACTCACTCTTCGAGCTGCTGGGTTTCTTTACATCAGCTTATTTGTGCCTGTAATTATAGGCTGCAGTAAAACCCACTGCCGAGGAATTGTTCTGTAAATATCCGCAGAAAGTGCTGTATTGTCAGAGCAAAGTCAGTGAAGAGATTAATAGCACAAGTGCATACTGTAGAACTCTATGATAATTGCTCTCATGGGGAATTCAATTTTGTGGATGTGTGAATGAGAGAGAGGGTGAGAGAGAGAGAGAGATGGGAAAGACAGGCTATGAATGCAGTCAGGGCAGCTGCAAGTAAATCAAAGCAGAGTCACATTTATCACTGAGGCTGAAACGTAATTAGCCTGTTGTAGCAAGGGCAGGCATATTCTCCAATGACAGACATATGCAAAGACATTTACGGCTTTATTCGGCGAGGAACCATCCAGGAGGTTAGACTATTAAGCAACACATTCTTCATCTACAGTATATCTGGTGCACTTGTGCATTTTTTGTTTGAGGGAGCACAGTGTGTGTTTTTCTTCTGTGCACTTGTTTGTAGCATTGTGTGTGCTAATTGGACTTCCACACTTAAACTTGAGTTTGGACAGTTTTGCAAAGACAGGCCATTTTGGGTTTTGATTGGGGTAAGCATTGCACATTGGGCATG
Source organism: Ophiodon elongatus (assembly GCA_016806645.1). Lineage (NCBI taxonomy): Eukaryota > Metazoa > Chordata > Actinopteri > Perciformes > Hexagrammidae > Ophiodon > Ophiodon elongatus. The sequence continues at coordinate 1,232,895 of JACSYO010001856.1, forward strand.
TGGTACATATGTTTAAGGTTCTAATTAATGGCACAGGCATAGATGTACGTGGAGGGATCTTACAAGGACAAAAGTACAACTACTGTATGGGTGTATGTGTAAGTTTGCCCTTACACATACCCAGTGGTCTTTCCCAGTGGAGGCTTTTCACAGTGTGGATGGTACAGGTTAGAGCAGCCTATCAGCTGCTGTTGTACTCCTTGGAACTTGCTTCTGAATCAGCAGAGAGCTCATCCAGCACAAACTTCTATTTTGGAGGAATTGGTGTGCCCTTTTAAAGTTGAATGGATGTTTGCAGCTAGAGTCGCATTCAATAAATTCATGTCCACCCTAACGTTGATAAATATTACCATGCCATTTCTGTGTTCAAAGCTTCTAATTTTTCCATTAAAATTGAAATGCCAAAACTATGACAATAAGTTTAAATTGCATTTATTGTGGAATGAGGGAACTATCCTCAAACTTTATCTTTATTAACCTATATACCAGGGTTTACTGCCACCCTAGCACATGACTCTGCGGATGGTGATGTTTGTTGCTCATCCATGGTTCCCTGAAGATGTATCCTACTGACTTTGGTAATTTCCCAACTTTTCCTTTAAATTGAGATTGTCAAGATATTTCACTTTGAACCACAAATGTCAACTATTGGATCAATTGTCACAAAATACACAAAATACAATTAAGTTCACTGGAAGAAACAATATATTGTTGATCTCCTGATTTTTTTATTTCACACCACCAGCAATGTTTTTATTTACTGTTTAAAGTACCTCAAAATCAACAACAAAAACATGTATTGGTTGCCACACAATTTTGTACAATCATATATTTGAATAACGTTTGTGATCCTCTGACTTTTCTTCTTCAGTAGCACCACCACAAGGTTGAAATTTTTTTGTTTTTAATTGAGTATCTCAGCTTCTTCATTGAGTATTGGCTGTATTGCTGAGAGTTTGATTTTACAGATATTCATGGTCCCCAAAGGATGATTTGTAAAAACATGTTATCCCATGACCTTTCATCTAGTGCCATCATCAGGTTAAAATGTCCCAGTACTCTGGTTACTGAAATACTTGCAAAAGTCATGCTATTCCCATCAACGTCAACTGTACTAAGTGTAAGAAAATGTTAGCATGCTAATAAGTAGAACTAAGATTGTGGAAATTATATATAAAAATAATATTTTATAAAAATAATATAACATTTATTTTGTATATTGCTTTAAAAGGTACTCATTAGTCATGTTTCTATTCAATTGTCAAGCTAATTTTAATCAAACTTTTGCAAAAAAGAAATGTCAAGAAGTTGGCACTATAGGCTTCATATGGCTGTAATCTGCCAGTAAACAGAGTATTTTACTCTAGAGTTACAAAACAAGTCATATAACTCATGTATACTTGAAAATTGGTGAGAGGTCTTCCTGAATTTGTTAATTTGGCCAAGTTGTAATTCTCATGTCAACTATTGGCCACGTTTCTTTTCTAATGCCATAATTAAAAATGCGTGTAAAAAAATTATTCTGAATGAAAACATTGCTATTGTAGTGGACATTCTCAGAATTCTCTTGAAGAAACTTAAATGTCTGACACAATCCGAACTAATATACTTTGTCTAGGGACTACACTCACAAACCTAAGTGGTTAGACTATCAATTGACCATGTGCCTGGACCAACTCAAGATGGGACTTGTGGTTACGCTTGACACTCAGACCATTAAGGCTGATTCTATCATGTTTTATGAACCCATCTTAGTGGTGTTTACGACGTTCTCCCCTCCCTATTTTGCCTCTCACCAAGGACACTGATTTGTACTGAAATGTTGAGATTAATGTTATCCATTCATTTATTATGCATATAAGTACACATACATGTGTATCTACATACTGTAGGTATGTCTGTATCATGATAACAATGTCTGTCAATGTTGTATAATTGTTTGATTCATTCTGTCTTTAATTGGTTTTTATTCAGAGATTTATATCAAAATATTTGGTGGTGTTTTGCAGCTAAGATTACACAGCATTCAAATATGGAAGAATTTAACAGACTATGTAAGTAACTAGTATTCGTTCTGTAAAGTAAGGTTAAAATAATCAAGATAGTTCAGCTCTATTTTATTCTACACTGCACTTCGCCTTTGGACTTTGATGATGAAGGGTAATCTCTGAACACCCCCTCACCGGTTGTCAGGCCCGGTAGGGGGAAGCGGGCAGTTCTGTCCATCTGCAAGCTCCAAGGCCCACTGCCAGCCAAAATATCTCCATAGGCTGAGAGCACATCCAACTGACCTGATAAACATGAACCTGAAGAAGTGCCTTCCTTCACCTGGTTTCTAAAATACCACAAGTATGATTGATAACTTTGAATCCTGCACACCAGATCTCTGTTCCGCCTCTTCTCTAGCTTTGTGTTCCTGACTCGACGACCACAGCCATCCAGTGCCGTCTAATGTGCCATGCAGCGCTGACCTGCAATGCACCAACGTGCTGAAGATTTATTCCTGCAACTATTGAGAGCAAGACACTCTAACAGAAAGTGCTTTAGAATGAAAGACAATTTGAAACTGGCAAAGATGCCTTTGTGACCCCTGCAGCTAGAAAGTGGGGTGAAAAGATGATTCAGCATTCTGCTGAGATACATAGAGATGACAAAGAATGGTTCAAGCCAAACCACAACAAAGAAGATGACCAGGTTACGAAGATATCAGAGGATGCCAAACCAACTGCCCCAGAGTGAGAGATGGTAGAATATGTTTCAACAAACTATTATCTTTCAACAAGATGCAGATGTCCACAGAGGATCAGCCGCCACTGCATACAGCTTAACCTCCCATCTGCCCATCAAAACCATCAGTTGAAACAATTTCCAAATGTAAATGAGTTTGATGTTCCTAGGCCAAATAAATTTAAGTCACATAATAAAATATTCTTAGATAGAAATATCTTAGACCTAAAGATCTAAATTAAATTTAAACAAAGGTAAAGGTGCTTCACAATCTTCCCTAGTGCTTCTCAAACTCTCAAATGTAGCTCAAGCAGAAGTTCAGTCAGGAAGACACATGCCACACTCTTTGTCATTCATAAGCTCAGTCTCTAAGTCTCCCTGGGATTACTCCATCAGCTGATTGGGGGGCGTGCACTTTATATTAACCAATCAGATTCTGCGCAGTTTCCTTAAGCCAATCACATCGTTGTTGTCAAACTTTTAAATAGGTTCTCCTCTCTGCTGCTGTCAGTTGTTATTTCAGCTCAAAACCGATGCAACCCTCCTCCACCCCGGGCTCCTCCAATCTTCATCGGGTTACAGCAACTTCCTTCTTCTCCACCACCACCAGTGTCTGGACTCCAGGGGGATTCTACTTTAGCAGATATCAGCATCACTACCCCTTGCTTATCCTAATTCAGGATGGAGTCCAATCGCCAAAGACTTTGCACTATTCAAATATTGTGCAATTGTAATAAATTATTGTTCAACTCTATAACAGTCTCTCCTGATTGAACTGATGAAAGGTGCATACATGTTTTGAGTTAACTTTAAGGTATAAACGTCAAACGATGGATTTAATTGATAGACATCAATCAATGCCATGAGTTAGTGATTCTACCTGATCAAATGCAATCCTTTTCATTTATGGTTCATTGTTATTCCTTGTACTGTGCATCATCTTCATTCATTCCATTAATTTTTTGTTTATTCATTTATTTTCTGTTTAGTTGTGTAGTCTAATACATATTCCATTTACAAATAATTTGATCGTTACATATCTTGATATCAATTCATTATTATTTATTTAATCTGCTACCAGCAACAACACTACAGCATATTATCACGCCGATGTTAGCATTCAACCCAAAGCACTGTTGTGGCCAAGTTCAGCCTCACAGAGTTGCTGGAATGGCTGTCAACTGTTAGTCTTGTTCATTTATGCCCGTTTGGTGTTTACAGAGAAAGTGTAAGGAACAGATTGCAAGTTGAGATCCTCAAAAATAGATAAATAACAAATGTCATTGTAGTTGTAACATTGTTTTAGTGTTAATGGATCATCAACACTGGATTTTCCAAAAGGTGTTTGGTTGAATAGTGAAGGAACTGTAGCCCTCCAGACTGAAGCCAAAAGCCCCAAAACAAACAGGAAGTAAAAATGATGTCAATACAGGCCAGTCCCAGCAGTCATTGACTAAAAAAGCTTCCTGAAACTAGAAATAGTGGACTGTGCGTAAAGCACGATTGAGCTCACACTCAAATTAATGAGTCGGCACTTTGACTTCAAAGTCATTGTTTCATTTCGATTTCAGTATGCTCCAGTACAGAGCCAAAACAATGAAAAATATCTCACTGTCCTGTCATGGCTGCACTGTGTATACACTATAAATTATCTCTGAAGAAGGAAAAATTACCATCAGATATATTCCACATGCATAACACCACTACATTTTTATGACTTTAATGACCCTGTCACTGGAAGAGGAAATAACTGTCTCACTCAAAGCTAAAACAAACCTGATTGACACTTAGTGGCAATTTATGCACTTGCCCCCAGTATTTTAGCTGATTTGCTTGGGATTCACATCTGTGGTCTGCTTTATGAGTCATCTCTCTAGTCTTGGACCCGCTGTTATTCTTCACATCCTTTGGTTTCAGGCAAGACTCCTTATCAGAAATGTGATCATTCAACCACAAACATACCTACATTGCACAGAAGTTGGATTCCTGCAATATCCTGAGTTCAGGCAAAAATCGATCTCGTCAGGCTTCAAGTAATGTGTTTGTCCAAAACGCAGTGGTTCAGACCAATCAGCGTACTGGCAGCTACGGGCGTGGCTTTGGTGTGTGTGAGACCACACCGAGAGGCTTCGTTCAGAACAACAATGGCGGCTCCTGAAAAGCTAACCGTAGGTGCTGCAGTAGCATCAGTTATATCAGAACTGGAGAGTATTTTATAATTTGAAAGAAGAGCTAAGAAATGACACCGAAGGATTTTCTTGATGGAAAATATTTTTTTTGCTTTTCTCCCATCTGGTTTCGGCAAGAGTTTGTTTGACAGATGGTTGATTAATCGCCTGGCAAGTGCCCACCATTTTCCAAACAGTTTATCAGATGGTTTAGTAACAAACCATCTAATATGCATTTGATGAGGAGCACAAGTGTTGAAATTTAATTTGCTTAAAGTGTGGTATAAATTACTAAGTCGAAAACAACTGTAATGTCATGTTCTGTAAATGTTGAACAGTACTGCAGTAATGTATGTTGACTGTATCACAAACACACTTCTCTCTTTCCCGCTTTCTCCATCATCCCCTCTTTCTCTCATGCAGGTTTGTTTGAGGGAATACCATTCTCAGCAGCACTACTGGCTGATGCCACATCAGGCATCGAAAGGGGCTACGGGGGCCCCGGCACATTTTGTGACACTTTTATCTCCCAGCATGCTTTGTGCCTGTGTTATCTGGCGTCTGCAGCCTGCTGCGGGACTAAACAGTAAACAGGAAGTGCTCTGCTGACACAGCCATGCCGCTAACGCTGTATTGTAACAAGCCCTTGCAGCACTCAGAGTAAATTCTCGTGACAATCATCTATGCTCTCTCTCATTGTTGAAGCATCAGCCAGCCACACCTGAGGAACTCTTTGTGTGTGAGTGAGAAAAAATAAAAGTAAGAGACTATTGTTGCGTGAATACTGATATGTAATCATTTGGCTTGTGGTTACCTTACCAGTGTTTTCATGTTTTCATTTCTTAACCTTGTGTTATTACACTGAATTCTTGCATGTGTGTCATTCATATTTGTAGGTGGTTCTTGATAATTTAAAGCTATTTCTTGGTTGTAATGTTTCACCTCAGGGTTTATGGTTGTGCACTGTGTATTGGCAATATTGTGTTTGTGTATGTGTGCATGTGTGTGTTGTAGTGACTCAGCTGCAAGTAAGCATTGCTTTTTTTGTTGAAACATATTAGTTTGCAATTCAAGTAATACGTTATCTAGTTATGTTTTCAAATAAGCAATCCGCTCCAAGAGCGTCACAGTGAAATAAAATTTGTGCCTGGAGAATAAAGTAAAGCGTCTGTCAGCGCTAGTAAGTGCTAGAGTTACGATGCATGAAAAATAATTCATTTCAAACCATATGTTGTTTTAAATTGTATTCTATTTTTAAATGAATAGCATTTTGAATTTTGCAGTGTGATTTAGGCTCCCATTTGTTCCCTCAATATTAAGCTACGGATAGCAGCCTGTTATCTTATCTTAGCACAAAGGGGGAACGGCTACAGTAGCCTGGCAAGCACCTCTAAAACTCACTGATTATAAACAAATGATGTTCTGCTGTACAACAATTGAAATGTAGGAATGTCAATTTGGGGCCACACTGGGAGTTATGTGCTGAACTATGATAATCCATGAAGCCACATGGAGTCACCATCATTCATTTATCATTGTGCATTACAATCTGACAAATCAACTCCAACTCCATACTGACGGCCAATCATAGTTAGTTAGGGTGTAAACAGCAGTGGTAATGCGGTAAAGTGGTAAAGTGGTTAGGCAGCATGAGCAGCAAGAATAATATTGTGATTTTAGCTGTTAAAGATTTCATTCAAAAAAGCGAAGGGGTTCAGAGTAGCAGGAACGTTTGTCGTCTGGGGCATGACATGCGGTTTTTCAAGAATAAGCTCTCAGCCTGTTTATTTATTGTTATTTATCCTTTATTTAACAAGAAAGGTCAAATAGAGTGAACGCAATTACTCGTCTACCAGGGAGTCCAGGTCATGATGGGTTGCAAAATATATTTTCATATACAAGTAAAAATGGGGACAGATGAAGTCTGAAAAAAAACCCCACCAAAACACAACAGATACAAAACATACAGGAATCAGAGGCAATAATATTGCCCTTTAAAGTCTTAGTGTTATGCCCAACTCACTATCTCAAAACATCCTGGTTTACCTCCTGCAGGCAACAGCAAAGACAATAATACATTTTGTGAAGCAGCAAACATTTACCAAATTTTCTCCACGATTTAATGGGGAGATTACAGATTCTTTGTACTTACAGCAGGTGGGGGTTTCATTCTCAAATGGCAGTTTGAACAAACCACATCGTATCATTATGAAACCCAAAGGCTGACACCAGTGATATGTGTCTACAGTATTACATTTGCTGCAATTGAGTATATTGTGGTATTGCATATGATATGCAGTATTTTAGTCTAATGCCACATCCATTTTCTGTGAAATGCAAACTGCCGAACACGTCAACATCGGCCCTGAAGTGATAATTACAAAATATCCTATTAGGATATTTTTGGCAGAATTAATTATCCATCTGGCGTTAAAGTGCAATCAAGCAATACAAGTAAATCAGCACACCCACAATGCAGCAAACAAGTGAGTCAGTCAGTGTAATCTGGCATTTCCTTTTAAAAATTGGGTACATTGCTATTGCAAATCGTATGATACTGATAACATGAGTGTAGCCTAATCTTTATCTGCAACTGTACAGAAATACTGGTTTACATTGAATGAAAGACATCCATCCATCCATTATCTGTAATGGCATTTCCTATTCAGGATTGCGGGGGGCATGTAGCCGATCCCAGCAGGCGAAGGCAAGGTACACCCCGGACAGTTTGCCAGGCTATCACAAGGCTGACACATAGAGACAGACAACCATTCATGCTCACAATTACACCTACGGGCAATTTAGAGTCATAAATGAACCTAACCTACATGTCTTTGGACCTTTGGGAGAAACCCCAAACTGACACTGGGAGAACCTGGACCTCTCTTACTGTGAGGTGACAGTGCTAACCACTACACCACTTGCCACCCAGAATGAAAGAAATGCATCAAAAGAAGAAATAATGTGCAGCATTCGAAGGTCAACATTATGAATGAAGCTTCAAAGTTTCCAATTATATAGTACAGCCCTAGAATTGTCTTGTATAATATATAAATATACTGATTGTCACTGTTAATTGATGGGTGGTGCTGAATCCGGAGACGCAGGCTTGCAGCTCCACTGACTTTAGACCAGGTTCTTGTTGGACAGTGGCACAATGGCTTTCTGCTGCCTACGCTATCAATGTGCCTGACCCCACCTAATTTTAATACCAAAACATCCATTTGCTACTGTCAGAACAAGGCTTCTGGTAATGAAAATGACACCTGCGTCGGCTCAAAACTAGTAAGATAGAGCTTCCTTCCAGTAAGAACAAAGAAAGATTTCAACCATAAATTCTAGCATGAGGAATTCTATTATGTATTGTAATTGTGATATTAAATGGACACTTGTGTTGAGAGCTAGCTCAACATTTGTTTGTTTGGTTAACTCTGAACTGCAGATTCACTGTATTTTTCCAATTTCATATATATTCAAAAAGACTGATTACTGAATAATATACCCTCTACCCGATATTGTATGATTAAGTGAGTTTAGGCGGTTCACTAGTTGTGTGTGCACAACAATGCAGCAGTTGGGCGAATTGAGAAAGGAACTCTGGCTCTTCCAGGGACTTAAACACCCTCTGGCTGATCTATAGAATCTCCTTCAATTTCACATGAACCCAAAAAACACTTTCTCAAACTGCAGGCTGACATCCAAACACGTTGATGGTGTTTTGTCATCCTTCTTTCCATAAAAGAATAAACATGGGAGTACAAAACATTTATATTTGTTCCTCAAATTGAAAACTCTATCCAAACATAACACTTTTCAACTTATCTTCACCGTAGCACTCACAGAATAAAAAGGCCCTATCCATTATTTCAGGGCAGTGCCTCTTCTTGAGGCTTTGTATACTGAGTGATACCTTAAATGTGTTTTTTCACTCTCAGATTGAATTGCTCAGCTTTGAACCTTTGAGGACTAAGTGTTTTGCTAATGTTCTCTGTCAGTGAACCTTCTCATCCGCTCTGTAAAATCTATTAACACTGAGTTAAGTCTGTTACGTTAATAGTTTTTTTTTATGATAGGATGTTAAAACATGATAAGATATACATTTATACTGACTTAAGACACTGGGGAGAATATTTTAAATAGAAGGTGGAAAAATAGACCCTGTTTTTGTTAAGGCCTAAGCCACCACTGAGGCGAGGACTCAAAACCATGACTCAAGAAAGGACAAGTCTTTACAAGCAGTCAGTTAAGGCAAACAAATCCAAAACAGGGGTGAGGGAAAAAGCAGTCAGGAAAAAGCAGAGTCAAAAAACAGGTCACAAACATCACAAGAAGAAAAATGCTGCACTGCTACGGAGAAGACGAACTGGCACAGAAAAAGGGGAGCACACAGACTAAATACACTAGGGAGGAGGAGGAGTAATTAGGAACAGGTGAAGCTGATCAGGGCGGGGAAAGGTAATCACACAAGCGGGCAACACAAAAGGGCAGGAAGTGAAGTTATCTGAAACGAGAGGGAGAGGTGAATGACAAAATAAAACATGAAACCACAAAAATGACATGACGTGAAAACAAGGAAAACATAACTTTGAAGAGGTACAGTGTTACAGCTTTTGCACTCTCCCATGAGCATTTTATATTGTTGCAGTATTATAAATAGGAGGGGAACAAAATACTCTATTTTACATTCTCCCATGAGCATTTTATATTGTTGCAAAAATATTTACATTTTCTCAGAAAACCAGGGTTCTCCCGAGAAATATTTTTCCTGTTTTCTTAATCCTGTACTTAATCCCTACACTATCACTTTCTCTGACTGTTAAAGAAAAATAAATCCTGTCATCAAACCCTGCTATACTCAATGTTAATATTTTTGAGAATAAAATGGACACTGTGCAATGCTTTAACTGTTAACCCACATACAATATTCAAATTGCACCGGCTTTTAATCTCAAATTGTTCTTGTAAACTTATTTCTCCAATATGCTTTCTTATCTCCTCAGTACTGCTCACAAGTTGCATCAGTTAAGGTTCTCAGGTGATGTATCGTAATGACTGGTGATCCGCTAACTTGTCCTAGTGAGCAGAGCAGAGCAGGTCCCAGTTTTAGACTTTTAAAAATATTTCAACATCTACTCAATGGATTGCCATACAATTTTGTACAGGCATCCGTGGTCTCAAAAGGAGGAATCCTGTTGACTGTGAAACAACTTTTACTTTACACTATCTTAAGTTTACATTTGTGGTTTCGAGTCAAATATCGTCTCTGTTCTTCATCTATTGGATTGATTGCCATGACATTTTGACGAGCCGTTCATGTCTCCCTCAGGGTGAATTGTAACAACTCCGGTGATACTTTTTATTCCCAAATACCTAAAAACGAATGACGTTTCCATCCACCTCAGCTGTACTTTTCTGTTTACTATAGCATGCAAAACTAAGATGGTGACCATGGAAAACTGTATACTTGCTCAACATTAACATGTTAGCATTGTCATTGTCAGCATTTATAGAATACTGACATAGGCTTTTAGCTCAAAGGACAGCTGTGCAGAAGTAGAGCACAGCTTTTAGACTTCATCATTGCTGGAACAGTGACTGTTTATGGATGGATGTAAGAACATATTCAGCCACCATATTCACTCTCTCAAGTCCCCTTCAATTCACAAAATTCTTTCTTCGCTATTCTGTAGACCAGTAACAATATTAAACTATCCCTGGTTCACCAGGTGCTCCTATGATGGACATGCTAATCCACTATAATGCTGAAGGCAGTGTGAATTGATGCAAGCTGTGTGTCAACAGCTGTGTGGTCTGAAAAGACTCTTTTAATGTGGTCTCTCTTCTCAACATAAATGTAAAGATATTTTCCTTCAAGCTGATGGTCATGTGCTAGATTTAATGCTACATCAGCCCACAGCTATCCCTTTATGCTTCGGTGGAAGGATTTTAACCACTAAAGGGCTATATAAAGGCCATCTGCCGGACTCATTAGTGCCAGCTTTCCTGGGTTTCTGCCTCAAGAGAATAAAGGTCTTGATATTTTGATTATTCTGGGTTAAGATGAAAGCTCCAAGTCTTGTAACATGACGTTCCTTAACTATACAAATCTTGTATCTGCTAAAGTCATAACCGCACAGCAGCTCAGCATTAAGCGTCTCCTCTACAAGTCAGAAAACAAAGCAAACACACACACGCACGGACACACACACACACATACACACACACACACACACACTAGTGTATATATTGACAAGGTTAGCCAGAGATATAGTTCTCTGGTTCTGTGCTTTATAAAGACCAATAATTATAGCTAACAGATTAGGAGGGGGGAGTTAACCCTCTTGTAAAAAAATATAATAAGGGGGCATATTTATAGTATGTAATCACAGAAGCTTGGCCAATGAAGAAAAGAACAATATAGCTTTCCCAAAGATGATAGAAAGGACAAAACAATATATATGTTTTAGACTTGACCTTGAGGCAGCAACAGTTCCTGCTCTGGGACTTCTCCATGTAATGCCTTATAAGTCAAAAGTAATATTTTTTAAATGCCAAGAAGAGAAACCATTGTAATGTGTAAACTGTGTCTTGTTTTTGTCAAAAGCCTTGTTGTAAAGTTCACGACTGTCAGGATAGATCATTGAAGTATTAAAGGTGGGATATAATAGATTAATGAGGCCAGAACAAAGAATAGGTTTGATTTGAGGAAATCTTCCTTTCATCACACTCTACACGACTATTTTGAATAGTCTGGCTTCATTGACTCATTATGGTTACATCAGTCAAGAGACACAGTATAAATATCCATCACCATAACTAACTATCACCAGCCCAACAACGATACAATAAAAGAGAGTAAAATGGCAAATGACGTGGCCTACGGTGAGCAGATACACTAAACATGATCAGACCAAGAATTGACCCCTGAGGCACACCACTAAATGAGCTACTGAGGTTAAAGTCCTCAAACTTTCTGTTTGACAGATATGTAAATATTATTTGTACAGTTCCAGAAAAAATACTTTCCAGCAAGATCAATACTGTCAAATGCAACACTGGTAATTAGGAGAAACAAACTATAGCCACCAGAGTCCCCCGAACCAAATGTCATCGAAATGTTATTTATGGCACAAAGAAAGGTGATCTGTGTGGAGTTAAAATGGAGTTAGTCAAGAAGCTGTACAGGCACTATTTTATCAGGGGATTTTGGATAGAAACAAGAATAAAGAGAGATCTATAGTTCTGAAGACTGAGATTTTAGTTAATTAGTCATATATGTACAATAGAGGTGCAATTATTTTACAGTAGTTTGGTACAAAGCTATAACAGGAGAGCTCTCCACATGTATCAATGACTATTTTCAGATCATTGGAGTTTCAAGTGTTAAGAAACAATGCTTATTAAATATCTTTAAGATCAACCTGCTGTATAGATGTTGTTGGAGGTTACTGTTTGCCAAATCAGAATATTTCTGAGTAAATTCCCTGTAAGTGAGAGCAAATAACAATAATCAGAGGCATTGGTGTCTTTACTTAGGGATGTATTTAGTTTGAAATAAAAATAAAATGAAACATTGTGGGTGATCACAGAGAGAAAGAGCAACAGAACCAAAGAAAGAACAGGCTGATATTTGTTACACAAGCTGAGAGAGGAGAGGAGAGGAGAGGAGAGGAGGGGAGGGGAGGGTGGGGGGTGGAGGTGGAGAAGACCTCAGGAGTCTTGGCTAGCTGTCCCTTGGCAGCTCAAGGCACAAACAGAAGCAAGGTGGTGGAATAGTGAAATACACAAGAGAGAGAGGGATGGGGAATGAAACTGAAATAGAAAAAAATGAGATTGTTGTCTTGTACTGATTGACTAACTGTGACAGGCAGCTCCACAGTAAATGTGGCACAATTGAAATACTCAATAATATTCTGCAGACACCGCAAATTTGTTAATTTGCAACAATCTTAGATCACATTTGGTTTGAGCTGAGCCATGTCAAATGTTTACATAAATCAGCCTTCGCTCTTCTATCTTTGGCTGAACACAAGTGCGCTGCAGTGATTGGAGGAGATCATTTGGGTCAGAGTGGCTCAGAAACAGCTGAGGTCCCAGTTTGCAGTTGCTTTCATCACCAGCGGGGGGCGAGCAGCAGCCATGCACAACATCAGTATCCGCACCATTCTCCTCCGTTCATCCTCCAATCCCCACCTGCACGCGCTTGCGCACACAACTGCACACATCTCCCTACATCCTACCTCCCTCTCTCTCCCTCTCTCCCCCCCCCCCCCCCCCTTGACGTGATTTCGCTAGAAGGCCAGACAATTAGTGGCGGTTGGAGGAACGCATGACACACATCTCAGCTGAGTGAAGAGGAGCGGGGGAGGAGGGGGGGGGAGAGAGTGTGTGTGGGGGGGGGGGTAGAGACGGAGAGGAGAGATGGGCTTTTATTTGAGTGCTTAATCACCACCAAGGCATGGGGAGGCGGTGGAATGATGTAGACTATCATGTGACACTCTACCTGCAATATTTCCACGTCACTGTGTCCGTCTTAATTTGTCCCTGTCAACATGACACGAAAGCCTCAATTAGCGACACAAGGACACATTTTATGAAATTACCTCCTGCCGTTTCGTCGTGAGGTTGCGTGTATTTTTCCTAATAATTGTTTTTTTTGTTTTTTTTATACCTGTGGAATTGAGCCACGTACATTGTACGACGCTGATGGTGTTTTAATACACCGGAGTACATTGATGACTAATCTGCAACGGGGCTGAGCAATCACGTATGACGACATTTCCAGTGAGATACGTAATTAGATGATGTGTGAGTGTACGTGAGGCTCTGTTGTGTATGATGTAGCCCACTGATGGGAATGCTCTCCGGTGGAGACCGGAGGGTGGCTCGGATCATAAAGTGTGTGTGTGTGAGTGCGCGTGTTTGACAGAAAGAGATGAAAGTGCGCTCCGCAGGCATGCCCATAAACCCATGTACGCAAGCATAAAAGCTGTGACGTGCGTGCGCGACACATGCACGAGCCCCGACGAAAAATCAAAGCCACATCCCTCTGTAGATTAGCATTGTTCTTCCATGTGTCTCTGTGGTGTTTAAGGTTTATTGACCCATAACATCACACTAATGTTTCCATCGGAATGTGTAGGGTTTGCAGGGGTGTCAACATGCAGTTATCTAGCCAAACGAATTCACACTAACACACACTTTTTCATCCTCACTCCCCCTTCCCTCCATTTCTATTTGCTTCCCCCACACTTAAGTGTGTGTGTTGTGTGTGTGTGTGTGTGTGTGTGTGTGTGTGTGTGTGTGTGTGTGTGCGCGTGTGTGTGTGCGTGTGTGTGTGCGTGTGTGTGTGTGTGTGTGTGTGTGTGAGAGAGAGAGAGAGAGAGTGTCTGTGGACTTGATTCTTTCAGCTGAAGGAGAGAGGGAGAAGGGAGGAGAGAAGGGGGGCGGGGGCAAAGAGAGAGAGAGAGAGAGAGGGATGGAGAGAAAGAGAGAGAGGGAGAGACTGTGAGTGAGTTTTGTTCAAGGGAGGGAACACATATTCTCCAGCCGGGTAGCAGAGCCTCAGTCTGGGCAGGCAAGAGCAGCGCTGTCTGCCTCTTCATCAGCGCCACCACCACCCGACATCCCGTTTTGGACTAGACACCCCTCGCTGTGACACTGTCTACGAGCAGGGGTGTGTGGCTGTGTGGCAATCGTGGAGACAATAAAACCCAGCAGCTTGCGGCATTAAAAAGCGACATCTTCGGTGCCCCATAAAGCGTACAGGGGGGAAAGCACGGCAGCGGAGCGAAAGCGGAGGGTACAGAAGGTGGCATGGAGGAGAGGCGTGTGTGTGTGTCTGCGCGGAGGCAGGGCTCTGGGATGTGGTGTCTGACGGACGCGGAGAGATGCTGTGAGCTCCGGTATTAGCAGGCAGCTGCGCACCGAGCCGCTCTCTTCCCTCCCTCCCCTCCTCAGTTGCCGTCCTCGCTGCCGACCATTCGCTGAAAACCAGGGAATCGGCTCCACACGGCTCGCTGTGCTCACTCCCGCCGGCGTCCTGCACGGGGATTTGACACAACCAGGTATGTGCAGCAGCAGAGCCAATTTGGGCGCTGGATGCGTGTTTGCATGGCGGGGGGAATCTTGACTGTTTGACTTCAACCCATATCTTCTTGTTGCTTCCCTCCCTCTGTGGCCCTGTCAGTGGAATAATGAAACGATATTTGAGGATGATGCGTTTAGATGGCATCTTCTGTCGATGTAGCTGGGTTGAAAACACACACACACCAAAATAAAAGGTGTTAGTGTTATTAAATTGTTTATTTTATTCTCAAATCCAGATCTGACACAAACATAGTCCATTCCACAAATGTCCTAATGCTCCCATGTTGTTATGCATAATGCACAACATGAATGCATGTGAGCAATGCTGCTGTTTCACACTGAGAAAATGCGATGGGACTGGTTCTCCTCATGCCAGCCAAAGAAAAGGTAATATTTTGATTTATGAGGCGAGACATCTGTTGTGATGTTGGCTGGTTTCCTGGGGCTGCAGGCAGTTATTTCACTGTTGGGAAATACACAGGTTAGGAGAAGAGAGGCAGAGTGTAGCTGAGGATGGGCGTGAGGACAATATGATCTGCACACACCCTCACATGCTCATCCCCCACTGGTATGCTTCGCTCTTCTCTCGAAGCAGCAAATGCATGCTTAAAAGCAATCATGCACGGAGGCATGCATGGCGCACATGTGTGTGCATGCAAGGCTGCACACACAGACCCACAGCAGGCATGCACACACCCACATGTACACCAATCCACACTCGGCCACAATCCATTATCATGTGTTCTGGAGACATGACGTAACACATGAACATCTATCATTTGCATCTTTTTGTAAAGGTTTGCCATAAGATACTCCTTACTCCTTACTCTCATCCAGTATGATAAGAGAGTGAACATCACATCACAGCATGTAGTATAATTGCTCACAGCATAATAACCTCAAATTGGCATCCTTGGGTTTTCATCACGAGAGAAGAGAAGATTGTACTATTGTGAGAAATAGGTTAGCCTGCCTCCAACTGACACTTATTTTCATTAAAAGAGAGTGGCAGAGACTGTACGACTGTAAAAAATTTAGTGCTTTAGAGTGCTCTGCTAATCAAATGCATTCGGAAAAAGTGGGGAAAATAGGTCCTTGGACATTAAAGCAGGGCTTGGGGCAGCAGTGCCTTAAAGCATAGGGGGTGGGTGTGGCTGAGGTGCTCCCCCTTTCTCTGGAGGTTTCTTTAGTCTGACTCACAAATGGGAGGGGCTCTACCTCAGGTCCACAGGAGTTCCCGATTTAATTTTTGTCACATACTAGGTATAAACCTACATATTCACATCAAATTCACAGGCCTATGAAACATATAACATGCTTGAACATATGACTTAATAAACTCAATAGCTATCTATTGTACGGACTGTTTTTTACAGAGTGCTTTACATGGTGGGCATTATGATGGGCGTGTGTGTGTGTGTGTTAGAACACGTTACTTACATAAATCACATGTTTATGACCGTCCACTCATCTCTGCTTAAGTGCAACAGAATGGGCTCTATCATAGTGCATCTGCTTATATTACACTATAAAGTGAGGATGAACTATAGCGGTATATTGTTGACCTAGATTAGCCAACATGTAATCTCATTCTCACATGTGCTTGTCATGATGGCTCGAAATAAATGGTACCATTTAATTTGGAGCCCATTTTCTGCCGAGTCGGAGTCTTTGCAGGTTCTGTGGTCAAATTGATAACACACATGAGTGGGATAAGGTGATCTAGTTATCTGTCATCCTTTCATCCTAATTCTTGCATCATTACGCCCTAATGGGATGATCCAGGCGATACCTTGTGGGCATTATCAAGTCATTTGCGAATCAACTCTAGCTCTGGAAGAGGGTGAATGCTTCATTTGTCAAACCTTAACATGCAGATGTCAGGATGCTGGTTCTGTAAAGAGAAAGGCAGCTCCCTAATTGGTAATCAACACTCATTAAACACTAGTACTCTTTTATTGTGATTTGTCCTGACAAAGTGCAGCCACGACCCTTTATATAAGAGATGTTCCAGTCACCGTTACAGTAAACAGCAACATATCCCAGATGTTGTCAGACATTATTGTGACTGTAGCTCAATTTAGTACTTTGAAAAAATGTGCATCTCAAACGCGTTAAGATAATTGGTCAAAATGAACCAGGTGTATTTTGTCTGGAGCATTGTATGATAATGTTCCACAATGTTTGAGTCATTCAACAATATGCATCTTAAAATAACGTGTATGTTTTCATTAACTATGCTTTCTAAACATGAGCTATCAATTTTACATATTGCATTTTATGGACTGGAAGGGGAGAACATGTTATGTACAACTTCCTTCCTTGAAGCAAAATCAATTTTTTTGTGATAATGAAAAGAACCATGGATAGTAAACAGAATCCGGAGTTTAGATTATGGACTACGAACTCTACACAACTTCCCATTCTCAGCAATAGACACATTTCTGTCAGTTCACCCATAGATAATCATTATGAACCTTTACTTTTAAAAAAAAAAAAATACCCACACCAAAAACATTGGCTTGGGTGTGTAAACACTTTAAATATTCAACTGAATTGCAAGTGTTATCATTAGTTTAGGAATATTTTTTTTCATTTGGATACCATACCATTGGTACACTCTAAAAACTACAGGTGTCCTTAAGCAAGACACTTTACCCTCAGCCGCTCACGGATTAACACAAGTTGACTGTGTTTGTGCTGTGCCACCTCTCAGTTTTTTTGCATGCAGACAAATATTTGAATGAGAGCTAAACATTTCAGTGGAAGTAGTTGAGGCAATGTCAGGACATATTTAAACAATATCTAATGTGATTTATTTATGATGGCGACAGTTTTGGTCCCTAACCCATCAGTTGGAAAAGGCTGCTCTTGGCTTTATGCCACTCTTCAAGAGAGCTGAGTCATGAACTTCCTCATACCATGAAATATACTGTAATCCTTCTTTACCTCATTCTGTTGCCATTCGATTTCTGTAATGACAAAGCTTGATGCTGCTTTTTTGTTATTTATACAACTCGAGACCATACTGACCTGTGAATATACCAGGACTGTTTGGGGATAACATTGTCTAGGAGTCAGTAATTTACAATTGAATGTAAAAGTACCTGTTGTGGAAGATTTCCCATCACATACCTTAATAATGGCAGTTTGTGAACTCACCCATTAGGTTTGATATATTGCACAATACCTGTTAGAATTACATACTGTGAAGTGAACAAATAGTTAAGCCCCTGACTATTGATGATGATTAATTTCATCATCCATGAATCTGACAGAAACACATGTACTGTATGCTGGCAACCTAGCCTTGAGCTCTATTTGCTAACGCCTGGTCCTTCCTTGGTGTCCTGCATTAAAAGGTAACAGTGATTCTGTTTCACAGCTCATTTGAAGTGATCATGTCTCTGTGGTCATGAGACTGTAGACACATCAAGCTCTATACCCCTGAACTAATGTGGAGCAGCTGTCATATTCTCTACACAACAAACATCCCTCTTTCGACTCAGTTGGCCAGTTCCACTCGATATAAAGCACACACCTCTCAGAGCAACTGCAAGCTGTTGAAAGCTTGACGCTATGCAGCATGATTCAAGAAGTCTCACTTCTCAATGAGACTAAGATGGCCATTTCGTCCTCTTCGTATCTATACAGTCTGCTGCACATTTATATTATGGTTCAGGTGCTGAACTATTCCAATTAAACTAATTGGGACATTAAAATGTACAACACCGATAAGTCATTAACGCTATCATTTCAATTAGTGAAAACATCCTTATCGTTATATCAATATAAGGAAAATAGCTAACAAACAGATTTTGTACATGATTTGATAATGATTTTACAATATTGATGTGTTGAAAAAAAGGAAACAAAAATGTATAAATAGCAAAGTGTCTAAGTTCTTTCATCATTATAGATATTAATTCATGATGAACACATTCTGACAAAAGTATTGTAGCCCTGAAGCATTTAGAATAATTGACTCTCTTGCTGTAGAATCTGGATACCTCCGTGGACCTGTACTTGGACCTGTACTTGTATAGCACTTCTCTAGTCTTACGACCACTTAAAAGTGCTTTAACACTATGTGTAGCCTGTGTCTATTGACCTTGACTGACACAAACAGTGAATACATTCATGAATTTGCTCACAGTCATATACACATGCAATCGATTACCCCACCAACCCCTTCTACCAACCACATCCACATGCAAGCTCATACACCCAATGCCTTCATTCTCTGTCAGCACCTCTGGAATACAGTTTAATTGATATCTAAGTGGTGAGGGTGACTAGGATGTTCTGTGAGATTTCCTACAAAGACATACACCCAACATTCATTTTTTTTAAAACTGAAAAGAATGTTTGAATGTTCAAATTCATAGTCTGGATTTCTTCTGCATTTTAATCATTGTTTTCCTTGTATAAAAGGTTTGGAGATTGCTTAGTGAGAAACCTTTTACTTTACGCATGTTAAAGATGAAACAGATTGTCCTCTGTCTCTGTAATTGCAAAGTATTATCTCAGGTTCTTCCTGCTTGTGTTTAAGTGTGAACTGAGAATCTGCAGCCAAATTGTAAATATCTGTAATTTCTTGTCTTTCAGAGAGATGTTCCTTTTCGGGAGAAAGGCCACTGGATTTAAAAGTATTAGTGTGTCTCTACGTGGACTTTGGGGTTAGTGATTTTGAGCTGGGATCCGACTGTCAAGCACTTGCTGATTGTGCTAGGCTCATCACCGCTGTATTCTCAGCCAACTTCCCCTTTCACTAGATGATAAAAAACTGTCCACAGGATTGCCATCCATGGTTTCTGCCCTAATAAATACTATATCATCCTACATTAAAAAGATTTGTAAAGGAATGTTTACAAAGAAATTGGCAAACCCAATAAAGAAGAAAGAGAGAAGTGAAAATAAAGAGCCCAAATTGACCACTGATTTGCAAGCACACAATCCAACTCTCTCTACCACACTGAAGACTACAGTTAAAAAGATTTCCAAATGCTCTTCGGCACGTAACATATCTCTTGAAGAAGACGACGGAAAGTACGACTGCTCATCCCTTTCACCCACTTTCAGTTATCGTGTAGCTATAGCAAATGGACTGCCGAAAAACTCTCTTTTTTTAAATAATAATGAAAGTATCTTTCCTGCGGTTCTTTCCATTGATAGTAGTTACTCTGACTCTTTGAGTGAGACAAAACTTGTCAGGAGATTGGATGAGCATAAATCACACACTATGCCAGTAAGACGAAACAGGAAGAGCCTGATCAGTTTGGCTCCCTCTGATGGCAGCTCTGAGGGCGAGCGAGTGGAACGCTCCAGTCTACACACACTTAGGCTGGGTGCTCTACGCAAGTTAAGAAAATGGAAAAAGAGTCAGGAATGTGTCTCCTCAGACTCCGAGGTGAGCAATTGGAAGAAAACCTTGGGCATCCGGAGCAAGTCCTTGGACCGCGCTGGACGGCAGCAAAAGAGCTCAACCCTGGAGCCTGGCTCCTCCTCCACAGGTTGCATCAGTCAGACCCAGGATGTCATGGAGATGATCTTTAAGGAGCTTCAGGGGATCAGCCAGATAGAGACAGAACTGTCTGAGCTACGTGGCCATGTAAATGCCCTGAAAAGCTCCATTGATGAGATCTCCAGCAGTGTGGAAGTAGTTCAGAGTGAGATTGAGCAGCTTCGCACAGGATTTGTCCAGTCTAGAAGGGAAACACGAGATATTCATGACTACATAAAACAAATTAGCCACCAGGCCAATAATTCAACCTTGAGGTTCCTTAATGTTCCTGAAGAAAAGTCAGAAAAAACAGAGAGTTTAATTTATAAAATACTAAAAGACAAAATGGGTTTCATTGATGCCCTTAAAACAATAAAAATTGAGCTTGCTCACAGGTTAGGGCAACAAAGAGAATGTTCTAATGCAAAACCCCGCCCTATTATTGTTATTTTTGCAACAACTCAAGAGAGGGATATAGTCTTGAAAAAGTGCTATAAACTTAAAGGAACAGGCATTACAGTCTCCACTGATAGCTTAACTCATGATGGAAAGGAGAGAAAAGACAAAACAATGTCTTCCTCACAAACTTATGAAAGCATGGATATAAAGGCCTCAGGGAAGGATAAAGTGGTGGAGAGTGATGACTGGGACTCAATGGACAGTGATAAAGAATTAGATGAATTAAGCCGAAATAAATATGCAATGGTGGTTTCAAAGCCTGTTCACAAGAGCAAATCAGAGAAGAGGCGATCCCATGACCATAGCCGGTCAGGAGAGGAAGCAGGCTACTCAGGCGCTGTTCACTATGCTGATGACGCTTACTATGACCCAGACAAGCATACAAAGACTTACTACTCTGATTTGACCCCAGGTTGGCTTTCTCAGAGTGACTATTCCACCCCTAAACTCAGCCGCTCTGAGTCTGACTGCTCAAAACTTTGTCAGTCATATTCAGAAGACTTTTCAGAGAGTCAGTTCTTTACACGGGCAAATGGCTGCTCCCTGCTGTCCTCCTCAGATCAGGAACTGTGGCAGAGAAAACAAGAAGACATGACTTCCTCCTGGTATGCTAGCGACAGTCACCAACTCAGCCATGAGAATCAAGCATATGAACACAATGAGATTGAGACTACGGAAACTATTGACAGTGGGGTGAGCAATGGACTGGTCTGCATGTCTGGGGACAGAAGCCACCACAGTGGCTCCCAGCCGTCTCTGCAAGGTGACTTATCACCCTGGAAAGACTGGCATCAACTAGAGCAGGGTGCTGATTCTGGCTTGGAAGCCTCCATTGAGATTAGCAGTCCCTTTGACCCATCAACAATACCTGGTTTTCCAGAAAACATCACTAAATGTCAGGAGGTTGATTTACAATTTGAGGGAGATGAAGAATTCATGATGCTTGACAGAGAATCTTCCCTACCACCTATAACCACCCACATTATTGCTCCCGTCACAGAACGTGAGTCTGTCATCAAGACATCTGCCCGGCAGTCCAAGGAGGGAAATAAGATTAACACAAAAGAAAACACAAAAATATCATCTAAAGATACACCTAAAGCTGCTGCTAAAATTACACATAAACAGACCAAATTGGCACATAAAGAAGAAGCAAACATCAAAATATTGCCAAAAGAAAGCTCAAAGGTATCTGCTAAGGTTTCATCTAAAGTGACCTCTAAAACAGTTCTTAAAGAGTCACCTAAGGAGATTCAGAAATCTGGAGCTAAAGAATCTGTTCAACCTGTCCCTAAAGAAAGCGTTAAAGTCACACCTAAAGAGGCCACAAAACCCAGTGTTAAAGAAGTATCTAAAGTGACATCTAAGATAACTTCTAGTGAGGCTGCTAAAGTGACACCTAAAGTGACCCCAAAAGCTAGCCCTACAATTACTCCGAAAGAAAGTCCTAAAGAATCACCTAAAGAGAGTCCTAAAATAACCCCAATTGAGAGCCCTGTTTCAACCCCGAAAGAGTCCCCTAAGGAATCCCCTAAAGAGTCTCCCAAAGTCATTGCTAAAGATCCCCCACAAATTGCATCTAACGAAGGTCTGAAAGTTGTTGCTAAAGAGGTTACCAAAGAAGCTGAAAAACTACCCCCAAAAGAGGTATCGAAAGAGATGCCTAAGGTAGCATCTAAGGAGACTGGTAAAGTACCCACGAAAGAAGTTTCTAAATTTCCACCTAAAGAAGTTTCTAAGATTCCACCTAAAGAAGTCCCGAAGATAGCCCCAAAAGAGAGTCCTTTGGTGTCCCCCAAAGAGACCCCTACAGCCACCCAAATAGAAGCCCCTAAAGTAGGACCCAAAGTAGCCTCTAAAGATGCCCCTAAGGAAACCCCCAAAGTCATTCCTAAAGATAAATTCCCTGAACTGGATGTCAATCATAGCTTCCACCAGACCCAGCCTAAGTCTACAACTATGTACCGCAGTCAGAGTGAGATTCGAACAGAGAAGGTTGAGGAGGTTCCCAAGTCTTGGAGCAGTAGGCTGAGCATAGATCTCAGTGAGAAGTCCTTTGGTTTTGGCTTTGGCAATACACTGCAAAGGGCTAAGTCAGCTTTAGAAGTTGTTTGGAAGTCTGGCCCTCAAACTCCTACACCTGCGCCTCCTGAGGAGACCACAAATTCATCATTTATGGGGCGTTTCCGCACCCTGTCCACCTCTGGTATAACTACTACTACAATAGACTCTGATGCCAACACAGAGCATGTCTTCAACAAGGCAGAGGACGATAAAGCAGGTGCAGAGGCAGAAGCTGGGGAACAACCAGTGGACAATGAGACCCACTATGTTGAAGTGATGGAGCAGGTATTAGCTAGCTTAGAGAACAAAAGTAATGCTAATGAGACAGAGGAGACAGATGAGCCTGCACAGGACTGTGAGACTTCTCAGGACTATGATGTGTCTGATGACATTGAGGCCTCACTAGACGATGATCCCTTTCAGGATTTTGAGGCCTCTCAAGATTTTGAAGCGACAGAAGACCATGAGACAAGTAAAGAGGCATGCGTTCTGGAGCATGATTTCAGTTTGGATGAAGAGTACAGTGAAGAATATGAAACCCAACTCACAGAGGACACTGCTGAATATGACGCAATGGTGGAGTATGTAGACGTAGAAGAACCAGATGACAATGATGTGACAGAGGAGATGGAAGAGGGTGATGAGGAGTTAGAGGAGGTAGAGGAGATCATAGAGGAGGCCGTTGAGGGATCTGAAAAAGTAGAGCAACAGCAGGAGGATGAAAACAAAAATGTTCCAGAGGAGAAGCCTACAGAGGCCCCACCCAAGAAACGTGTGAGACCCACATTCAAGGAGGCAGCACTGAGGGCCTACAGAAAACAGATGTCTGAATTGGAGCAGCAGATCCTGGCAGGGGGTATGACTCTTTACTCGTTTTTGTTTGTCAGTGTCACTTTAATTTTGTACTGTTTGACAGAGCCTTACATTGGCAATACATGGATACAACCATAATGGTAACTGTAAGTAGTCGTTAAAACCAAGCACCATGGGCTTAAAAAACGTAATCAGAGGACTTGTGTTACAGCACATTTAGTACAAATTGTGAATACTTAGCAGTAGCCAACATCTCAGCTTCAACTGTTTTGAAAACTCTTGGTTTTGTTAGTGCACTGTTTGTGCATTCAAGTTTTCTCTCTGAGACTTGTCAGAAAAGACAAATAACTAGCAAACATGGACATCAGGGAAAGGGCAACTTGTATTTACAATGTTGTGTATTTCACTGAGAAGATGCAGCAAATAACTCTTATGTCTCAGATGTTGAAGCATATTTGACATCATTTTGTGTTTCTCTGAGTTGAATTCAAAGGCTGCTTACGACGTTGAAAACTATATCCATAAACTTATAGTATGATTTTGGAAAATGGTGGGAAGTCATGTAGAGTAAACTATTTTTTGTTAATGAGCTAAAACATACAAATGCATTGTTATCCCAAGTGGTAATCCTTGACATCCAGTGGGTCCTCTGTGTTGTCAGTGGAAGTCTAAATCATAGTGAATAACTTTCATTGATGAGGTGGAGACAAGCTGTAGACTTGGATGTTTTATATCTTTGGTTTTATGGGAACCTCAGATGTTGATCAACCTGAAGGATGTCTCTTTAAATTGGTAATTTATTTTGAGTTGAAAAACTGAAGAGGGGACTCTCTCTGGATGTCAGTATTACAGGTTGCATTGACTTTGTATTTGTATTCCCATGGCACAACTCTACATTCTCTCATAGCGGATTGTTGCTAGTGATAAGTGATAAGACTGTCAAACATGTTTTCTGGAGGTTTATCATTCATCATCAACAAAATATTGTAAACTCTACACTGAGGTGGCCTCCAAAACTACCACCAATTCTTCACAATGAATACAAACATGACTACAATGTTGCTATTGGGTGTCATTACGTTGGCACTGGCAGACAGTTAAAGCAAGTGTGAAGTCTTTACATATTGACTTACCACAGAGAACGTTATGTTCGTCACTGATGTTTGCATTGTGGTGTTTTAAATAATATATATTTAATTCTCTACATTTAGTAGAATATTATGCCTTATGCTCTCATTTGTCTTTGTGTATCATTTTTTTTGCTCACTGCAGCTTTGTATCAAAATGCGATAAAGGTGATGGCTTACGTAAAAAGCATTCAATTTAAAATCAACGTAGGTATATAAATGGTTAAGATTTACACATTGAAGGAAAAGGAGTCTTTCAATAGGAATAAAAAAAGAGACCAGGGAATTTCCACTCTTACTTAAAATGAAAAAGCTCTTGACCTACATATGTAGCTGCAGCTGTGGTACTCATGGTGAGGTAGGTAATGTTGTTCAGGGAATACAGGCTACACCTGAAGACTGTGACAGATGTGTGCATAAACCCATTTAGTGGCCACATTCACCAATGTGGCCACTAAAAGGCACAGAATGTTATTGACTGAAAATCTTACATTAGGAGAGATTCCTTCATTGTCATATGGTTATACGACCAGTCCTACCAACTTTTTAAGATCAACAAACTGCAACTCATAAGAGGTATAGTACACAGTACACTATGCATTATCATTAAAAGTATTACCATACGGTTATATATACCATTACTCTCATTAAATTATTCAATTCAATTCACTTCAGTCCAATGTGTGTTAACCCATCCATGTCAACACGGTCAGAATATAGGCAGAAGGGATGCACCAATCTTTTGAACTGATATTACCTTATTTTAATCATGTCTCATTTGAAAATAGATTTTTGATACCAGTATAGTTGTTTGCTGGTTAAAAAAAATCTAGTACAATACAAGGGCCTATATTTATTTGATTTTTTTAACCTCACACCGCAACATAATCACGAAAAATAAAGAACTGTAACCAATACGCTACTCAGTGGAACATTTTACAGTTGAAAAACAAACTTGTCAGTGCTCTTTGGTGGATCATTTATTTAATGGCGACATAAATCTAAATCGCCTCAAACATGTGTTTGGCATTTATGTACTGAAATGTCTGGCTATTTATTGACTGATTGTCCATTTTTATTCTTATACATTGCTTTTGCTGAACTACCAGACGAAAAGTGTGAAGAGTCTATCCAACAGTCTGTCTCATTGAGTGATTGACTCACTTTTCATTGTTGACTCGTGCACGTGTGAGGTGAGGCACGCTGTAGACTCCGGGCATATGACTCCAAATTAAAATGTGTGACCAATTGTCCTTACTGTCCGATGGCTATTGGCTCTTTCCTTTATTTCTCTATTCGTTAGTTGTCTGTAGCAGTCTATATAGCAGTCACTTTATTGCTGTTCAGTGTTTCCCGGTTCTTTTAACAGTCACATATGAGTCCAAGATGCCATAGCTGTTATTAGTTTTCACTTTACCCAACAAATCTAAAACTATTGTGACAGAATGAGACAGGCCGAGATGAGTAGATTAAATTTGAGGCTGGATTAAATATAAACCAAAAAAAGGCAAATGTTCGTATACGATAATCTGGTGTGTGGTCAGATCTTTGGGTTCACATATAGACAACAAAGTCGCCTTGCTTGTTTATAATGTGAAATGACTTGCGTGTTTTGATTATTTTTCAAGGTTTTATAGTTAAGTTGATGATAAAAGGGCATTGTAATTATTAGAGTTAGCCGTTTCTGGGCATTTTTATGCACATTATTCAGGTAATAGCGAACCTTTAAATACTGCAAATAACTAACAATATCTAAAAAAAAATGTACTTGCTTGAGGTAAATCATATTTAGTCAATAAATGGTTTATCCTCAAAATAAAATATTGTAAAGTTTGTTTAAAAAAGGGAACACCAAAGTCCAGCTATATTTTATGTTTAACACATATAATTTAGATAATGCTACCTGACATTTAAGCAAGTTAAGCAGTCCTTGACTGTATACATTCCCCCTGATTGGCTCTATGCCTTCATCTCGTGTAGCTGATGTGTGCTCCTCATGCTTGTGCTCTGAAGCATGCCGGCTGGTCTGTGTGGCAACTGTGAAGGGAGTCTCAGCTGTACTGCCACTCTTGCCAGGCCTGTCTTTAACCGGCTACAGCAGCGTCTGTATTCAGATGCAAATTCACACTCCCAAGGGCATTCTGTAACCAGGTCAGCCTTGCTTGGAATATTTATAGAGGTCTGCTGCTAGTGAAGTTTGCTGCTTGCTCCCGGGGGAGTAAAGGAGGTAGACCCTCTTTATGCTTAGTGCACCATTTCTAGAGAAAGTGTGGATATAAAAAATGTTTGCTGTCTGTTGTTGTTGTAGTAGGTAATACCGTCCAATTCAAAGCACTGACTGATTCAGTATCACTGTTTTCATTTGACTGCTGTAAACGGGGAGAGCCTCCTTTACATAGTTTACTCTCTCAACTTGGAGGAGTTGTCTATAGTTGTCTTCGATTGCTGTGTTGCCAAATCTTCCTCATTTACATCGTATTATTTCCCCAAAACTTTTATAATAACTCATAATAACTTGGATTAAGTCAATAGGTTTGCCTTTATGTGTACAATTTAGATCAAATTTTCCCAAACAAACAAGTGCATCTTTGATTAGATTAGGGTCGATAACCCGTTTTACCCAAATGCTCTATTATTGGTTCACGCGTGGATTCTTTTTTTTGCGCGGAAATTGAACAAAATAAACCCTCTCACTTCAGATTGCCGCAAACATGGTTTGGTTCTGTGATATTGTTTGAGGTATCGGGTGGACAGGAAGTGAACAAACTGAAGCCACCACATTTTCATTACATCAAAGCCTGGAGGGCTGCAACCTCTCAATACACACATTTCCCCTTTGTCCCTCTCTTTTTACCACAAATCCTGTAACACAATGAGTATTAATGACACAGCTTTCAAGATAACAAATACATGTGTGCAATGAATGCCATGAAACTCTAGCATAAATAAATGATAAATAAATAAACACATATATAAATATATGAATAATACATTATTTCCTGTAGCTCAGGGAACTCACGAGCACATCACATTAAATAATATTTTGAACCGTAATACGTATAACTATTTAAGAATGTTCACACTTTGTTCATGTTGAATCACATAAAAACATGTCTTTTCTGAGAGTTGGGTCGGGGTCTTGCGGACAGACATTTTTAATCTTATTTGTTAAATGAGGCCATGTGATCGAAACAATCTGGCGGTTGCAGCCTGCGTGAGGTATCTAGCTTCTGCCAAAGAAGAGGAATACTACGTTCTTTAATTTCAAAGTTGTCTTTTTAACATGTTTTCATAGGAGGCGATATAGGTTGTCCTCTTGGCATCACCTGGGTTTTGTGTAGAGTAATGGGAGTGCAGTACCCTAAAATCTGCGCACTTTCACTGAGGCTAAGCTCACTGTTGATAGTGAATATGCAAGTTTAATTCAAGTGCTTAGCGTTAGTCTGGCTGATGCTGATTTGTTTTTATTGCCACGCATATTAAATACCAAATTTGTGGCGGCTGAAAAATGATTCGAAGGCACCGTCAGTTGAGCTGGACTAACTAATGAAGTACTGTAACATTAATACTGTTAAGTAAAAAACTTTTTTCTCGGTAATGTTAGGTATCTTGAGAAGAAAAGAAAAGCACGTGTTTATCACATTAATGATGGCTCTTTTCCAAGGTGAAATGCTCAAGATATAATGTTATTAATAATACTTCACAATGTCTGGATTTATTTCAGTGAATAAGTATACAGAGTTATTTATTAAGTTTAAATAACCCAAAATCTGTCCCCTGGTTGGATAAAGATGCACCAGCCAGCATTTTGTCAAGTTAAGCATGTACAACTGTTCTCAGTCCGGGAAAGATGATCCAAAAAGAAACCAATGCTGACTGTTGGTTATAGACACAAACCTTGGCATCTACATAAAAGAAGTGTTTAATGCCACTGTTGCAGCAGCATGAAGGTCACACTTATTCCTGGATTGACACTAAATGGAAATATGAGCCATTTTAAGAAGTAATTAACCCAGCCACCGCAAAAATGCTTTATATATTTATTTGATTATTTTTGCTTTGACATATTGTGTGCAACTTTACGTTAAATCCTGCACTGCACTTGGTAACATTAGGTAATGCTAAGGCTGATCACAAATATTATGAAAGTTTAACTAATTGAATATTCAGTTATGTCAGATGTCATTTAAACTTTAACTTGTTAACTTTTACCTGAATGTTTTTCTTATTTATTTATGAATTTTATGTCTGTTGATAGTAAGCTAACAGTTTAACCGTATTGCTTGCATGATTGAAACTGTTTATCACTCGCTTTTAAAAGGGTTAGTGTTTCACCTGTAACTTCAGATATTAAGTTACAAGACTTAGTTGACTCCAGTGAGATTTTAAACTTAGTGTACCAGCATGCAGTTCTGCTCTGGTGAGCTTTTTTATTTTATCAGGATGTGTTCACTGTACGGCCTACAGCCTAGACTCTGTGCTGGGATCTTGCTGGCACTCTGATCCGATGAGCCCGACCACAAATTGGTGGTCATGTCAGACCTCATGGTCCCTCTCAACTCTCCTGCTCCAGTGACTCCACGTATACACACAACTGGTCCGTAGCATACACTTTGTGCAGGATTGGCTAAACTTCTGCTAGCTCTACAAATTAAATAAAGCCATAGCTTTTATTGCAGTATACAAACTGTAAGGTTTGAACCCCATACTGAACTGGCGATATCTGATGTGTGCAGTATGTATTACAATGCTGCCCAACTCTTCTCCAATACACAGTACAATGATTTAAGGTCAAGGTGATGTGTCGCTGATGAAGGCTACAACGACAACCACTTGCCTAAGAGATTTGTTCATGCCCGTACACTACTGTGGTCTTTGCATTCATACTCCTCTTTATTATTATTATATATATAATTATCTTGATTTTCTGTATTGGACTTTGATCATGACATTCTTTTGTTAATGTGCTGAATGCTTCAAACTCAAGCTTCAAAAGACTTATGGAAATCATTCATCACAAATTTGAGGTTTCTTGATTTATTAAATATTTTTGTACTGTCAAAAAGGACAAACCTCTCTCACTGTGTGTGTGTATATATACACACACACATATGTGTATATATATATACATGTGTGTGTATATATATATATATATATATATATATATATATACACACCACTATGTGTATGTTAGTGTATCTCTGTAAATGTGTGCCTGAATATGTCCACACAAGAAGACATGTTCCTGTGTGTGTTGATGCAGGGACGGGTCCTTGTTTTACTATCAGCCATGTGCAGGCTTTTCTGCTCTGGCAAACTCTGATCTATGTACACTGTAACCATATGTGTCGGCACTGAAATGCAGATTTACTGCTGCTGTTGATACCTCAACACGTTGCCCACAGCACACACACACACACAGAGGATTTCCTACCAGTCAATAACATTTTTGTTCCACAGATTTAAGGCACCTGTGAAATAAGGTTCATATCAGCAGCCTTTTGCCTATCTTTGTGGTCTGGCTTTAGCTAGTGCAGCTGCAGACTTGCGGGTGCAGGAGATGGCTCTATCTCGTATGCCGTGCTGAAAGTAGCTTAGCTGATCGCTGTCCATGGTACCCACTTGCAGCTTAGCTCCTCTTAGAGTGCTGTGTGTCTGCGTTCATGCTGCTTTTGATTTCACCTCACCCAGTAACAAAATATTGTCACAGTTGTACCAAAAAAAATGTTCTCTACAAATATCAACCTTTTCAAGAATTTATACTACCTGAGCCTAAAATATCAGGTTGTATAAATTCAAAACTGTTATGTTAACTGAAATCCTTTTTAAATGCTTTCATAGGATCAGTGCCTCTTTGAGTACCGTCATCACGAAAATATATGCACTTGCACTCGAGATATGTACTGGAACACTAATGGTACTATTGAGCCCTCTGGGTAATAGCATCCACCACATACTCTGTATTGTGAGCTCAATCAATGTGCAGGTCCAGAGTTATTGCTTTTGTAATGGTTAACAATTAATATCTTCACGATGTGATTTATTTTTTTTAACAGGTGTAAACTTTCAACTAAATGGATCAAACTAAATCAAAAAGATACTGGCAAAAGTAAAGAAAGATATTTACATTGCCTTTTGCTGTATTAGTGATGCAGAATCTGCACATCAACAACAAACAGGGTATCATGTTGTTTTAATCAGAGCAGCAATTTGATCTTTCTCTTGTGAACAGCTGTTTTCTGTTTGTAGCACATTAGATCATGATTATGCTGCCATTTATCACCCATGGATCAATAGCACAGTAATTATACCGCTGCAGTCTTGCTTATTTAAAAGGGCTTGCCCTCTTGCAGTTCGTCTCTAAAATGGCAATATGATACAAACCGCTTATGCTTACCTAATGTCCCATGTCTCCATAGCTAGGATTGTTAACTCATGTAATGCTATCGATCAAAGGCATCATTTTTTTTTTTATTTATGCTGTATTGATCTAGAATATTCTATATGCAAAGTATGATATTCACATTTAAACCTTTAGCTGACCTTTTGCCTTCTGTTCAGCTTTCTCTACCACTTTTGCTATATGGTATTCCTCTATTCATACACATTCTCCTCGAGGCACATGTTGACTCTGTCTCCATTTCTGCATAAATTGTTTTCGCAAAACAGAATTTTCATCAGGCGGCCAGTAATAGTAGATTAGAATCCTAACTAAGTGTGTGTATTTTCCGGTAAGCTGCTCTTTCCTAACACTCCACCCTACTGTCATTTTCTCCTTTCAGACAGCAGTGCTTTGGACACACAGGTTTTAAGTCATTGTTTATCATCAACCACGTGGACACTTGTTTTTTCCTAGCATGTGCATGTGTTTGTGTATATGTTTGTACATTTGTCTTTTGTGTTTTGTGGAATATGGTGTGGTGTGATGGTGTGTGGATTTTGCATCTCACTTGAATTTGATTTGAAATAATACATCCACCTGAGTGTGTCTGTGAGAGTGTGTTTGTTTGAAGTGATATTTGTAGGTATGAAAGAGAATGCAGCATGTGCCCTTAAGCCATCTTGTTGTCACTTTGTGCTGGTTATCCTTTTATTCCTTTTCAGAAAATGATTTGTGTTTCAAACTGGACATTTTGGTCAGTAAAGGGGGAGTGTTACACAACAGGCAAATCTGGCCTGAAGCACCAAGAGCGGCAACACTCTCAGTCTTGAGCCCACAAATTACATTGATGTGGAACAATTTGGTCTTTTGCCTGCAGTATCTTCCCTCCCTTCTCCATGTTCTGTACTCCTCCTCTCCTATCATTTATCTTATCCTGAATTGACCTCCATTTGTACTGTATATTCCCAAGTACATTTTGTCATACTGTATATGTATTTTGTTTTAATTTTGCTGCTGTTTGCTTTTGTGTTTAGCCGTGTGCACTTACCTTATATTTATTTTTTTACATTGTGTGTTTCTTCTCTCTGCAGCCTCATAGTATTTTGGACCCCAAAGTGCTCGGCTTGCAGACTGGAGGGTGAGTGGTGGCTCACTTCCTGATCTGATCGGTTCACAATTACATAAATCGTAGCTGCTGTGCTGTTTTGTATCCCCATACTGAGGCACATATAGCAGAAATGTTGCAGATTTGCTCATTCTCTGGCATTCACCACAATTAAGTTGGTATGCTCCCTGTTTTGTGATGTACCACAGAGAGAGGATGCATATACAAGATGCCTCATGCCTTCACAACATCCGTTAAAGAATTCATGCTCTTGGCTTCACATGTCTGAATAATGTCTTATTCAGAAATGTGTGTAAACGATTAAGGTAGAGAGTCTATGTGAAAGATAGACGAAGCCAACCGTTGTCATATGATGTCATAAGGGAGACTAATAATCTAGCTAATAACTAGCTAATAATCATAATTAACCTCCATCATCTCAGCTCATGCCCTGACTTTACAGCCATCTGCAGCATACATTGTTCATACGGTAAAGAGGCAGCGAGAGCCAGGGACCCGAG
The DNA here is from genome assembly GCA_016806645.1 of Ophiodon elongatus. Taxonomy (NCBI): domain Eukaryota; kingdom Metazoa; phylum Chordata; class Actinopteri; order Perciformes; family Hexagrammidae; genus Ophiodon; species Ophiodon elongatus. Next base: position 1,265,853 of record JACSYO010001856.1, read on the forward strand.
GGTGAGGCAACGGACGGGGCAGCTCGTCAGATTGTGGGTCTTGCGGGTCATACTTTAGGGTGTGAACACTGATGTCGTTGAGAGGGCTGACAGAAAAGCCTGAGGAGCTTTATCTTTGCGGATGCATTGGGGCCTTGATGTCATGCTGAGGTCATTAGAGAGGCTTTGAGTGACAGTTGAGGTGATGCCACAGAGAGCCTCACGGGAAAGGAGCAAGACTGGTGGGAAAGCACTGAGGGAGCCGCGGAGTTTGCACAAGAGAGTTGGAGGACCGAGAGCGCGAGATAACTGGAGCTGAAGTGTTGTCTGAGAAAGACTAATCTGGAAGTTTCCATTTTTGAGGTGTGGAGAAAGTTCAAAAATGTTTCAGTGTTCTCAAAATGTAGTATAAATATGTATCATAACTGGCATCGCTGCAGCAATACCTAATAAACATTTAGATAACGTGGAAGAGGGAGTCTATGGGAACAGCAAAGAGTAACAGGGATTACATGGAGCTCCAGTGTTGGTGGTCGGCACCAGCGAAGTGAAGAGGAAGGGGTGAGACAGGTTAGGTAGGAGGCATGATCCATGGTATTTGCCGGCTGTGTAAATCAAGACCCCCCTTTCACTGTTGTAGTGTCTCCCCAGCATGGCATTATTATGATATTAATACACTTTAAATCTGTCTGCTTCTCCAGGGCTGGCAGTATTCTTTATGGTATTGACAGCATGCCAGATTTACGCCGCAAGAGGACAGTGCCTCTTGTCCGAGACCTGGTGAGTCATCGGCCTCAACAAGGTTATGTGTGATTTATGTCAAATCTATCTGAGTGACCCCACATTATACCACACTGGTGGAATCCGGCTCTGTGTGAGTATGGACAACTGCAGAAGACAATGATAACTTTACTGGGTACCTGATAACATTTTATAGTGCTTGAGAATGACAGTTTGTTTCTTATCACTATATAATATCCTTGGACCAATTTTAGCCTTGGTATGTTTTAAGCTGAAGTCTCTGGTTATTAAAACATAACTCAATCTGGATTTGTAATTTAATTACACGTTTTTTAAATGCGCACACGATTGGGATAATTGAAAAATACTTTCCTCACAATGTAGTCCTGCTATGTAGTTAAAAAAAATAAATAAACAGCTTCAAAAATCACATTAACTCAAAGAAACATGCCAATAAGGAGTTCATGGGTGGTAAAAATAACCACTTAAAACTATGGCTATTTAGTGTAGAGCACTGCTTTGTGGGAATGTTAATACAACCTTAGCCATAACTCTATGGCTTGATTAATTAGCCTAGAGAGCCTGTTTAAGACATTGCATCACAGTGATGCTCCACCATTAGTTTTTATTGCAACATAATGTGTCATAACATATCCCACAGAGAGGCCTGTTTCAGTGGAGTCCACTTTAGCTCTGTGTCACATGGTTAGTCTTTCTGAGAGACAGCATGCTGTCGTGATGCCAACAGTATACATGTCTGTTTATAACTGTTTGTCCTTTATGTGACCACAGTGTGCGTCTGTCTTGTGATCGTTTGTTTATCATCTTCATGTATTTTAGTCTAAAGGATGCAAGAAATGATCAGAACTCTAAAATTAAGTTGATTTAAGAACAACCTGTGTAATACTTAAACATTCTACTCTTAAAAGATTTAGATTTTCTTGTGAAGTAATATGCTTATGCAGCTTGATGTCATACACATAGATGCTGATGAATGTTTATATCACGGTGAACAACATGAGTTGATGCTGTATTTGTCCATATCTCTCATGAAATTAATAACCAACAATGTCTTGGTAAGTATGGGTTGACGTTTTTAAATTTTAAATTTACTTTGGATTTTGCGTGTATATTTGCCATTCCTACATAGACCCATAACAGCTATGGGTGATATTTTTCAGTGAGTTGTCAGATTTCAGCCTCGCCGATGCTTGGCCATTTTTCTTCCTTTTTTTGTTGTTGCTCGGCAGGTCTCGATAAATTGCATTTAACTTGAAATGTTGACAACTCAACCCAAAAATATATCCGAGAGACTTCATTGACTTCTGATTTAACTGTGTGAGGCTTTTAAATCATGTAAAAGTGACACTGAGCAAGCCTTTTACACGTGGGATGAAGTCAGTAGTCAGCAAACTAATTGGTCCCCTTTCATGCCTCTCCTTTGTCAATGTCCCCCATTTGCTGTGTGATTGCTTCCGGGCAGCAACAGCGTTTGATTGGAACGGACAGCAGGGTTCCCCCATATCATGGCGGGATGCAAAAGCATAAACAAAAAACGAGCGTTGTAAATGGATTCACAAAGCATTGAACGCTATATTGTAGATGAATAGATAACATCTGGACACAGGGTCTTATTGTATTGCCCGTAGCAACCTCAACAGTGCTGGTGCATGTTGATAAACTTACATCAACACTCACGGTTCATGTAGAGGTCACGTTCCCTTCTACATTCTCCATGGCTTCCATGGATCTTTACCATAGCTGGGCTGTACAGACAAGAGGGTCGTGGTAAAGACTGATCCAATATTGTCAGCTGTCCATGTCTGCATTCCTCTGTTACGTAACTTCCTCCAGTATGGGATAAATGTTTATCAATCTCTGGTCACTCAAACTCAATGGATATTAACACAACAGCTAATTTACATTTGTGTATCTGTATGCGTCTGCGTGTTACCTGTTTGTGTTTGTATGGGCAATGTGCCGTTTAATGTTTAAGTAAGTTTGTGAATGTCTGAGCAAATGCGTGCGTGTGTGTGTGTTTTTTTTTTTTTCTTTAAGTGTGAGTGTGTGTAAGTCTGTGTTGTGCAGTACAGCTGGCTTCACCCATACGTGAGTGTGTGTGTCTTGTGTTTCTCTGTTTGTGTCAAACTAATGTGCAGAGCAGACAGCAGAAAATATGATCAAAGCTTCATCCAACAGAGAACTGAAAATAAATGCCAAGCATGACTGCAGTTAAGTAACTACCAGTGCATGAGTGGATAAAGAATCATGCAACGGCTGTTTAATCTCTCTTGATGAATAGTTGAATCTTTCTAGAGCTCAGTGCCCTAAACAGCAGTCCTGCATGGCAGTTGAGACACCTATGCGCTCACAATGGATAGTAAATACAATTCTTCTGCTGTTTGTGCTTTCAGCATTCACCCTCCCGCTCCTTGTCTAATTCAATTTCTTCATTTCTTTCATTCTCTATTCATGGCCTCCTGGAAACCACAGGCTTTGGTAAGCTTACTATATGTCTGCACTTTTGCAAAAGCTAAGAGAAAAAGATGAATGCTTCATCTGCATCCATTACAGAAACGTAGAGTCTTGTTTTTGTTTTGCTCTATCAACCTACTGTGATTTAGCCAATTTCTCACTTGTATATATTTAAGCCATATCTATTCGGGCTTTATCCCTCTTCATTATTGTTAGGTTGTAATAATATAATATGACTTACACTTGTAAATAAGGAATGTCTATGTATAAATTACGATACTTAAAAAGGATAATTAATAAGGAATAGCGAGCCTTATGGCAAGGAGTATGCGTGACATAGAAGAAAGCCATGAACTCATGAAGAGAGGCCCATGAACCACACTGATCTGCAGAACTGATAAGCATCTCCTCATGAGGAGTGGATATGCTCAACTTTACGAGAGGGTGGAGAGATGACTTCAAATGCCGGTAAGCCTGGAAGAGGCGATGCACCGACTCTAAACCAACCGAAATCATCGATTCTACTATCATAAAACTTTAACCAAATCCACGCTACAAAACTGAGCCAATGAGAGGCGACGATGCAGATTTTTACTGGACTATACTATCAAATGTACTGGTCAGTTCGAGGCTCTCTTAGGTCAATGCGCACAGACAGTTAACTCTCTTCAGGCTGCTTTTACAGGCAACTGTTGAAAGGCTGTGGCCTGCCATTGGTTTATGAACCCTCAGCTGAGTATTATGCACTATATTGCCAACTTTTATTAAATTGATTTTTATTATAACCTACTGAATCCAGAAATTCTCTTCCAAGTCCGCCCAAAGATTTTGAACATTAACATTATTCCTCCTTTGCTCTCTTTCTCTCAGACCCTCACTGCTCGAAAGGCAGGCATCTCGTTCGCTCTGGTGAACCGGTCCACCCTGAATAATGAGGATCTGGTGAGTACTTACATGCCTGCAATGCCTGCATGGAACTCCATTGTCTGTTTGTTGTGGAGTCTAATTGGGTAATGGAGGCTTCTGCGGGGACATGGGATGCTGGACCCATGTTCGCTCATTATTTTTTAGGGCGCTGTTTTGAGAAGAGGGTGCTGGAACTCCGACAAACTTTTATAGCTGTGCTGTTTGCTGCAGACATTGTACTTCAGGGCCCTGGATCACATAGCCAGGAACACAGGGCTCTGAAATGAAAATTAGGTGGATGACATTCGTGGTTGAATGATTTTTGATTTTTATTTAGATGTATATACAGCATGCCATCATCTGTCTGTCTGCCTGTCACTGTCATATCTATAATACATACTGCAGTTTATTAAAATGGTGTATGTGGAAAGCTACTCACTCTTTCTGCTGTGCTCCTTCTTTCTTTATTATTTGGCTGAGTTGAGAAATTATAAGTTAGCCCCATCATTTAATTCATACAATGTCTACGATTAATAATAAGTGCTGTGCATCGAGGAAGACAGAGCTATGCAGAAAAGGCAGAATGTCTCAGTCGATGGTGTGAGACACTTTTGCGTTGACCTCCAAAGCTCTCTCTGCATTAATTGATTGCAATCCTTCCCTCCCAGAGGGAAGACAGCATTATAGGATGCAAACAGCAGGAGAAAGCAGTTCTTCAGCAAGACAAACAAGCAGACAGTTTCATATCCACTGCTGTGCAACATGGGGCTGCCTTAGCCTGAAATAAATACTAAATTCAAATGTGTTCTGCACATCATGCACAAATATACCTGACCCTCAATTTGTGCACGCTGATTTGTGTAAAAATCATTCGTATCACTTATCTATTTCACACACTTGACTTGGTCCTCATGGTCCACATGCCCAGTTGTCCCCCAGTGACAGGGTCTTGATTGCTTACTAATATGGGTTTTATGAAAGGGGCTTTAGGGAATAACAACTCATATCCCAGATGAGGGAGACATTACGTGATAGATGCACTGTGTTAATTGGTGTAGGAAGAGAGCTGAGTATTGGGCACATTTGGGGATTGCACCACAGTGGTAGTATAAGGACTTGAACAGGGATAGATGTCCAATATTCTGATTTGGAGCAAACAAGGAATGGTTTAATAATTGGTGGCCGAGTGAAGCTGGGTTCCGAGCAAAGCTGCAGATTGTGTGGGCTTGCTAAGTAGGACAAGCAGATGTCAGAGTTTTATCTGCTGCATTAAGTCCAGTAGAGTGCTTTCCTGTGAGGACTGCAAAAGTACTCAGTAAACGACCATATGCTGTTTAAGAGTGTAGAGGAGTTAGGGGAAGAGGAGAGAGGAAAGGCGAGAAAAGGAGGGTAATAAGAAGAGGATGAGAGAGGATCAGAACTATGAGTGTCTTGTCATCACGACCCCCTGGCCCTTATTTGTCACTGAACAGAGCAGCCATGTTGAACAATCCGCCCCCAACTCCCGGGAGAGAAGTTAGGACCTATTTAGAGTGCATCCATCTTCCATTCTCTTTTTGCCTCATCCCTTCCCCATTTCTTCCATTGTTTTTCCTCTGTCAACATATTCCATTATAATTTGATTAAAATATCTTACACTGTCATTGCTGACGTATAGAAGTCTCTCTTTCTGCGTCATGTTTCCCACGTATCTGCTTTTTAGAGCAGAAAGGAGCATTATGTGTGGGCTGGCTAACGGACCGTGTGTCCGCTCAATGTTCTGTGCTGCATGTGATCTAAGCACCAGAGCTTTAACAGCGACTGTCAACATAAAGTGAGGCCGTGTTTACCTGTTGAGACAAAGGCAGGGACTCACTCTGTTGTTCAAAGGTAGAAGGGAGCCACGATCTGACATGGGTCAAGGAGTATCTGGAAATAACATGTGATGTGTTGCTGAAAGTCAGTTCAGATATCATCAGGAAAGTTTGAAAATGCTTGCCTCTGATTTCCACCCAAGTCATTTTGGACCTTGCCAGACAGAAAGCACATTAGATTGAGTTTAAAATACTTGCAAATGTTTAAATTGCAACATGTATTCATTGTTAGGGCAGAGATGGTACAGTAGCAAAAGATTGGAGGTGTAGAAGGCTGGAGGAGGAGGGGGATGATGGCAGTGTTCTTCTCTGTCATGTTGCTCTCAGGCAGAGGCTGCAGCTGTCAATCAATCCCAGCTGTGTCTTGCACAAAATCACCAGGGTCACCTCCCAGTGTAACACATGAGACTCACACAAGCAACACTACTCCTACATCTGCTGCACAGTGTGTGATGCAGTGTCAGGACTGAGAGGGAGTAGACAGAGAGAGGGAGGGAAATTTAAAGAGACAGAAATAGACGTTTCTTAATGAAATAGATGAATGGTATACACTCGCGCAATCGTCAAAGAAATGCCGGGGCAAAAAAATGAAATACATAAAGTAGAGAATGAAAAGAAAAACAGAGTTAAGGAGGTTTCTAGATTTCCCACGCTCAAAGAAATGTTGGCTCACTCATCTGCTACGGGCGGTGTCTGTATTTAACAGTTCAGCATTCAATTTGGTGAGGAGCAGGCTCCCGGGTGTGGCCCCGATCTAGCATGTGTGCAAGTTGTGAGTTAATCTCAGACATCTGCTTCATCTCATCGTTCTCAGATTAAAAGGAAAATCTCTCTGTCTGCCTGCTGTGTTTCATTAAAGGCTCTCCAGGACTCGGCAGCCTCTCTGTTGCGTCAACGGAGGTTCGCAATGTTAGATGGCCTTGTTGTCCTGTCATCTGGTGTCATTTAATCATCTCTGCAAGTGTACGTGTGTGTATTTGTGTCTGTAAGTGTGTTCCAGTGAGTGGTGCAGTAGTCTTCTTGGTAAAGTGCAGAGCTACTGTTCAGGTGTTAAAGCCCATTGTCAACACACAGGGGGCTGACAGCAGACGGGGTGGGGGGGTGGAGGGGGTGGAGGAGACGGGGTGAGGAGTGGAGCGCAGGGGAAGTGGAGAGCAAGTACCTCTTGCGGATTTATTTAACCACCATACATCTTCTTCTCTTCCTCTGTCACTTTCTCTCTCGCTTGCGCTCTCTCTCTCTCAATCTGGATAATGCTCACTTTTAAAAACCTTATTTACAGCATCCATTGATTCTGCCTTCAAGAATTGGCAAGTCCCGGCCCGTTTTCCAGCCCTTGTGGATGGCAGGGCTGCTGCAGTAAAGCACTCAATTTGAGGAGGCTTCTGTTGCACAGCAATCAGTCCAGACAGGCCTTGAGAAGACTTTAGTTTTTGGTCTGTAGGCACTTTATTCAGTAACCACTCAATGTGAACAAAGCCTGTGAGCTAAGGATGCTGTTAATCTAAGCTTAATGAGATGTAAGGCTGATTTATTCGCATATGGCTGACCTCTCCATTGATAATAAGATAATCAGAAAAGGATCAAAAAAGCCTCCTCCATGTTATCTCTTGGAATAAAGTAATCTGTTAGATCGCTTTCTCCAACAACAGAAGTTGAAAAATGGGCTCCTGTAGTGTTCAATGATAGCTGCAGTTTAGAAAACTTATATAACTATAATAAAGATTACTATAATGCAGAAGTGTATTGTAACTTTCATTCTATTCAGACTGCAGATCAATTTGAATTGAACCTGCAAAAGCTGTCTCTGTTAAACTTGTAAACTGTATGCGATGATATTAGTCTATATTGTGGTCCCTCAGCAGGTGCAAAAGTATTCCTCTTTTGTTAGTGCAGGTCTCAATGTTTTTGAAAATCAATTTAAGTATTGAGTTGTTTTTATTAACTTTTGACGTTATCACTAGTAATTTTCTCTTGATCATGGTGCCATTTCTCAGCCGTACCTCCTCTGTTTCTTGCACCCCAGTATATTTCCCTTGTTCCTTTCTCCACGCCATATATTATTTCTCAATGCCTTTTATTTCTTTTCAGAAACTACATGTCTTCAAGAAGACTCTCCAGGCCTTGATCTACCCGATTTCATCCACAACACCCCATAATTTTGAGGTGTGGACGGCGACCGCACCCACCTACTGCCATGAGTGTGAGGGGCTGCTGTGGGGCATCGCCCGTCAGGGCATGCGTTGCTCAGAGTGCGGCGTTAAATGCCACGAGAAGTGCCAGGACCTGCTCAATGCAGATTGTTTACAAAGTAAGAAAGTAAATCCATCCCATAATGCTTTGATGTACAGTTCACAAAGACTTTGAAACCCACAGCTATATTCTTATAAACATGCCTTTGTGAGTAAAGTACTACATGGGTGTGTGTAGTTTGTGTGTGAGATGGAGAGGGGAGGGGGAGTTAGAAAATGCATTCAAAATAAGTTGCATTCATTCAAATGTTTTTACTTGCTGAATGTTCATTTTCATGATCTGACAGTCTTATCTCATGATATTACTGTAAGTCCTCCAGTACATGTGAATGCTGTTGTGGGGATTTGTGTAATACAAATTACACATCCTCTTTCACTTATCCCTACAAGTAAGATGGTGCATTTACACTGCTCAGTAGCACTCATTACAGTAGCCAATCAGCTTTTTCAATCAGGCACACCCCTGTTGTTACGGTATAGTCAAATAGGAACAATGTGACATTCAGGCTTCAGGATGATCCCCAAGGCAATCCTCACACACTCCAAGTGGATTAGCTACACTCTGGCCGTTATGAGACTCAATGTTTTACTACGGTTTTATACCAGCATTATAGTCTTATAGTTCAAACTGCGATTCATCTTTATCACATTTTGATCTGCACTCATGAACACACTCTAGATACATGATACTGTGATTAGATACAGGGAATGAACCGCTATTTATTCATCTTTTATCTTACAGACACACATTCGCATAAATAAATGCACGCATATTAACACAACATTAAACTGTGAATTTGTGATTTCCCAACTACCAAACACACTGACACAGTCAAAGTTGTTTCTGGATGGTGTAACACAGTATTGTACACCCTTGCAGTATTTAAGAAAAGAGAAAGTCGGGTAACAATGGTTATTAAAATATAAGACCGTGAGAAAGGTACTGAATACATATGATAGATACGCTGACACTGAGATGGATCACCAGTTATTCTAACAATTCTTGGGTATTAAACATGCAGACTACTGAGCCAAAACACTAACTTTTGGCTTGTTTCAGGGGCAGTGGAGAAGAGCTCCAAGCACGGGGCGGAGGACAAGACCCAGAACATCATCATGGCTATGAAGGAGCGCATGAAGATAAGGGAGAAAAACAGTCCTGAAGTGTTCGAGGTGATCCAGGAGATGTTCCATGTCTCCAAAGAAGAAGTCACCAGCCATCTGAAGACGGCCAAGCAGGCTGTTCTGGATGGGACCTCCAAGTGGTCTGCCAAAATCAGCATCACAGGTTAGCATGGTTCCTGTAATTATATCAGAAAGTTCATCTTCGAACCATCTGCTAAAAATTGTATTGTGCATTTTAGTTTAGAAATATCCGTAAAAATGATGGTGATAAATGTCCTGATACTGCTGCAGGTGACCCTTGACCTTTGGTCCATGATCTGTGACCCTTTGCTCGGTCCTCCATTGTAAAAATCAACAAAACTGCCATTACAAGTCAGGCTCATCTGGAATGACAAACATTGTCATTATAATTAATATTTACTTCTCATTAACCTCAAGAGCTTGGCCATTAACCTCTAACACTGAACCACAATCAGCAATGCATATTTAATTAGAAATAGATATAAAAATTGTATTTTGAGGAGAAGTACTTTGTTGATAATGCTGTAATAGTTGCTAATGCATCACTGTTTTGTGGGAAACAACTGATGATTTTTTTGGTCATCATGTGGAGACTTTGAAAACAGGACACAAATGTGTAGACTCATCTACTCTACTCTACTCATGTACCTAGACAGATACATATTTTTAATAACGTGTGAATCTTGAATTGGAGCCTAGTCCCTGACATGCAGCTCTCGTGAAAACAAGATATAAGTTGAGCAGTGGGAGAGCTTAACAGATTGCAACAATGCTTGCCAAATGTTAAATGTTGGCATGGTAAATACAAAGCATCTGAGAGGCAGTAATAAAGAGACGATGATGACTTATTATTATAGTAGAGTACTTGCTACAACTGACAGAGATACTGTTTTTGAGCTCACTAGCATACTGATTTGTACGGTGTACTTTGAAAATGAACCCCCTAAAGCTGCCTGCAAGCTCTCTCAGAGATGCCAATCAAAATGTCATGTCCCTTAGTGCAGTTTGACAGTACAACACTTTCAGAAGGAAAATTATTTAGTTTTTCTTTTCTTTTTTTGTCATGCATATACAGTATACAGTATCTCTTTTGGGGCAGTTTTAGTTCCTTGGATAAAATAATGGTGAGTTGTTATATAATAGTTGTTCTCTTCTTTCTCTCCTAACCTCTCTTGTCTTTGTTTACCAACCCTCTCAGTGAAAGGGAGTAGACCTGAATCCCATATCCATATTTCAGTCTAATTTCTGGCACTATTTTCACACTCTCTTGATTATATAACTTCTGTTGTTTTCCCCTATTTCCGAAGACTGTAAACCTAAAAGGAATAATCGTCCTTAAGGATTACAAGGCTCTTCTTTTCATTTCACTACCTAATTTACATACACATGGTGCATATTATCACTTAATCGCTGGGATTAATTTTATTCCTAGTTAACTGGCAGAAAGAAGGTCAGGAAGTTAGCTTTGAAACATCGACACCTGAATCTAATCTATCTCTGTGGTAACTGTGCCAGGCCCAGCTCATTTATTGCTCACATTGCATTTCTCACAGTGTCAATACACTGGAGAGAAATAGAAACAGAGAGGGAGGGAGGCAAATAAAGAGTGAGATGGAAAGGTTAGGAATAGCAAGGAAGAGGACTCTAAGAGAGGAAGAAACAAGAGAGAGAGGGAGAGAGGCAAATGGGATTAAGAAAGACATTAAGGAGACCCAGGGTTGCCTCGGTCAATTTCCCACGGGCTTATTGAACGTCCCATTTTAAAATATAGTTATTGAGTTGTTGTTTACGTCTCTTTCATTCGATAAATGCAGACTGACTTTGACTCTGCAGCACTCTCACAGCGCCCATGAGATATTCTGTTTCTGGCTGATGTGCACATTACAAGGTTTGGCAGTGAATGGGAACCTTGGTCAGACATACTATGTTATGCTAATTGAAAATATCTGCTAATCACCAAATCTGCTACTGTACCTGCCAATGCACTGATCATATAACTATCAAACAAAAGTGCAATAAGGAGTATGAGTATATTACATATTACTATTTTCCTTTACTTAAATTGTCTTAGAACAGTTAGTTCACTGCTCACTGAAAGCCTTGCTCAAACTCACCGCAAGAGACCTTAATGTATAAAATGGGAAAACATGTAGTCCTTTCCTCTGTTCAGTTTCCACTCTTCATACCACAATCTGTTCATGCCTCTGGGTATGCCCGCTTTGTTACTCTACTCTTCTGAAATCATTATGCATCTTGTACTTTTCCCACCTTTTGTACTAATAGACAGTCATGTAAACCTTTCAGGAACTTTCAATTCTTTGAAAGTTATTTCCGATTTTTGTTGCTTAAAATTGTGAAAACCTAAACCAAGACCGACTCAATAAGGGATTCAAAAGGATTCAAATTTAATAAACAGATTCAGTACTGGATTAAATTGCTATCAAACCCCAACTCTGGTCCCAGTTTACTCTATTTAAGGCAGGGGGATGTACAAAATGAAGTCACACTTGAAGGGAGGGCAAAAAGCTGGCCTTCATACATACATAGGACTGGGGAGGGCTAATCTTGGGGATAATTGTGCTCATGTTTGTACATCGGAAATGTCACAGAGGTAGCTGCATTCTTACTTTTTCATCTGAGAATGTTGGATTGTCGATTTCAAAATGTTACAAAAATTGGTGAATGCAACCCCTGCGCTCCGACATAGAAAGGTGTGAGGGCGAGGGTTTTAGATGCCGCTGGATGAAATGACAAGCACTTTTTTTGTTTTGAAGCATACTTATCCCATTATATGTATGTCGCTACTACAGGAGGCTTTTGTTTTTCAGTAGTCCTGGAGAAGGAAGGCTATGGCCTTTCAAGCCTCTATATCCTTCCCACCAACTTCTGTCAGCGTTGAGCTGAAGGATATATATGTACCCTGAATTATTTAGACTGTCACTTATGCATATTTAATGCCTCAGTGTCCTTTTTCGCTTTTATGGCGCTGTGAAATACTACTGTCTCTCCTCTGCACCTTCCTATGTCTGTGCATGCGTGTGTGTGTGTGTGTGCGTACTACGGGTGTGTGTGTGTGTGCATGTGTGTGTGTGTGCGTGCAAGTAAGATTCAAAATTTTAATCTTTGCTCAGCATAGACATATTGTAGCTGTGGGCCGACACACAGGGATGGTATGCACCTATAGCCTGGATGTAGTAAAATATAAATCATAGATATAATTAATACGTCGCATAAACACAAGAATATTAAATGTGGGTGCTGTCAATGAACCAAAGAGCTGCTTAGTTGCCTCAGCTTTTGGCAAGTGCACAAAGTTGCTGTAGGCACTAACAAGCCCTCAATTCTTGAGTTGACATCATAGAATCAAATAAATAAAATTCAGGAAACTGACTAGTAAGCACTAAAATAAAATATAGAGGTAGATGCATGACTGGGATTTTGAGAGACTGTTGTAAAACCTCCCCCAACCTCCAAAATAATATGCCTCTGTGAATTTAGTGAAATTAGCTATAGATCAGTAAAAGTATTAAGTGAGTTTAATTTCGGGATAAATAACCATAAGGTGTATGAAATCCTTGAGGTGGTCACATATATGTTGCTTATGGTATTTACAGTACTATTTACTCTTTTTCTCCAGTGATGAGTGCACAGGGTTTACAGGCCAAGGATAAGACTGGTTCTAGCGACCCTTACGTCACCGTCCAGGTGGGCAAGACCAAACGGAGGACGAAGACCATCTTCGGCAACCTCAACCCGATCTGGGATGAGAAGTTCTACTTGTGAGTGCTCTCTACTAATTTGACCTGTATCCGACCAGACAATCCCCACTAAGATTAAGAATCATCTGTTCAAGGAAATCTTAAGGCTTTAGTAAATACATAGACAATTCCTTTGTTTTGTTACTGACGGTGACTTAATCGCTTCGGAAATTACTACCAGTTACAACATCTTATACACCAGTTACACTGCAGAGGATTTGGAGATGCAGACACACACACACCTGTGTATAAAACTGTTTCAGCTGGTAGGTTATTTGGCAAATCTAACTCACATCAGATTGGAAATGTAAGGAATGATTGTAATTGAGTTTCCAGGAGACAACTTGACCCCCAAATGAGTAGTTTTGGAAAATCTGTAGCCTTTGAGAACCCTTGTCAATGCTTGCTTTGCTTACCCCAATAAAGTCAGTTGTTTTGTTTAGCAGAGCAACATACTCTAAAATTAAGAATCATGTTGAGAAGGAAAATGTAATTTTAGGAGCTGTAGAACTCAACCAAGTCCTAGGTAGAGAATATTTGCCAGTAGTTCTTAGTGTTTTTTCTGCTACACTTTGAGCATCAAATTCCCTGCATCAGGAGTGAAGTAAGAGCAAATGTATACTAAAGCGACTTATCCTACTCTGATATGTTGGAAGGGTTCGTATGGTCATTCCTTTGGAGGCATCTGTCTATAGTTCTTGGTCATATTCCTGTAAGAAACTGCATATTTAAAAAAAAATTATATTATTTAAAAAAGAAATTATTTTCAATTATTGTTAAGAATAGTATTTTGTATATACTCCTGATATTTTCTATATGTATGTTTTTGTGTGTGTGTGTGTGTGTGTGTGCATGTGTACATGTCCTATCTCAGTGTCAAACACCTGTAATGTGCCTCCAGTAGTGGCTCATTTCCATTATGACGAGGATGTAGATTAATAGGGCGATGCATTACTGTGTGCTTGGCAGAGAGAGAAAAGTGCTGGACAAGTGGAGCTGCAGCAGCAAGTGCTTCCCCCGGAAAGGGATTAGTTAAAACAAAAATACTGCAGATACTGTTGCACCCAAGATGTCATTAGAACAAAATGTAATCTGTCGGTTTTAATTCCAGAGCCGAAAAGTCTGACCCCATCTGAAGCTAAGTGCTTTGGCCACCTCTGTTCTATTTAGCAGAGTCATTATTGTGGAACGTCTGTCAGCTGCACTGATGCAAAGAGGAGCAAAGAGGCGGACTTTAGGCTTTCACAAACAAATAATCCATGCTATGGATGCTATGCAGTCATTCTTGTGAAACCTTCAGCTCTTCTCTAAATATATTAGCATTAATTAGGAGTAAAAATATATAGTTGGTCATGCAATGTCTTCTGGTAATTCCTTACTCCAGGCAGAGAGCCCTCCTCCACATATGCGTGCTAAGCATACACACTCAAATGCATACGCAAATACACACATGTCTGAATGTGTATTCATGCATTTGAGTGTCATTCTGCTGTACTGAATACCCCAACCTGATGAGCTGTCATTGAATAAGCTGTTGCTGATGTTGTTCATGTTGTTGTGATTGTTTTGACCTGACATAATCTTCTTCCAAATGACAGTGAATGTCACAACGCCACTGACCGTATCAAGGTGCGTGTGTGGGACGAGGATGATGACATTAAATCAAGGGTGAAGCAGCATTTCAAGCGTGAGTCAGACGATTTCCTGGGCCAGACCATCATCGAGGTTCGCACTCTGAGTGGAGAGATGGACGTTTGGTACAATCTCGGTAGGTTGCCCATTTGAGCTCAGAGTCTTGCTAAAAGAGATATTGATTAACTCAAAATAATCTTAGCAGTTATTATGGTTATTATCAAGATATAATGTTGACTTTATGTGATATTTTGAGATGTATATTGATTTGTTTTTTATGCAGTGCAACACAGATATGATACCTGAGTTTTGGGATTGATACCAAAACAACGGAACTTTTTTTTTCCATTTAACAAATGTAGCCAACCCTCTCAAATGTCTAATTTTGTCTGAATGTAAGCAAGCACATAAGAGCTTTGCCTATATAATAAAAAAAAAAAAAAACAGTCTTGGATTGGCAAGATAGAAAAACATATATATAATTGCATTCACAATTTCTCAGCGTCTAATAATAATCTACTAATTGTCATTGACTAATTGTTGCAGCCCTACTTGACGGTTTCCGAATTTCATTGTTTTAGACACGGTACCAAGAAAAGTGTTGTGTTTTGATGACCAGCCCTAGTTACCATTGTTATGACTGCAACACATTTCACAAGGTTTCTGTTCATTTAAACTCTTCATATCTTCCTCTACAAAATCTCCTTGTAATGTAGCCATTAAACAGGAAGATAAAGTGTGGTCCAATTGAGATCACCATTACTATCCATGTACCAAGAAGCCACAGAGACCTTTGGTACAGTTTTGCTACTGCTGCTGTTGATGCAGGGCCTTTCACTGTTTCCACTCTCAAACATCACTACTATCTCCATGTTACAAGAGGTTGAATGTGCAACATAATGCGAGCTCCCACTTCTCTTTAAGTGTTATGACTGGCGGGTGCTGTCTTTGTTTGCCTCTCTAGCTAAAAGGAAGCAATTTGTGGTAATTTTGACCCCTGACTCCTGCTGCTGCTCTCTGCCTTTTTAAATGTCCACAATGAATGTTTAAACAGCCCTTTGCTGGTGTGGGTGTCCAACCTTCCAGCTGCTCTCCTCTCTAAGCCTCTTCAGCTCCTCTCCACTGTGGGCTTTTGCGTTTACAGCGCTAGTCTCCGTCGCTTTGTCAGTTTATTATCTTTCAATTGTCTGTCTCTAGACCAACTGACAGTAGGGGGAACTTTCCCTCATTTAATACGGTAGAGATTAATTATATATGAAAACACAGAGGGGAGGCATTTAAAGTCTGTAACGAACCCCGGAGTCATTAGCTTTCAGACCTGTCAGGAATGTGTAAGCCTGCATCTTTGTGGCTGTGTGTGTTTGAGGCTATATATGAGAATGGAAGAATAGAGGATACATATACTGTACAATACGCATTTTTATATTTCCATGCATGAAATAAACTCCATTCCTCCAAACCCACAGCCCACGCATTATAGCCAGTAATATTGCAAATGCAAGTGTTTTTTCATACATTCAAATTGCATGGCTGTGATGTAACTCGTGTTTTACGCCATTAATGTTATTGTCATAATGTTGTGTGCTTTAGATGATGTCATTCATGTGTTTTCTCTTTTAGTGTTTTAAATGTCACTCTGCAAGGACAAGTTTCTATCGAGGTGGACGACAATGTTGTTTATTGAATTGTACAGTATTTCACTGACTGGGTTTAGTCCATATGTGCTGGAGCTTAACTGAATTGAATAAAACTTTTAGAAAATAACAAACAAGACAGAACAAGAGACTGGCAGTACAAGCTGGTCTTTCTAATGCTTAGTGTTGTGCTATAACATCCAGGATACAGAAAATTGAGATGTTACTGTATGTCTCGGAATAGAGATTGTGGAGTTTAAAAAGTGAGCAAAAACTTTACTTTGATAGTTTCTGTGGATTCAGGTAGTCACATTTTGGCTAACCTACCAAAAATGCAGCTTGTAATTGGTAGTTACTCTTCAGTTATTTCCTGTATAAAACTAACCCAGCTTGGTTGTGTGTTACAGATAAAAGGACTGACAAGTCTGCGGTGTCTGGTGCCATCAGACTCAAGATCAGCGTGGAAATGAAAGGGGAGGAGAATGTGGTTCCTCCTCATGGCCAATACACCTGTTTACATGAGGTAACCATCATCCTGTGATTCCGCATTAGGCAAAATGAGTTCTCACTTAACTCCAATCATTGCCTTTGGGGAGTTCTAAGCATTAAGTGTGCGAAGACAGGAAATAAAGAAAACAAATTATTTGTTGTGATTACATCGGAAAGCAAACCAACAGGATTTTTCAACAATCAATAGTTAAGAGCATTGTAAAAAAATAAATAAAAAAGATGTCACCAGCTGTGATAAGTGATAACATTTGCTGTTACTATTTGTGACACTGTGGTCCATCACCATAACCTCTTCTGTCTTATATCTCGTGCCACTCACAGAACCTGTTCCACTACCTGACCGAGGTGAAGAACAGTGGCGTGGTAAAGATCCCGCAGGTGAAAGGGGACGAAGCGTGGAAGGTCTACTTTGACGACGTGTCTCAGGAGATAGTGGATGAGTTTGCCATGAGATACGGAGTGGAGTCCATCTATCAGGCCATGACGTGAGTACCACCCTGATCTATGGCCTTTTACCTCACCAATTTGTCATTGTTCCATCCGGCTGAGTGAAGGAGAGAAGGAGATGAGAAAAGGAGAGCAGAAGGAGAGGAAAAGTAGTAAAGATGTCTCCTCAGCAGAATCAGAGCTTTGGAGGACTATCGAGTTCCTAAGTTTGATTGATTAATTGCTTGGAAAAACTCCCAACCTGCCTTCGTCACATTGATCATGGACACACATAAACAGTCTTGTTTCCCTCTCTCTATCTGTCTCTCTGATCCTCTGTGACCCTGTCCATCCATAAATGTGTCCCTCTCCCTTTCCTACACACAGACACAAACAACACAACTCACAGGTACATACAAAGTAACCAAGTAATTTGAAGTGAATAATAGGGTGTGGTGTTTATATCGTCCTCGGCAATAGCCACCTGACACACCGCCTGAAACATTCTGATCACTAAATATTGATCAAGGTCATACAATGTTACATTGTATAATGTTGCCACAGTTTATTGGTTGCCACTGCAGAAGTCTGCGTCATGCATCGATCCTTACATGGACATTGTCTATCTACTAGTGCACTAGTTGCCACTGTATCTTTTTTTTGTCTTTAAACAGCAGACATTGGTGGTCAGATTTATTAAGTCCTGTGCACCTCATTTCACATGCAGTGTTTCCCATATGTGTATATATATATATATTATGTGGCCCACTGAAACAGATTTGCCCCCATCCAAAAGGATTTTACATTTATATTTTTTTTCTCTCAAAAACTTTCTAGTACATACTGTTTAAACTGTTTTGATTTAAACAATTGTTGGGATAATCATCGATCCCCCTTCAGGAGACGGAGGAGCTGAAGTTGGGGACCGACTCAAAAGTGCATGCAAAAAGGCTAAGAGAGGTTTCTCACTTTTCTCAGAAACACTTGTGACCAACCTTATATTCATTTGGTTCTCCCCCTGTTATACATACAACCTCTGATTGCAATTCTAACTTGTAATTAACTACCAAAAAGACCTCCCCTTCTATTCCCACTAATTTATTAACAGTAACTCAGTTTTTATATCAACGTTTTAGGCAAATCATACTTCATAATTTCACTAATTTAGGCTAATATTATGCTGTATTTTATATATTTTGAGTGCAGTTAAATATGGAGAATGAAGATATTTTTGGTAGAAGCCCTGCTCACTTTTGGTAGAAATCCAAATACAGATATTTTACCGATACCGATAGTAGTTTTGGACTACACCTTTTATCTCTTGTTCATTGTTTGCTTTAGTAAGTTTTAATTGTTAGTGAGTCTGATTCAGTCTATGAATGAAATGACAATTTGAAACACAAAACTGCACCTTTTAGACTCTGCTTGCCTTTCAGAACAGGCTTGTTGGGCAGTCCCAGAAGCGGACTATGTAATTAGCTGCTGCCTTCGTAAATCAGGGTCTAATTACTCACAGATTGTGTTGGCAAATTGAATGAAAGGCACAGCTCACATTTGACTTTCATGTCCAGAAATCTGGCCGCATGCATCCGTGAGATGAAGAATCACTGATAAATTGTGTCGCTTTTAATGATCTTGATATGATTAGTTAAAATATTTCTTTACAAATTGCACAAAAAAAAATACTCTTGCTATATATTTTTCTGTTCTGCAGCAAAGTGAGACCCAAGGTTCCTTCAGCAGGTTTTTGGATGACTAGTTACCGTTACCCTGACTTTATCTTGTTTCTTATTTTTTTTCCAAAAAGCCCCAGGCATGTTTGATCCCTCACCCACTCCTCTCCGACTTTTCTGATCGCACTGATTATTTTGACTCAACCTCATATGTACCACAGCAGCTGCTTTCTTGATCTTCCTACTGTAAGGCAGGCATGCCATTGGGTTTCTTTTTTTTTGAGCCCTGTAAAGCTTGATTTAGCTGTTTCTAGAATGCTTCAACATCCCTTTGCCCCATCGCTATTGTGTCCACATAAGTAAGGAGTGGAAGTGCTACAATAACGACACGTATAAAGCGTTATATATAAGGGTTGACACAATTGATTGTTTTGGTCTTGTAAACTGTGCCCGGTGACAGACGGTTGTGTCAGTGTGACAGGGTATTGCAGCATATGAGGGATTGCAGGGTTATTTAAGTGCAGACAAGTGAGGCAGTGAGTAACCTTATTACCAGCTTGCTTTCTCAGGTTGAGGTAATGCTTCAGGCTTGAACCTTGTTTAAGCTTGGCGTTTCTCATATAAGCGCTTATTATGCTTCATCAGGAATTTATGAAAGGCCCTACTTTTCCGTTTTCTTCATCATAGATCCTTGACTCCCAGCCACTCCTGACATGATGGCTGCATAAATCACAGTAGCTTCAAAGACTCAACTATCTCTGCTGTACCCCACACAACAACCCCCAACATATCCCTCACTGATGTTCGTTTTTCTTCATCTCACTTTATCACCACTCCCTACCTCCTTCCCATCCCACCATCCTGTTTCTCATCATCTTTTTTTTCATTTCTCCCAGCCATCCGAAATCGTAAAATGGGATGCGAGTGTGTGCGTAGTGCATCTCCTGTGCTGGTAAAAACTAAGGCAGGGTAACACGAGGAGAAGCAACATCTTCCTCTTGAAAATTGGCTCAGGAGATCGAGCTCTAAAAGCACCATGGGAATTCAGCGGATGCCATCATCACTCTCTTTGCATCACTCTCTTTGCTCGCCTAACCCCAAGTGCTCCTGGGTAATTTGGAGGCTGAAAGCAAAGTAATTAAATAGGCCTCCCGATGAGAACATGGTTGTGTTTCTATTTGTGAGCGTGTGTGCGTATGCGTGTGTGTGCTTGGGCTGCACTCAGGAGGGGGAGTAAATCTGGAATCATTACTCCCCATAACACGGTGCCTTTTCCAACACTTTGGCTGTATGAAGCAATGACTCACTGTGCAGGATGTTCTTAGTTTCTAAATATCTGTTCTCCAGCTTCACAATACTAGTGGTAACCTCTAATTTGTGATATATAAAACTATAAAAAAATATGTTGATAACACAAATTTCCCTTCATATTAATATATAGAAAGTAAATGCTTGGTTATAGTATTCAAACCCTAATTTCTGTTTACAGTATCTAAAAGTGAAGGTGTGAATCATATAAATGTCCTTCTTTTTGTATATTAAAGCAACATTAGATTAACAAATGCTATATTTATAAAGCTCAGCTGGCTTTAAGCTCTCAGGCAAAGCATCCAATGCACTCATATGTTTGGTTGCTATGGGTCTCGCCAGAGGCTGAGAAAAAAAGCCCAGTGTATATTTTTGTCAGCTGCATCAAAGTAAACATACAGATTATTGCATACGCACATTTTTACACGTGGCATTCTATCTAGGATAACATGATCCTTTGTCTGCTGTATGAATGGGTTTGGAGATGAAAGCCAGTCTTTATGTTCACTGTCGATAACAGTGATTTATAATGTGGGAGGTATTCCACATGGCTTGCGAAGCAGCAGTGCGAAGTGTTAAAGGGAGCGTATGCTCTTCACTCAGGCAGAGATCCCTGTTCAAACCAGGCCTCCCTGGCTCCAGCACTTAATTACTGCTGGGTAGCACTGTTGCAGGTGTGTGTGTGTGTGTGTGTGTGTGTGTGTGTGTGTGTGTGTGTGCGTAAGGAAAGAAAGCGAAAGATCATCACAAATCGGAAGTGGCAATACATGAGCCTGTCTCACTGTGTGAAGTGTAAAGTTCAGGAAGTTAAAAGAGCTCTGGTGACAGGAGAAAAGAAAACAAGATTCATCAAAACAGAAGACACTAAGTTTGCAACAGTGAGAGTCCCCTGCTTCAGTCCCTCCCCTGGGAAAGATCCCTTGTGTTGTTTTAGTGCACTGCATAGTATTGCGATTGAGTTTGTGCTGGGTTGACATATGTGGATTCACCTCGGTGGAAAACACTTACCTCGGCAAGTGTGCATACTATGCTTGAGTTTGTCTCGGTTGTATTTCTTACAGCATGAAACAAATAAATAAGTGAAATGGTACGCAGGGAGATTTATATTTCTCTATTCTGTTCCCCTGGAAGGGATTATATCACAGGGCCATAAGATCCATAGATCAAACTTACTTGCTCCATCTATTACTTTGCAGCCTTATGTCCTTAATAGTAAAGGTTATACAGCTGTGATTTATTACATCATTGGCTATAGATAGTCACTGAAGACACGATTATAGTGCATGAACAGAGCAGTGAAGTGCTTATCCATTAACTCTTCCATCAGAAGTAATTGTTTGGAACTTTCAAAATATGTTCTCTCTTTAGCAGTCAGTCAGTGAAAATAAGAAATACTGTACTTCAGTTCGTCTGCTCACTTTCTGTTTATTATGGTAACTGTAAAGCAATAGACAGAAGCAGGGTTTCGTTTTTTTTAGATCTATATTTTGAGGGAAATGTTAATTCTGAACTAGTTCTATTTCAGTGCTGAGTAACTTTGTTGATTACGATGATTACTGAAGAGCGAGTCTTTATAATGTTCTCTGTCTGGAATTGTGTAGTTGATGTGGTATCTGTCACTGTGCCTACTTTTTCATTAAATTGTCTATTGATCTTCGTTGGAGAAATTATCCGACATTGTCCAAAAATGGCTACAGCAGTGCCCCTTATGCTACGTGTAATAATAGCTGTCTCTTTTCCTCTGTAGGCACTTCTCCTGTTTGTCCGCCAAATACATGTGTCCCGGTGTGCCCGCAGTGATGAGCAACCTGCTTGCTAATATCAATGCCTACTTCGCCCACACAACCACCACCACCACAACCACTGCCTCCGCTTCTGACCGATTTGCTGCCTCTAACTTTGGGGTAAGCACACCTATTATTGTCTTGTAGTCTAACATCCACAGACATTACAGCAGTGATAGAGTGCTAAATGAAAATGGGGGTTTCAATGGGCTCTAGTTATACTTAAGTAACATCTATTGCTGTCTTAGAGTCTGATATTAAACCCTTGACATCACTACATTTTGTCATCAAACTCATTGAGAGTTTGATGTTTATAACAAGTTGTGCATTTGAAATCAACCAGATCTCAGAGTTTGCCAGTGCTTTCCGATTGAACTTTTAATAAGCTAATGTTGTACGGCATCAAATAATATTTCCAGGCAGTAAGCCGAGTCTGGCAATCTTGCTAAACCACTATATTTTGTTCCAGGAAGTCAAAATGAATCAATGCAGGCATAGCAATGCTACAGACCACACGGTGTTATGCATTTTTAGACACAACGCTTTGTGTGAGGGAACACTCTGAACTGAATTATGGCATTTTTCATCCTGACAGAGGGAAAAATTTGTCAAATTACTGGACCAGCTGCATAACTCACTAAGGATTGACCTTTCTAAATATCGGGTATGTATGAACTTTTGCGTCTGGTGTGTTTGTTCATTGTGACTTTTGTCAATTCAAAATAATTATAATTGTTACAGTATGATGTTAAAATTCACCACAAATCTATATTAATACTATTTAGACAGACAGGAGGAGCAGGAGCAATTCTCCTTTTTTGGGAACATACAGGTTGCCATTTAGTACGGCCTGTTTATCATTTGCATCCTTTAAGTGTTCAAGTACCATCTCAGGTACCTGCAATTTGGTTGATTTGATAGGCTTCAGGGTTGATTGAACTGTTTACAGCACACTGTGTGCTTACTATATCTAGCTTAGAGCAGCAATCCATTTACACTTTGTTTCTGATGCCAAATGTGTGTCTCTCGCCCTCCAAACGTGATTATTGACTGGATTCTCTTCTTTCTTGGATACACTTCAGAGTGTATTTTATGCTGCCTTGCTTTGTTTGAATCCCACAATGTAGTCACACAGCAGGTACATTAATGCCAGGTGTTATGGTGTTGTAAATATCGGGATTAAGATGTTCCCATAGTATTAACAATTTCTGGTTTTAAGATGTGATAATGAAGGAAGATTTGTGAAAAGTGTGATTTGAAAAAGCAGAAATTCCAAATAGATACATATATACCCAAACAGATGGCATGTCATAGATTGTTGTTTAAAAAAAAAAAGAAAATTCAAATTACTTCATAAAATTTAATTAATAGAATGATGAATGACTATGCAGTGTAATTGCAAGACATTTAAATATCGATAATCAGCCTACAGTGTCAAGTGGTCCATCAGCAGCCCAGGAAATAGTGTTCCTCATGGTCCAATAAATAGACTCTGTCGTGAGTGTCCAGCACTCTGTCTGCCATGGTGGTTCATGGATTTAGGATATTGGACATCTTGTATCCATACACCCATACGTCCATAAACTAGACTACGTGCTTCCACATTTCTATGTAGGCTATAGCATCTGGAGATTGATTTGGTGTTGGCTATTATTAATATACGCAACAAAGATCATCCATCCATCCATCCATTCTCATCCGCTTATCCGGGGTCGAGTCGGGGTGGCAGCAGGCCCAGCAGGCTGACCCAGGCTTCCCTCTCACCCGCAACATTTTCCAGCTCGTTCTGGGGGATCCCAAACAAAGATCATGTTTTTTCAAAATTATTTGTAACAGCTACTTCCATTCCACTTCCATGCTGTGGACTACATCAATAACACAATCATGTTTGTTCTGGAATAGCTAAACTCCATCAGCTGCTGCTACAATGAGGCAAGGTGCCCTGCAGGAGTAGCCAGTAGCTGTGTGTAACTGGACATAGTTATTAGTCGTTTATCAGTGACCTCATTTAAAAAAAGGCAAATTACCTAATCTACCCAAAGCTAACTGTACAAGCTAATGCAATATTACGGGAGAGAAGGGGGTGACATGGAGCAGACATGCTGCTAAGGACTCAGGCTCAGTACATGGGTAAACCAGGGCAAAGCGGTACAGTCATTTTTTAAGTCTTCGTGGCAGTGTTGGGAATGCTGGGAATAAAATATATGTAAACGAATGTAGTGACTTGTATGACTTTTTGTTGTATGATGATCATTCATCATGGTCATTTGTTTGGTGATTGTCACTGAATGGTGGGCAGCAAGCAATATCTGGTAGCTGCACTGCTAACGTCTGTATATAGAGCATTTTCTGCTTGACTTGTTTCAGCCGTCTTTGATGTAAATTATTGAAAGTCACCATTTGATGCTTCAGTAGGCCACATGTTGTCTGTGTCCACGAAGCTCTGCTCTATGGCTCAGTCTTGCATGACATGTTGTCTTGTGTCTATTCACATATAAATATATTGTTTCTGCATATTTGTGTTATATTTACACATTGTTTATTATAAAATGACATACATATATAGTTACTAAAATTAAACGTAACTAAAAAGCTTATTACATTTTAAAAAGTATAAAATTAAGTTAAATTAGAATTAACAAAAGTACATCACCCTTGCACATTTTATCAAATGACCCAATAATGAATAGTGATTTCATTTAAATGAACAATAGTAAACATTCTTTCGAAATAAATGACTAAGAGCTGCCAATCAAACATATATCGTAGAATAAACAACCCCCAACAAATGAACAAGCTGGAATCTTGAGAAATGCATCTTTAATTGCGAGAGATCTGCCACCTGCGGGCCTCTATAGGTTCTCTGTATTCTACTCAGGCAGATTGAAATCCCGACACACAGCACATAATCTTCCAGAGCAACCCCAGGAGAGCTAAACCTGTTAGACATCACACTCCACCACACATTCACAAGCACACAAACCCACATCTCTCGCTCGCACACACTCCCTCACAAACGAGCAGACGTCCACACTGCTGTTTGGCTACAACTGCTCACTGACTCGCACGCAGGTATGCACCTGAACCGCCACACACACATCTTCTCCCCAGCTGGTGGCATCACACAGCAAACTGTAACGGAAAGATGACCCTCTCACCTTTAGTGTGACACAAAAGGCAATGTGACATTGAGTGTGTTATTGCTATTATTCCCCTGTTCTTTACCACGGCTCTCTGTGTGAAGCCACATGTGATTACAGAGACACGTCCTGATAGCATGTAGATAGATCCTCCTGTCTGCCTACAGAGAGAAAAAAAAGAGAGGGTGAGAGAAGGACAGCAAGTAGATTGCTATAAGAGAGAGGACTTGAGTTAGACAGAGAATGGACAGGCAAATAGCGAGTGAGGGATAAAGAGGATTTGGAAAAAAACGTTGGATGAAATAGAGAGAGTGAGTTGGACGAGATGGGATTTGGAGAAAGAGTGAGAGAGTTGGAGGGAAAGAGAGATTGATTTGGAAAGGGAGAGAAGAAACAGATGAAGAATGAAAGGAGGCATGGTGGTCGGGCAACAGAGGGTTAAGTGAAGGAGAGATGACCTCTTTTATTTTCAGATGGCCTGGCTGTCTGGCGATGAGAGCAGTCACAGAATATCACATTGGCTTCACCTGCCAGAGCTGCCCTGCTGCTCTCTTGTCAAGCCTGCCACAGACCAGTGGTTCATGCACACAGTTCATACTCTCTCTTTCACTCTCTCACTTTCTGAAGGCGTCCCACAGAGCCGGCCTGCCACTATTGGACAGTAATACGATTCAAATCTGGCTACTCCCTCCGTTCACCGTATGGATTTCACTATAATGACATTCTGAGGGAGATTGAGTTTGCTTTTGTAAAACAGGGAGCTTGAATCAGCAGAGAGGGAGCAGGGTTGCACCTGCCACTTTACATTTTGCTACATATGCGTTTCTTCATGTAAACTTTATTCCAACAGCCCTGATACACATTGGCACCTTGCATAGGCAGTCTGTCCCAGCTGGGATTTGCAGGTTTCTCTGGTTCGGACTTAACATATCAGTATTCAGAGCACACTGCGAGGGATTTGGGCTGTTGGCTTAGTTTGGACAGTTTGATATAAAGTGATGTTTTTTCAGTAAGCTCCCCTGGGATATTATCTTAAAATGTATCTCTGTGCAGCATTACAATGGGCCTTTTGAGAAAAGGTTACTTCATGCAAACACCTGCTTTGTTGCTTTCTACTGCTCCAGCAGCTCCTGCTGCCTCCTCCAGTAAAAAGAAAAGAATATAGTTGTTCCATGCTGTAACTGTAGGTCTCTACAGCAAGATTATGTCATATTCAGCAACATTGAGCTGTTAATGGAGCTGCTAAAGCATCACATAAAAACGTATACTACTGGGATAATATCTACAAGGTTGCTCCATAGCAAGATGTACTTGTACATATCACAGTCTGCTATAGAAGCAAACAGCTGGCCTCTGGTATCCGAGCATGGCAGACAAATATAATTTTCTATTTTCTTGAGGAATAAAATATTTACAGAGAATAAAACTGCATCTGCATTGTTGTAAGTATTCGTGATAGCCTTGTTCTTTGCAGAGTAACACCTGTATAATCCAGAGCTCCCCCTTTGAAATGTATGACAGACAATGTAAAAAGACAAGTATAAGAGACAAGCTAGTATCACCTTTCACAGTGCAGAGTTTAAGATACATCTGAAGGGAAATTAATAATCATTGCATATATACTATATATGCATATATACATGGTTTAAAATTATTATTTTCTGTGAAACATGATGTTGCACTATATCCAAACCTCAGCTCATTTGAAACAGCAGAGGTTGTTAAACCACTTTGAGTTTCAGAGATGTCTCTTTTTAACAAATCATCTCATCGTGATCCCGATGCCTTATAATTCTATAACCGTCCTGTTTTCTTAGCAAACCTGTGACCCCATGGAGCCCTTTGAGACGACAAACTGTGATTGGAGGAACCGGGGAAGCGCTTCACAGATGGCGAGAAATAGTTGCTAATAGTTTAGCCCTCTGCTAATCGCAAACGGAGAAGTTCTCACTAAGGCTAACCACGGCCATGAGCAAAAGGCTAAACTATTAGCAACATATTCTCTCCATCTCTGAAACGCTTCATTGATTTTGTCAGACTCTCTTTTTCGATAAGTCCGTCTGACTTCTTTGGGTTGCTTAGCATAATGGGCAGTTGTTGCTAATGCTGGAAAAGCAACCTTTCCTGCAGGATATTCTGCCGCTGAATGAGGCTTTCACCAAAAGGGATCAGTTTAGGATTTCTAGGAGGTGCAGAAGTCTAGTTTTCCCTCAGACCACTTGAATTACAATATGCTGAAAGGTTATTATGGATTTTTTCCCCAACGACGCCACAAATAAACTGCTTAACCCAGCTTTAAGTAATCTTTTTATATCTTTTAACTTCAATAGACACTCATCCACACATAGACACATACTCAGTGGCAAATGCCTTTGCTCAGGATGGTCAGAGTGCAGGGTGACCAGTGCAGTGTCCCTGTGGCAGTTTAAGGTCCAGTACCCGTCAGAGCATGACTGCTTTTGATCTCTTTTTCCACATAATTACCTTCACTTGCTCCACTTGATGCCCGGTGTCTGACAGGCAACATTTTTAAACCATTATGCTGCCCCTGTAAAAATATTAAATCTTTAAACACAAGGATATTCATACGAGGTAATTATGAAGCCGTACAGTGTATTTTTTTATTTAAATTTTTTTGATGATAAGCAGTCACTGCTTTTAAGTTTTGCAATCAGTAAAGCTACTGGCCCAACATAATATCCAATGTACACTAGAAAAAAGACAAAGATCTAAAAGCTCATCAGTATCACTCACTCCTCGTCCCATCTCATAATGGAATTTCTGTCATCTTTGAAAGGCAGAGCTGATGTTGTCTCTACTTTTGGCTCAGTGGTGGATGCTTTACTTTCTTAGTGTGCTTGCTTGCTTCTTGGCAATACATCTGATTCTTTTTCCTTTGTTCTTTTTGCTGATGAAGTTGGAGTTTCTCATTTCTGGTCTTTGTGTGTTCAGACAGAGCATTTGTTAGTTATTTACACAGCTGTCACTGCTTTTAGAAACACTGAACATTGAGAGCAGGGTTTCTGCAGAGAAAAAGAGGTTTGCATCTGTGTTTAACATCAGTAATAGTAAAGTAAGGTACTGGATTTATAATTTGTATATGTTGGTCAGCAACAGTAAGAATCTGAATTATTTTTTTTAAAAATCCCAGTTTATTGTGCTTTGTAAGTACCAGTTCACAAGTACATGCTGTTTTATTTAGTTGCTATGTTCTTCTGTCTGTCTTTCTTTTTTCTTTAGCCTGTAAAGCACTTTGAATGACCTCTGTGTATGATACGGTGCTATACAACTATAACTTGCCTTGCCTTTTTAAGCTAACGGTATAAAAGCGTTCCCCGCCTGAAGCTATGATTGTAATTTAGATAAATCCTAGTCAGTTGCTCCTTGCTTTACACAGATACAGTATAGTCAATAATGAATGAATTTTTGTGTACCCTTGCCATCTGCAATCAAAACAGGATGTCAAATGTCGACTTAGATTGGTAGCTGTGATCATAACATTTTGCATGTAGGCATTTGGTTTTTGTGAAGAACCCCCCTACCTCCTTTGCAGCAAACATAATGAGTGTCAATATAAGCACTTGACTTTCTGTGACTTCAATCACTATAATTGCACAGCTAGATTACCTTTTGATGTCAGAATCCACTAATTAACAGATTTAAAATGCTACACTGTGAATTTTTTTCTTCACTTAAATGTAAAAATATGATATAAGATATTATTTAGTGTGCAATTTTAATCATCATCATTTCATTTAAAAACCAAGTAGACTCAACTGGATCAGACTTCCACTATCACTGAAAGGCAGTCTGACTGACTTTTTTTCCTGTGCAATTTCAGCTCTTTCATTGGTGATGTTCTTCACCTAGATACAGGTGTTAATGCCTATTTTGGAAAAGTATGAAAGCACATATTTCTTTGATAGTACATAGTGGATTACCTTTATTTTTCAGAATGACTTCTTAGCAACAATTCACAGTCTCACTTGGCTTCAAACTATAAAAGTTGCAATTCCAACAACCAAAGTAAACAGATGAAACACATTTTGAGCTGTTGTTGTAACCGTTCCAGCACAGTGATTTTAGGAGGTGCGCTAATGGCTACATTCAAGGTTGCATTGAAAGCTACAGAGTCCATGTTTCAAAGGGACTGATGGTCTCACTTTTATCTGAAGGTTACATGTATGTGATGACATTGTGTAAAAATTGTCTATATCTGCAGAGAGAGAAAGCATAGCAACTGATATGACTCATGGGCTCATTCTATGAATGAGACTTGTGCAACAGAAGCAGGAATTTCTTTTTTTCTTTCATTATAATTGAAGGATTTAAATTAAAAGGAGTCTGCTGAGACAGGTTACACTTCTTAAATAACATTTAAACATTTAAACTGAGAAACAAATGATGAAATACTCAAACAACTATATTGTTCATGTAAAAAGATGCAAACTGCATTTAGTGGAGGCAAAAAAAGCCTGCTCCCAACAGATTTTCTTTTCTTTTTTTCCCTTTCAGCAGCTAAATATAGTATAACTGGTCCACATTTGCTTGTGCAGAATGTGTGTCAAGCTTGTTTTCCTGGAGGCTTTTAATCTTTACTGGGGACTACACTCTCACTTCTAAATTTGACTGCTCCTATTTATCATGTGTCTTGAGAAATGTACTGTAAGTGGACAGCTGACTGTCTGAAAGGCATTAACAGGCCATCCACATTTTTCGTCTCTACTGTTCGTTTTAAGACCACTATCCGGGTTGTGTTGAACTGATATTTTTCAAAACTCGATTGTGTTTTGTAATTTTGCTTCTTGTTTGAAAACTGGTCATCTTGAATCATTTATCAACCCAATAGAAACCTCTATGCTGCTCGAAAAGATGTCAGGCGAGTTTTGCTTCCGCTGATCGGCCTTGATCTCAGATAAACCTCTCCTGTGCTCGTGTTGTCAGGCCTACAGGCTGCTGTGAGCCTGTGGCTCTATTTCAGGAATCTCCATTGTGCATTTATTGACAAGGTAGAGGAGGGATAGAAAACAAGCAACATTTTATCAGAGCACTGAGAATGTAGGAGAAGTAGTATAATGTATGGGGCAGTGATGCCTTTCCTCAGTGCTGTCAGGGCTTTATATGCTCCCCGTCACGGTGCTCTGCCCTGCCTGATGACTTCATGGCCCCAAAATAGAGGTTTTCATCAACGGAGACCTCCCTTGTCCACTAAACGATTAGACAGACACTCATTTCGGTATGATTGCTGGGCATTGTTCTGTAATCAATTTCAATGTTTCGGGCTAAGCAATGTGATGTGGTGGGTGAGGGTGTGCGACGTTTAAAGGCTGCTTTCAACAAGATGTCTCCTCATGTTATTTTCCCCTCTCTCTTTCTTACTCTAGGATAATTTCCCTGCAGGAAACCCAGAGCGTCTCCAAGATCTCAAGTCCACTGTTGATCTGCTGACCAGCATCACCTTCTTCAGGATGAAGGTAGCTTCTGTGTATGTGTATGTGAGAGAATGTGTAGGTTTTATGGGCAATTAGATTAGTTCAATTTGTACAATTTGATAGGCGACGGGGGAGTTTGACACTCGATTTAAGCGAAATTGAAAGAAACATGACATTGTAATAAATGATGATGGAGCACAACCCTATCCTTTGTAGATAGCATCTGTAACCTTTTACCACAGCAGTGCAGTGACTGAGTGACTGAGACACCTTCAGTACTGTGAAATCTCACAACATTCAATTAAAAACATAACCCCACATTCATTGCAGGCACGTTTCGTTTAGATATAATCGATTCAAAGTCATAATTCCTGAAAACCTCTCCTTCCCAACATCACTGGTCATTCAAATCCAAATTACTTTTGGCGTAACCATTCCTTGACTGCAGGCTGATGTTTGTGTAACATGTGTTGACCTGCATACTACTGTTAGCCTGTATGTTTCAAATGCGTCCAGCTCTGTCTTGTTTCCTCTCCCTCCCTCTCCCCCAACAGTACGTCTTGACGTGCTGCGCTGTATGAAGAGCTCGGCTCCGTTCAGCTCTCTTTTTGCATGAGTGGGGGTGTAGCGCTAGTGCACTGAAGCAAAGCTAAGATGGCAGCTATGAGCAAAGGAATGAAATCTGTCACTTTAGGTTACCAATGCTTTCACTCTGTGCCATGCCCATGCTGCACTGCACTGGGTATACGCACAGCTGCTCACACACAGGAGCTACAGTGTTATGCGACAATTTACTGCACATTTACAGTCTGGCCACATGTCAATTATGATACATAATGGATGTAAGAAGGCCGCCCTTTTTCCACAAGGAAGTGATATCTTGGGAGTAATACTTCATGTAAATGTAATATGATATCATTAAGTTATCACTCCACTGATGTATGGTCCTCTACATAGAAATCCATTTAAGACACAGTAACTGTCATTGATTTGGGTTGCTAACATTGTATATAGTTAATGGACGATTTAATGTAGTATAAATTGCTATGTGACTTAGGACAACAATAAACATTTTAATAATGTGCGTGTGTTTGTGTGTGTGCAGGTACAAGAGCTCCAGAGTCCACCAAGAGCCAGTATGGTGGTGAAGGACTGCGTGAAGGCGTGTCTGGACTCCACATACAAATACATTTTTGACAACTGTCATGAACTGTACAACCAACTCCTTGACCAGGTAAACCACTTCCAGATCCTTTTGACTATCAATATATCAATCAACCGTTATAGCTTATTAAAGGCAGACCTGTTGCACAGGTACCAATAGCTTCTCAGCAAATTCATAGTCCAAAAAGTGAATAAGTGCCTCATTTTGAGATCTCTGTATTCCTCACATTAGCATCGAGCAGATGTAGTGACGCACACACTAAACAATGTGTCATATCAACACTTGTCGAGTTCTCACTTGGATTCAGTTTGCATGCATGTTGAAACCCTCAAGTCTAGTGAAATCAACAACAAAGACATTTGTGTTGAAAAGATGAAGAAGAGCGTAAGGTGTCAGTTATGAGGTGTGGATAGTGTTAGAGTCTAATCAAAATAAGGCCTGCTGCATGGTTCCCGCGCCGGACCAGCTCCAGGCCTCTCAGCTTTGGCTACGCCTACTGCTTGTTGATAATTGGCTCGTTTGGTCAGCTACACCCTTGATGCAATTACTTCCTTCTCCTCCGCCTCGTTTCTAAACATAATAGTAAAATTGTCTTAGAGAAGAAAAGGGAGGTAAACTCTGCTGCTGTTTCTTGTCTTGAATAAGTCCTGTCCCAGTGCCTGTCCCTCATGTTTAAAAAGACATTGCCTTGTCTGTGGCCGAAGCAACCTTTGTGCATCTTGCTGCTAATTGAAACAAAATGAAAAAGTTGAAGATCTGAATATAAATGCAAACTGTGATTGTAAAAATGTTGTTGCATTTGTTCACCCCAGTTTTAGTATGGAATATTTCTGCCTTCGTTTCAGCTTCAGTGTTCTTTTGTTTCTTTCATTATGGTTGTTGTTGTTACAACTTCATTAGGTTGAAAGCCATAAACCAGGACTCAGCAAGATAATACATCAATTATATTTCGAATAAGAGGATTTATTTTTTTATGGATAATACACACAGGATACTGGCAAACAGACTATCAAAATGTATGCACATTTGTTTAGTGTTATTGTAAAAGTTTTTGGTAATATTTTCTGCCTTTCTGAAACTTGATTTTATGCATAAACGCAGTGTGAGCAAGAGCTGCGGAACTTAAATGAAAGCAGCTGACAATATACCTGCTCTGCTGGTTTATGTAATTATATAATCTACAAATCTACAAACTAGCAAATCAACATCTGGTAATTAGCCAGACAGATAGGAAACACTAACCAGATAACTCACCCTTAATGGAGTGAGCTGTGAGCTGCAAATGATGTAGCTTACTTAAATTCATGTAGAATACCTGAACATTTGCATTTAATTACTGGTAGTCCTTTAAAGGTCATTACAATAATATCAAATAGAGTTCCTACTTCGGGACCACTCCAATTCATTTGTCAGTAACTCCAGGTAAAAACACACATTTCCTAAATTTACTGCCAGTTTCTGGCACGCACGGCGTCCTTTCATCACGTATTACCTTCTTCCTGTCACAAAAATGACATCCCTTTTCAGCTTTAGTGTCCTTTGTGTTGATGTGTGACAATGCCGGTAATATATAAATTCAATTCAACGTGGCTAGAAATCTCAGGCTTTATGTTATGACTGACATTAACCAGACAGTAAAAATGTTCACCGTGTCTATTGCAAACTTTGCATGAAGGAGTTCAACCTTCTAACAAAGCGAGAGCCTGTGGTGAAGAGTCATATAAAAGCAGCCAAGCATAAGGCAGCACTTACCTGATTCAAATCACTATCTCATCTGTTTAAGGCTCTTTTGGCTCTCAAGAATCATGGTGGATAATGATGTACTGTATGAGGACAGGTGTCAATGTGAACAATACAAATAAACTGGAATGAAAATATGCTGCCATACTGCCTCCTCATGTAGGAACTAGCATGCCACAAGCAGCTGAAGGCATGTTTTCATATTAAGCACTCATATAGTCACTTATTTCTATTTTCAGGAAACACCGCATCATCCAGTCCTCAGTTATAGTTTGCTTCTCTGACCACATGACAATTTCCATGGGCTAGTTTACTTGCTTTGGCTTCGCTTGAGTAAATAATCAGGCAACAGGCAGCTCCGCCGAATAATTATTTCCGGTTTACTTCCCAAGGAGAATAGCCTCCCCACCTCAGAATATAATGTCCTTTAAGATAATGGGTGCAATCCGCTCAAAAGTTGAATAATAAGCTTCCTTTGTTTAAACAGCCTGAGGGGTTGTAAGCAATTACCAAACCGGAGAGATAGACACTTTCCCTAATTACATCTTCGTCCACCACAGTTTCACAATTGACAGCCTCTCCATCATTGTTTCCTCCACAGCAGAAAGAATAAGACATCAACTACATTCCAGAGCAAATCTCACTTTGAGTCTAAATTATTATGTTCACATACACTAGGTAGCCTTTGACTGAGCGGATGGAATACGTTTCAGACCCTAATTCTCCAGTTGCTAACAGTGACTGAGTGCTGCGACACACAAGCTGACACGGTGGCCAGGCAGGCAGTGAAATATCCAAGCTCCAACGAGGCATCTTGCATAACAAACAACAAAGCTTTCGGCCTCTGCTTTGGCATAAAATGGCTGGGAGGAGGAAGGACAGGGAGAATCTGGCTTAACCGTTTCTTTAATCCTGGCAGGAAAAGTATGATTTTGAAAAGCAAGACGAAGGGTAAATGGAAAGAGGGCAATGGAATGACGGAAAAGGGCAAAGGGAAAAAGGACCATATTTTCTTTCTGGCTCATCCACTGTGAATGAATGTGGATCGGCAAATAATAGTGCACCGACCAGAAATGCCTTCTAGCATGCACATGCATCTATAATAAACCTATCTATTAAGATAAACGTATATGCACACATTCTTATGTATTATGCAAATACTAATACATAAGCAGACATATGAATAGAAGCAATCTGGTTTGGAAGAGGGAGGTTGGTGGATGTTGACAGGCGTGCAAAAGCAGGGACCCACTATGCCTGTTTGTGAGACGAGCCACAGAGGAGCTAGAAGAATACTCTACTTGTTACAGACACTGTAAGCAATTCAAATTGATTTGATAGGTATCTCTCTAACGGACATTATCACATATTTGCCAACAATACCCACATGGTTGATTGAACTGTGTTTGACGAACACATTGTTTGTTTTCAGAATGTGTGCCTTTGAGGTTTTTATTTTTTTTTCAATATTTACACATTCAGCCTATTTTTTTCTGGGCGTTAAAATACATTGCAACAGCTTTGGTTCTACCCACAGCTCTCTCTCTCTCTTGGGGATTTGATCACATTCTCCACAAACATCTTTCAATCAGAGACTCTGCAATTTGTGTCACATTGTGAGAGTTGATGAGGAGCCAGTGATATGCTAATGCTGATTCTCCCACACAGGGGCTGGAAGTGCTAAACAATAAACATAAACCATTAGCTACCCTCTAGAGGAGTGCTACACTGCTATGAATATTTCTGCAGGTGCCCCCACCACCATTGTGCACTGGAAGTAGTGAAGCTACCATGCGCGTTGAGTTCAGTACAGTATTCATCCCCTAGTACAACTGAGAGTAAAGCCCATGGGTTTGTTGTTGACTGTAAAAAGACAGCAAGCTACTTAATCACCTTTAACAATGTGTTTGTACCTACTTGAGGTGAATACAGATGAGCAAAGGGAGACGACTCTATGTTTTAGCAGGATGCATACTGCATCCAATTTAATAGGGATGACACAACCTTCAGTGTCCTTCATACATGCATAAAGCTATACACCCACAGACCGATTTTGCATAGCTGAGTCACCTCCTGCAGAGATATTTGTCTCAATATATCATGCTTCCAATTTAACAGATATTTATCTTGTAGTAGCATATCTCCCCTCCTGGTTAACATGTATCCAGCCTTAATCGCAAGTCCCAACACAGTCTTTGATCCTGCTACATGTAAAGCTCCCTGTTGCCTCCACATTGAAAACCAGTGCATTGCTCATGTCTTGCTATGTAGCAAACCCGAGTGAATATGCAAATTAGACGTTAAATGAGCCTTTGATCAATATGATGCCTGAGATGGAACCTCCCATGGAATGAGGAGTAATCTGTTTTTTTATGACCATGGCACACTCGATGCCTTAACTTTTGCAGTCTCAAACCCAAATGATTAAAGTAGTGAACCCTGGGTTGACACGACTGACTGTCACAGAATCAGCTGTAAGCTGTGTCTGCGTTTCTTGTTCCTGTGAGATTAAATTCAGTAGCTCCTCCAGCTTAAACGTTCGCCTTGCATCACCAGATATTCAAAACAAGAATCGACGTCATGAGACATAATTTGATTATTGTAGGAATTGATTAGATTGTAAGGATTGGATCAATGATGAATTGACTCTTGTTGCATTTCCATTTCCCAAACTCTCACTATAGCATCTCCTCTCCGTGCTGCACAGAAGTCTATAGGCTTAAGGCTGTTAAATTATTCAACTTAAATTATTCAATAACCGATTCGAACATATTTCATTTTTAACACAATTTTCTATTTTCACCGACATACATCAAGCATAGATTTTGCTTTAGCCTGGAGTTATACACACAAATGAGAGAATGTGCTCTGCATCCTCTTGGGAGGGTATGTTTCCATATTTTACAGTCATACAGTAGATTATATTTGTCATTGTCGGTGAGCATAAACGTTGGTGTGTTTGCATATTGTTATGCCTGTGTATGATACAGATACTTACTGTCAGTATGGCTGAGTGTGTTCCAGTATGTGCACTCAGCTTTGTGTTTTCTGTGTGCATAGCCTTGCTTGTTTTCTGTGGAACCTTTTCATGGCAGAGTGACTGACTGTGACAGTTAGGTGCTGACCGGAGATCAGTGTGGTTACACTCAGTGTGGGGTGAGCAGATGGTAGTCAGTGAGAGGTTTCATATTTAACACCTTTCACCAAGGTTCAGCCACAGAGATTTCTGCAACACACTCACTTCTACATAAGCACATAACGGGGGGTGATTACACTTTTAAAACTTTAAAGTTGTAATCCTTAAGATTTTATGTACAGTGTATCTGTTTCTGATGCAGCCAAACAAACTCGTATTCTTGTAATAAAGAGCTCAGTGGATAATCTGCCTTTTCCTTCATGGCTTCAATCACTATCTGATTTTACGCTGCACATGACGGGAGTAGTGTTCCACACAACAGCAGGGCACAGTGACCGTAGTTGGTTGCCATGCTGAGGAGATGGAGGTTTACAGCCTGCAGCTCTTCATAGCAGCTCGCTGTGCCTTATTGTTCTGTTACTCCCTGCAATATTTAAAACACATTCCCTGTATAAAAAAAAAAGAATTGCTGAAAGCTGAAAATTGTCCATTGTTTTGTGGACAAGACGAATACACTGTTTTTTCTGTGACCGCCTCCCAATAAAAAACACCTATCACATAATGTAAATGCCTTATAGCTGAAACAATTCTGATTGTGAATAAAATCAAATACTGACTTTGATCTCATTAAACTCTCCTAATGATTGTGAGATGTAGAATATGGTTTCAGATGATTTAGGCTCATTTGAAGTCTGGTAACCATGGCTCATCATAAGTTTGTTCAGTTTTTTTTTTTTTATTGTTGTACCATAATACTAACATTCTGACCCTTACTTCTTATTAAGTTCAATTTTAATAAAATGTAAGTATATTATCAATTTGATAGTATAAAAACAAAGTCTTGGCAAGATAATATTATGACATGCAATACAGAATAAATGTGTTGAAGAGTCTGTTACTGTCGGTACATCAACCATCATTCTTTGCCTTTCCCAGGCAATTTATT
Organism: Ophiodon elongatus; assembly: GCA_016806645.1. Lineage (NCBI taxonomy): Eukaryota > Metazoa > Chordata > Actinopteri > Perciformes > Hexagrammidae > Ophiodon > Ophiodon elongatus. The sequence goes on from JACSYO010001856.1 coordinate 1,303,489, forward strand.
CTTTTTGCGAAATCTCCAAATTAGAATTTTTCTGCTTCACCTTCAACACATTCAAACTGTCTTTGGACTCTCACCATCCTTATTGTATTCTCTGTAGAGCCGGAAGCAGGACATTCCCCGAGAGGAGCAGGGTCCGTCTATAAAGAACCTGGACTTCTGGCCAAAACTCATCACTCTCATGGTGTCAGTAATCGATGAGGACCGGACAGCTTACACACCAGTCGTTAACCAGTATGTACTTCTATATTTTACCATCCAACCTTTTTACCAAGCAATCTGGTTAAATACATGTTCAACGTATACTTAATCAGTTGCTCTGTCAGCTTTTCTGGGAAGCAGTTAGGCATTCTCACGGCACATGCATTGTTGAACATTACACCATTTGCATGTAATCATATATCTTCCATTTAATTTCAAAGGTATAAATGACCACACTAAACACCCTTAACAGGCAGAGAGAGACTGCTTGCTATAAAGCGTCATGCTGTTGGGTTTATGACAACCATTCGTGACAAATGGATATAGATGTGGTTGACTGGTAAACATATTTAAGAAAGTGTTTGTTTGATATGGAAATATTGTAAAAAAAAAAAATTGTGATGTTTGGGTCTTTAATAAGACTCATGTTAATTAAATATTTACTTAATCGTTCAATATCTTTAATTCTGTACTTTATTTCTGTATTTATTTATGCTAAATTAAGGCCAATTTGTGCTTCAATATTTTTTGAGAATGTGAGGGAAAATAAAAAAACCTTCTTGCTCCTGTAAATTTGAAAAATGTATTTACTGATAGTCGAGACATGAATGAGCATGGTGTTGTGTAAGAAGGCTGGGAGGCAGCCAGAGAAGTCAGCAGTAAAAAATGCTTTGTTTGTATGGAGAGCCATACATGGATAAAAAGGGGATCGCAGTGTTGCTAAATTATATAACCGATGAGAGATTTGTTTGTAGAAAAAGGTTATAGAGGGCTGGTTGTGGTGATGGTGTTGAGGGGACTTTTGTGTTTGCGTCCTTCTGATGATATGGTTAATAAAATCAAACAAATTACTGTGGAGCTCACCTTATAAGAAATAAGATGAAGCATATTTTTCTCTTTGTCTCGCTTATACATATCCTCTCACGCTTTTGCCTCCCCCTTTTTCTTTTCTCCTTCTTGCTGATTTATGATGCTTATTACGACTCTGTTTATGCCCTAAGCTTTCTCTCCTACACTGTCTAATGATAGATTTGCAATATTCATGCCCATTTCCTCCGCATTCCTCTGGTCAAGTTCCAGAGTGACAGCAACTCTGATGCTTTTTCACTATAAACCCAGGAGTGAACTTGTTGCCTTTAAATAATGGGAGCTGTTGCCAGAGGGAAAACTGCTGAAATGTTACTCTGTTGCTTTGTGCTGAGACCATTTATTGGGAATCTTGCTTAGCTTTTTGAGCCAATAGACTGATATATAGAATTTATTTTATGATTGGAAACATAAAATTGGATACTGTAGGTGTTTTTAATACTGTAAAAGATAAGAAGCTTTCGAGATTATTTCCATGAATACTCATCATTTGGATTGTAAACCACATAACATGATTTATTTCACATCGAAGTAGATTGTAAACCATCTATAAGCATGCACAGTAGCTGCAGATGTTGTATTCATTTTTGCCATTTTTTTATTGACTGCCTCGCCCACAGTGCACCACGTACTTGCATGATGAAACCAAAGAGAGAGAGACAGAATCTGAGAGTGATAGAGATGAAAGAGGGAGCAATTGTTTCATGGATTGTTTTTCCAAAGAAAGATTTGCCTTCTAATCTCAGTGTTTGTTCCTTTGCTCCATAAAAGGATGTGCTGTAGGTTGGGTTGTGGAGGGAAGAAGAAAGTGTGTGTGTGTGTGTGTGTGTGTGTGTGTGTGTGTGTGTGTGTGTGTGTGTGTGTGTGTGTAAGTGTCCGGGCACACTTGGCCAGTGGTTTGTTGCCAATGTCCTGCCTGAGCAGATGATTACTGTTTCACTGGAAATCACCAGACAAATGTGTTTTGTTATTGGAAACAGGGCGGTCTCCAGCAAAAGTAAAACATTTCCAAATAAATTGACCTTGCTCAGGCCAAGGCCCTGACATCTATAAATGTCCTCCTATCACTGTCTGAAAATGTGGGTGATTAAACCATTGACACCTCACATTCAAGCTTTGACTGAAAATCTATAGACATTCAAAATAGCAGATTGCTCTCCAAATAGGTTGCAGCCCTCTCTCGCTCTCTCTCTCTCTCTTTCCTTTGTTGTTGTCATTTCCTCTTGCACTTTTTCTAATCACTATGCCCTGTGCATGCAGCTCCATTCCGCCCCAATTCAACCAGGTTTGGAAATGACCCAGGATTATTAGATTAAGAGATTCACCAACCATGCCTCCTTGCACATCTGTTAAGTCGTTTGTTAGAGATTCAGGCTGGGCCTAGCCATCAGGCCACCCAGTCGAGCACATCATTGAACGGAAATGAGTCTGATTGGAATCCGTTTCAATTCCATCAGGTTTCCACAGGAGCTGAATGCGGGCAAGATCAGCGCTGAGATCATGTGGAGCCTCTTTGCCCTAGATATGAAGTATGCAATGGAAGGTGAGTAATGCTGCTGATCAGACAATTATCTCTTGCTTGAGGGCATGCTTGTATGTGAATGAGATCTGAAAATAAATGGTATAATTGGATTGAGAGTTGGTTAAGAATAACAGGTTACACTTGATTGTGCAACAATGTGCACAACATCCAGAGTAGTCACTACTGAATGAGTAACTACTTGTTAGCTATTTACTAATTAGCAGTTCATTCTAATTTGTCCCTTCTCCTTCCTGTGTAACTACACAGGAATAAGTATTAAGTGTTACTGTGCTGTACCTCTTTGAATTTGAGTGCGGTTTATTGGCTGGTGTGACAGTGTTGTTTATCGGCTGTGTCTGGCTGTGGTCAGCTCTACTGCCTATCTAGATGTCACTCTCCTGATTTCACTCTATTGATCATTATAGAGGAACTGGATCTTCTTTTAATCAAGATAAACAATTGATTAATGGTATAATCGAAATCAGAAGAAATGCTTAGGTTAGTTTGTCGGTGTGCTACTGTGTGTGTGTAGGTGTGTGTGTTCCTGTACTTTGGTAACTACGTGGTCCAGTTGTCATTTCTTTTTTAACGAGTGATTTACAATCTGTAATCTAGCATGAGCCAAAATAATCAATCAATTTCTTCCACTATCGCTAATTACTCAAGAGTGTAAATCCGTCATCCCATAGCAGTTATATGGTTCCTAATTTAAACAGTAAATGTGCTGCAAAATATATTTCACACTAAGGATTCTTGTCATCTTCAGTAGATTAGTATTTTGTCAATTTAAGTCTTTTTTTTCCAAAGACAGCAGAGACTCACAGTGATCAAGCAATAAATATCAGATCTGCTCTGCTGGCAAGAAGATAGATGTGCTCGATTTTAACGTGGGTTCTTACTTTAACCCCCACCTGCTCTATCTCAAACTCAGCTTGAGCTTTATTACTCAGAAATCATGCAATATGACATTAGTATGCAGCACACACCATGCTCATGTTTTCCAAAGTCCTCTCACTTTACCTCGACAGAACGCATGTTTCATGATGTGTAGGACACAGTTTTGTATTTGACTTTGGGGGGAGAACATTACCATTCCCAGCAACATTTTGGAAATCAGTACAAATGTGTTATACCTTATAATATAGGTATTTGATGCTCTTATCAGCTTTGGCCCCACTTTGACATTTATGTTGATGTAGGTGTTTTTTCATACATATCTTGCTCCAATCCAACTTGAACCTGTGAACCCCCTTGATGTTGAACTAGAAAATTGCAGAGGCCATGGTATTTGCAACTTTAATGATGACAGAGAAGGTGGAGAAGAGGCTGTAAGAGAAGCATTGGATCTGATTGAGGTCAAGGATTGAAAATACTCTTAAGATTGTCTATAAGAGAAAGGTAGAGATGCACCAAAAAAGCTTATTGGTGATTTATCCTCATCTACACAGCATGCACCTGCCGCTTTCTCCGTGCTAAGCCATCTTGGGTTGCTATGGTAACCAGGTGGCCCTGCAATCTGCAGTGCCTTGATATACCCACACAAATGACACATATAGATTCTGCACATGCAATGTGATTTTAAATATGAGGTGGTTTTAAATATGATCTGCTTATATATGCATATGAAGGTGCCTGTGTGTCAGATTTAATTTTAGAGAGACACTGTGTCATTGGTGTGAGGCACATATGGATATGTATTTCTGTGGTGAGGATTGGATTATGGGAACTGAGATTTACATAAAATCACTAATCCTGACCCTTTTTACACTTCCACATATATCATTTTAACATTCACCATATCCTTGTGTAAAGTGTACTTTGATACCTTGGTGTGTTATTTACTGAAAACAAAGGAGTAAGCAGTCAAGACTACCAGTAGCCTCTTTCTTATAATTTATTAGTGGTAATGTTAAAGTTACATAGACTTCTGTTGCCATTTGTCAGAAATGTGTTTCTTGTTACCTAATTTCTTTCCTTTGCCTAAAGAGAAAAAAGGATTTTGACTATGAATTATCCATCAACCTTGTTTCATCATCTGGCAATGCAATAATCTGAAACCGTGTCTCTGTACTGGAAGGATAGTGACCACTGTATGTTTTGCCTCTGTAACACAAACTAGCAGATTTTGCACAAAATCCAATCCCACTGACATTTCTGTAAAATTAAATGTCGAGGATTTAATCTGTTGTTGTACATTTTATAATGAATACATTGTTTGTTCCTAAGCTGTTGTAACAAACAAAGCCAGAGTTCGGACATGTGTTAGTCCAGTGCGTTGTTTGCATAGCCATGGCCACGTGTGCACATTAGTGCATTTAAGTCTGACTCTGTTATACCCCACTGGCTAGCTAATGGCCGCCGCTCTGCACTGCACTCATACAGCAGTTAGCTCTTATAACAATGTCCGGATCAACGGGGTCGTCATGCAAGTGTCTGACCCACTCTAGGGTTCCCCCCTAGGTAAACACAGAAAGCTCTGTCAGCACTGTTGCCATTGTTTGCACTGTTTGTGGTTCAGCTGTCTCCATGTTGAGAGCGGTTTGGAGGCAATAGATGTGCTCTGAATTCCATAATACATACAGGAGATTAGCTTGTATTAAGTCTTAACAAAAGCAGAACTACACGTTTATTATTTTCAAATGATTATAAGGCTTCTGCTAAACAGCCCATTTTCATGATTGTTGCAATAACTATTTAGACCACTAGACTTTACACTTTTATGAAGGATACTATACACAGTTCAGTAGATCAATAAAGAGATAGACACCTGGAGCAACTGTTACTGTCGGTGTGTATGTGTGTACATCTGAGTCAGGGCAGCTGGACATGTGACCACCTAAGGTGTTACTGACTGCTGTCACAGCAGGTTTGGGTAGGGTATGTGTTTGTGTGTGTGCGGCGGATTTCCCTGAGGGTGTCCGTGTTACAAAAGGAGACAAGAATCATGGATGCACTCAGTCACATATACCCTCTTTCTCGCTCCTTGAGCCTGAACCCTCTTCCCTTGCTGTGCCTCTTCTTGCATCATCTTGTCAGTACATCACTGCCTGCCCACAGCGACACGTGCCAGGAGGAGGACATGACTGTCATGTTCCTCAAAGGAGCACTTTGAATGAATTATTGCTCATTTCTTGTTGGTCCTACTGGCTGGCGGAGTTCTAGGTTTGGTTTGGTGGAGACAGGTTAATAGTTAAATGGAGAGTTTGACAGCTCATAAACCGCATAACGATGTAGAATGTGTTTTACTGTATAGATTGTAAAACCATGCGAAAAACAGATGTTGCCAGTTGCACCTTTGAAAGTAGAGCCCACTATTAATTGCTGATTCTGTGTACTTAATACCACAGGTATGTGAGTATAGTTTGATGATATAGATTTATGATACATTAACATCAATATATGATTATCCTGTCCACTAACCATGACAGAGTGCCTCATAATACATTGCTGCTGTGTAACGAGTGTGGCTACATATCAGTTGTACAAATGGATGTATGAGTGGTGTTCATGTGTGGCTTGTATTATCAGAAACATTTTACTGTTGAAAATGCGCCCCATCGAAAGATTGTCCTGCGAACATTTCTTTCTGCTTGTGTTAATTTACTAAAGTGCTTTTTTGTTGTTGTGTTTTTACTGTAAATCAGTAACACATTAGGCCTCAGCAACTTTCAAATTGACACATGCTGCTGCACTGGATGGCAACAGTCCCTCTACTCACAGGGAGATAGAAGTGCAGTTAATTAATTCTGTATCAGGAATTGATACGCAGAGTAATAAAAGTGTATGCCAGAGTATGTTTCTCAAATGAGTTTTAAAGGAAAAGTAAATTGTTCTTTATATTGGCCGGATCAGCGATACATGTCTGGCACATGCATGTGTGTCTGCGTTAAAGCTGTAGTAACAAACATAAGTGGCTACAGAAGGCTGTAAGAAATCAGGGAAACCACACAGGATTTAATTACTGTAACAACGGCTCACTGCTTTCAACAAGGATCCGTCACAAAACAATCATTTGGTCTTACATTCACGGGTAGAAATTGTAAGTGGAACAGCAGTTGATTGCTTCGGTCATCGTTGATTTAACATTCTGTATCTGTTGTCTAAAAGAAATGCATAGGAAGTTGTTTTTTTATTTTCCTGGTGTGACATTTCCTCAATCACTCTAAGTGCCTTCGTTTTTTAAAGAGCTAAACTGTATGCAAGCTCACATATGCATATGCATATGCTTTCTGCACATACTCCTTTATTCGTGTATGTACTGTTTGTGCTCTTTATGCAATGAATTACACTAATGAGGTGGTAGGAGTAGATGTACCGAGCCTTTCTCATTCAGACAAATAGAAGTAACCGAGAGTGACCTGCTTACATAAGAAGGCACATATTATAAGTAACGGGTAAGGCAGCTGACAGAAACATCCTAAAGGAGGCAGGCCAAAATGTCCTGCTTCGTTGGTCCGTGTTTCTCCGCTGTGTGTCTGTGTAGCTGTGCAAGTGTTCAGTTGGGCACGTAAGTAAGAAAGAATGAATGAATGAGAATAAAAGAGGAGTGTGTATTTGTACGTGTGTGTGTGTGTGTGTGTGTGTGTGTGTGTGTGTGTGCGCGCACATGTGCATGTGCATTACTTAATGAAGTCTCTGATGCGTCCTCTGCTTCCTGCTCGGAGGCCTTTAGTGCCAGAGCTGGTGGAGAAGTGGATACTGCTAATTTTAGCATCTCTGTGTGAATCTCTGAATGTGAGAGGGAGAGAGAAGGAGAGCAACCGCGAGAGGTAGGAGGGAAGACAAAAAGAGAGTGGCTAAAATAAGACACCAAGAATAGAAGGAGGATCCGAGAGAGTGAATGAATAGGGCTATCGCCGAAATTAAGCATTCCTTCTATTCTATTACTACCTACATGAGAAACACTCAAAAGGTTACTTCTCTGAGAGGCACGGTGATTATTTATTTTTTTGCTCAAAAATGTTGGCCAAAATACATTGGAGATACAGGAGATACAACGGGGACAGGAATGGGGGAGGGGAGATCACAGTTATACTTAATATAATGTAGAACAAGTAGTGCTACCGTTAGACTTCTGTGATGAAGTTCTACAGTACATGCTGTACATCCACTGTATAGTTGTTTAATGGCCGTGGTCCCTGGAGCAAGTCATTAAAGATCCAATGCTCCAGCAGCCCATTTACTCATCTTCAGCCTGTTGGAACAGCTTTACTCAATAGAACATTTTAATTTAATTACCTCTGCAAGGGGAGTTTTGTCCCTACAGAAATACGTTGTTTATGGAGTTATTGTGTTTTCCAACAGTTTCTAATGCCTCTTTGCCTTTTTCTGCATTGCATAACGCTGCACATTCTATGTTGATCTTTCCGTGCCTCAGCTAACTGAAAATGGCTTTTTATTTTGACATGTTTAGTGATTTCCCAAATGTTACATTTTGCAGTGGACTTTTCTATTAAAACATTTCACTGCGGCGGTGATTCATCTGACTAAAGTAAAGTGGACTTTTACATTATTAAGTCATAAGTTTGCCTGTGTCCTAATGCATTACATGATTGAGCCACATCAACAGGAGTTAGTGACTCTGTTGGCTCTGGTGTTATAGCAGAGCTGTGTCAGTCGGCCCCTGTGATGGATCTTAAAGGGTACTTTGACAGAACTGGGTCAGAAGCTAAGATGAAGGAATTATGTCACAGGGAGAACCATACTGGCCTCAGCTGCCACTCTGGTCCTCCAGCCTTTTGTCTTGAATTATCCTGTCCAACAACACGTTCCTATAGATATATTCACTGAATAGCAATTAGACTATAAAAATGCAGTGGAGATCCGCTGCTGTTCATCATAATATCCATGGCTTTTAAATCAATGAGGCAGAGAGTGGGTGAGTCTCCTGTGAGTTTGTCTTTCCCTGTGGGCTGAGTCAGACGAGATGACATCCTCACCAGGGACCTTGAGCCTACTCCTCCCTCGGGACCGCCCACGCTGTTTACCACCAGCAGGGCACAAAGGCACATTCACACATTCCACTGTGTATGCATGCACAGATGCGCAACATGCATAATGTAACACACACAGATATGAAGATGCTGTTTTACCTGCCTGATTGCAATGCTATATGATATATGCATAAAGACAATGGGAGCACATTCAAGCACACTTGACACTTTTGTTTATATATGTTTATATATATCAGCAACAGTGCAGGTGAAATGGAAAATAAACAGGACGGGTATGGAGATAAATCATTATCAGCCAGTCACATTATCTACTGAATAGCTCTACCGATCATAATGGCCCATAGTAAAAATGTCTCACTAAATGAAAAAGATGCATACTATTGTTGTACAAGAAGTGGAGAGTGGTAAGGTGCAAATGTATGGCGCCACAAGCCATTTGCATGATTACATAAACAGAAAATCAACCATTATAATGCAGTTTGCATTTTGCAATTACAGTCATAATTCTGCTGTATCACATCGTAAAGCTGTTGACAATTCAACAATCAAACCTGTTGAAAAGATGGCGATGAGGCACGCAGCTGTTGCAGCTGGTAAGCTAATATTTTTTGGTTTAAAATGTAATGAGAGAATAAGGGTGGTGAGGGGATTGTGGAGAGAAGAGTTATTTTTAATGGAAATCTTTAGCTCATTACAGACTAACTAGTATTCCTGCTATAGTTACAATAAACATTTTGTTTGTCAAAATATGTCAACTATAGGCGAAGAATTTAAAATCAAAGTTTTCAAAACATTTTCCACATTGCAGTAAATATAGACCTGGTACTCGGACGTTTATTCTCAAATCTTTGCATCATTCACAGTGTTTAGGGCACAATGCCTTACGAATGGATAAACCATAGTTCAAGGACAATAAAATAACACATTGTAGTGGTGCTTGCTCTAGTCTTTGTGATGCTACAAGTAAAGCTCAAAATCAAACATGCCTGCACGTAAACAGTATGTGAAATGCTTTTTTAAATTTTTAATGTTAAATAACTTACCTTCAAAAATGAAGATTTGCCTATTCGGACACCTCGGCTTTTCAATATAATTCCTATCATGGAAGTGAAATTCAAAGGAATGATAAATGAATCACATTCAACGGCCTGTAATAAACCTTTTGAGGAAGCTTTGACTGTGTTTGAAAACACAAGAAATGTCTCTCGCCTCCAACATTTTTAGGTGGCAGTCTTACCTATAAAAAAACCCATACCAAAACCATTTTAAATAAAAAAGCAGATGGAAGTTACGCATCTTCTGTATGTTTTATTGCAGTATTTTTAAAACACTGCCCCCTGCGGCCTCATTTCCCTCAGATTCTCGCCCCTATTCAAACAATCACATTGGACCCAGTGAATAGAAAATTATATCCTTTTGTTTTCATTCAGATTGTGCAAAGAAGCACATTATATCCCTCTCTGCCTCCATTTTCTAGAGAGAGGATATGAGCTTTATGACTCCTAAAGTGAAGAGTTTGGAAAAAACAGAAGCTTTTCAAGAACATGATGCTTTTTTAACCCCTGGCATACATTTCTGTCTTCATACCGCAGATTTTGATGCTTAAAATAAAAAAATAAGTTGGCATCATTGAAGTTTCTCAGAGTATGTATGCTATTATCTTTTGTGATCCTGGGTAAAATTCCCACTTGTAGACATGAAACATAGGCATAAAATAGGCAGAGTTTTACTTTACTTCCTTGGAACATTCATGATCTTCCAAGGATGTACATTTCAGCTTCTTCTAAAGCCACTGTCCCAACAATAGGTAGCTGTTACTGTAACATACACATGCAGAAAAACAAGACTTGAGACTGCTCCAACTCATTTCATGCTGTTTGTACTTTTGTCACAGTAAATTAATCTCCCTTCATAGATTTGATGTCTAGTACAAATTCTGTAGTTAAGGCCAACTCTTGCCTTAACTCTGATGGATTGAAAACCTCTAGTCAAGCAGTACTGTATTGTTTTGGAAACAGAAAACAAATAAATTCTCATGTGGGGCAGTAGAAACTTACGGCATTGATTATGTACAGGTATATACTATGGGCAGTATGGGTTTGAGTGGATATAATGTAGACACACACATTCTGCAAACACTCACATATACTGTACCAAGCTAGCAGAACCTGTCTGGCAGCACCAAACAAAACACTTGCTGACCTCTACTGTACTGTCTCCCGACTGACCTCCATCTGCCTGGAAAGAAAGGTTGACAAACTGTGATTGTGTGTGCATGTGTGTCCATCCTGTTTGTGTATAAGCTGCCTTGCAGTGCCTGCTCAGTTATTAAAGTGGCACAGCCAGAGTGGATACCTCGGCTCAGATATTACATGGCCTCTGCAGCAGAATAACTGCAGGCCGTCTCTAGTAAAACAATCTCGACTCAATATTCACAATGTTTAAGCCACCTGCTCCTTCAGTGACAAAGACTGACTAGGTGAATCCAGGTGAAACCTTAAATCCCATGGCAATTTCAGCCATCAAAGCCACTTCGGCCTTGAAGGTTAGGTGTTGATGAAAGAAGTGATCCTCGCCATTTCCCAGTTTGGCTCCAAAAAGAAAATAACCCTGAGGTGCTGGTGTCTTTATGGCTTTTCATATCAGCCATCGGCAGGTCGTTGCAAAACTTTAAACAGTCCCCTCGTGTGGCTCTTGGGATTTGTTAGAATATAGTGAGAATTTAAAATCTCTATGTGCAAGTTGAACAAATTCCACCTCAAATGTTTGATGTGTAAGTGGATCAAATAACTTGAATAGGCTTGCTGCTCAAAAAATAAAAAAGCAGCATTCCTCATATTTGGGATATTTCAAGATGTTACTATGTGCTGTTCTATTGACGCATTTAGCGAAGACTACTTACCCGTACTGTGATTTTCAGATAATCAAGGCTCTATTTTTGACACTCTGTTACCTATGTGTTAGGACATGGTGGCTATGGCAACTATCCACCTTTTCTTACACAATTTCTTCAACAAATTGTCTTCTACGAATTTTAAGATGATCCTTATTCTAAAGTTACACCAAAACACACACATATATCACACACTGATATCAGACTGACTTGAGTGGAGCATTCATAATCTTATCCATTCCAAAGAGTAAATATTGCATTGTGTATTTTAATACATCATCCACAGGTGGATATGTTAATTACACATATGTAAATATTTTCCTCCAAGCTTAGATAGGAGTGTAGGCTGGTAAGCTATGCACTATTCATCAGAGTAAGCACAAAGGTTCTTATCAGGCTTAAGACACGACAGCCAGGGTGCAATACTTGGATTTAAACACGTCTTTGATGTTGTGTGAATGTATGACTCTTGTATATGCAAAACGGTGTGTGACTATGTGTGTCTTTATTTCTGCCTTACCATGAAGAAGAACCTACTGTAAAATTAAGAAGCAATCTATCACAATCCACAAACCACCTTCTCTTGTATCCAGGTAGAGCCAAATTGTGTCTCATTACAGCTGAGATGGATTAGAGTTCACACCTGGCAAATCCAATATGTCTCAAATACCCAAATATGATCAGATGTAGCTTCACCACACCCCACATTTTTAGCGGTGGGAAACTGTAACAGCTGCTGAACCAAAAATAGATTCCTGCACTGTGTCATAGAGAAAGGGATTGCATTGATATTTACATACTGAATTAAAAAGCACAAAAAAGAGTGAAACAAAACAATGAAGTGCCACAGAGAGCAGCTAATAGAGAAAGAGAGGCCATTCTAAGCATGTGAACAAACCACCCATGCCATTTTAGCCATGCCAGTGGCATAGCTCAGTGAATAGCAATGTTGGTTGGTCAATCTAGACTGAAATATCTCAACAACTATTTATTTGGGCGTATTGCCAGGGAATTTTGTACTGAGAAGAATATTTTGTTTTCAGTTGTACTGTGTTGAGTGCTACTTAGTAAATGTTAGCATACTTACACAAAGTGTCCTCTCTCCTCTGTTTCTTCTCATGCAAAGAAACAAATTTGTGATGGTTTACCCACCACTGCAGTTGCAGAATAGTTTTCTTCTTATTGGTTTTTCTCCCATGTTTTTTTTTTTTGTCTCATCCAACTTCATTGGTTTCTTTTCCTACATCTCTTGTTTCATGTCTTGGGCCATCACCATCCATCTCCTCTCTTGGGGATCCCATGGAAATGTTTGATTGTTCTGAAATGTCTACATTGAGCTGAACTAAATGACTCAGCAGCGTTGTCTGCTGACATGAAAGTCTAATCCATTTTAGCTTCAGATTGTGTGCAGTCGTTCAGGGGCTTTCTTTCCTTTGAAAGGAGCTGGATACATTCGCAAGCTTGGTTTTATTTTCTTATTCTTTGATAGCTGAAGGCTGTACATAATTAAGGTCAAGGTTAAGGTGTCAGATGCAAAGCAAACACTGCTGGTAAGATCTGTTTTAGGCTTATTAAGATATTCACACACTGCTATTAGTGTGTGTGTGTGTGTGTGTGTGTGTGTGTGTGTGTGTGTGTGTACGTTTATGTTACATACAGTATGTATTGTAAGAAAGATAACATTGTGGTACCTGTATGTGGATGTACTGAGCATGTGTTGTGTCCCCATGAACTATATATATATATATATATACATATATATATGTATATATATATATGTATATATATATATATATACATATATATATATACATATATATACATATATAGCATCCGCTTGAGTATGTGTTTTGAGAGTGTCCTGTGGGTGTACACTTGTCCTGCCCTCTCTCCCTAAACAATCTGACCGAGTGTAATTATTAGTATGTTTGTGTGTGTGTGTGTGCGTGTGTGTGTGTGTGTGTGTGTGTGTGTGTGTGTGTGTGTGTGTGTGTGTGTGTGTGTGTGTGTGTGTGTGTGTGTCTATACTTGAGTTTTTTGAAAAAATAAGCAGTAACTGAGGTGCTGTTTTCTGTCCAGATCTGAGATCTGAGACTCTGTTAAAGAATTGAGACTTCAGTGGATATACTCTACATGCTAACGTATACTTCATATGTTTTCATCAATATTACAGAGCATGACAAGCACCGCCTATGCAAAAGTACTGAATACATGAATCTTCACTTCAAAGTCAAATGGTTCCATAATGAGTATGTTCGTGACCTGCCGGCCTTCAAGAATGTTCCACCTGAGTATTCTCTGTAAGTATCCTCTTTTTTCACCTACATATAGTAGGCTAACTTGCCTATACATTAAACCGACTTATGGCAGGCAAGTCACAGTGAGGTGAGGTTTTGCAGTAACGACTGAAAGGTGCAGTGGAGTAGTAACTTTACAGAGCATAGAAAGAACAACTAGATGCTACATCCACACACTCTTGTCACAGAGAAGAAAAGCACGTTGCTATCCTCAGATGAGTGACAACTTTGTTCCTCTTATTTTCTGTAACCAGTATAACAACCAAACTAGCCAGTGGTCAGCTTGCTAGTTAGCTAGCTTGCTAATTATGCCATGCTTTAATACTACACTGGTTACAGAAAGTGGGTCAAACAGCATCTACTGGTCCCAACCTTCTAAGCGGAGCTGTATCTGTTCACTTAGTCTGTTTTGCAGCCTGAAAAAAAACATTTCTCTTGACCAAAACTGTTTCTAAGTACTCAATAATTTCATTTCAAATACTTTTGAAATATATTTTAATTGCATTCCAGTATCACAGAAACCACAAGGAGAAAGGTTATTTAATAGTCAGCAATGTAAGTGCAATACAAATAAGACTATCAATCATAGTAGTTCATATCAAGACTGAATCTGTAAAATGTTCATGTAATCTGTGCTGGCAGTTTTTTCCCCAGCAAGACGTTAAACAAGTGGATCATGGAGAAAAAAATGTATAACCTAAAAGCATGTTCTTCTTTACCCATGACTCTGTTTTCCATTGTGCATACATGATCATTTGCAACAAAGCAGGGATAGCTGCAATATAAACACGTGTAATGCAAGCTGGGAGTGCAATGCCCTCTCCCATCCTGCCAGTTTGTCAGACTAATGACTCCCCCTCCCCCTCTCGAGTCACTCAAACACTATCTCTAGCAGGATTGATTCTTCCAGAGTTATACACATCATACAAACACACAGACTCTCTCTCTCACACACACACACACACACACACACACACACACACACACACACACAGTATTTCTCTTTTTGTCTTTCTGTCTCTCTTTTCTTTCTCTGTCCCACACCCACCTTATTTATTGGTGTCCCTCCTGTAGCAGATGCCCTTAGCCAGAGTTCAAAGCAGTTTTGGGAGGACATCCGCTGTTCTGAGGACAAGCTCAGGCCCCATATTACACAAGGAAATGGCAAAGTGAAACAGACAGAACAGCATTATTATTCCACTGACAAATGTACGTCCTCATCCACCCCGGCCTGTCCTCTGCTGTCCTCTGTCTGAGCCTCGCAGTCTAATCTGTCCACAAACTGAAACCTGATATCAATGCATGCATGAATTTCAGCCGCGGCCAAAACCTCACTGAAATCTGCTAGGTCTTTTCATTGTACCTTTTTGTGTGTAACACAAAAATCTCCCTCTAATACAGTGGTTCTCCTATATTTAACTCAAGAGCCTTTGAAATGTTCTCATAGACTAAACCCTGACTCTGCTGGTGCTTCTGAAAGAAGATATGAAACAAATGCTAAAAAGGATTCCCACTATGATTTGACCCTTCAATTAAGGAAAATGTTTATTTTTTTAGGTGGTTCGAGCCATTTGTAATCCAGTGGCTTGATGAGAACGAGGATGTTGCCATGGATTTCCTCAATGGAGCACTGGAAAGGGACAAGAAAGATGGAGTGAGTATTGCATTGAATTATTTCTCAATATATAACTTTATATTCAACCAACCAAGCCACTTAAGACTGTTACTTATTCAGAAGGACAGCCTGCTTAGACTGAATTTACCTCTTGTGGAAGAGGGTGAGGGTACAAAAGAAATTTTGCAGTAAAAAAACACTCCTCGCCCAGAGGCATCACGGCTGATAAAAGCAGGAAGCAAAACATGATTTTCAGGGCAGTAAATGGCGTATGATGAGAGAAAATGTGCCCAAGCTTCACAAAACAAGTTTGACTCAGAAAGTATTTCCATATATTGATGTATCTTGCTAAACACATAAAAGTCTTTCACAGCGCTATATATTTATGATTTACGCGTTTGATTTGTGTAACCCAGAATGTCCACTGAACAAAGTCAGTAGTTAAAACCATGATTCATCTTTACTTCAACACATGAAACATCGAAGTGAACATTACTTTTATCTCAATGATAAATTAATGCAGGAATCCATATGTGTCAAAGAGTTTAAGTGTTAAGAGTTTATAGTGCACCTCAGTTGTTACTGGGTATTCATGTATAAAGGGTTAACAGTACACCTTCTGGTTAGTAAGTTGGCAGTAAGTGGTATAGATTGCTCTGTGAGTGATGTAATTATTGAATAATTGGTACGTTAGTCTCTGTTCTCTTTACTGTGCCTTAATAATGTCTCACAATTCTGAGGTGCTTAAAGGGTTTTGAGATCTGAGATCCTACATCTGTCTCTTTCTCTCTTTTCCTTGTTCCAACCCCCAAAACCCCACTCTCTCTACCCTGATGTTGCTCTCTCCCCCTCTCTATCCTTCAACAGTTCCAGCAAACCTCGGAGCACGCCCTCTTTTCATGTTCGGTGGTGGATGTGTTCACTCAACTAAACCAGAGTTTTGAGATTATGAAGAAGCTGGAGTGTCCAAACCCACAGGCTCTGGCTCACTTCATGTGCCGTTTTGCGAAGGTCAGGCTCTTTGGAACCCCCCCCCGTGTGTAGAGTAATAACTCATAGTTAAAGAGTTTGTCATTTAGTTGAGGAGAGACTGTGGTATATTTATTCAGTTTGATATTATCGTGTTATTAGGTTTTGATTGCTTACAATTTGTCAAAGAGTTCCAGAAAATAAATAATAGAACAGCAAACAAACTGCAATTATAAAATTGTCTCTTTCCCTCCCTACAGACTATCAACAAAGTTCTTCTGCAGTATTCTGTAATCATATCCAAGGACTTTCCTTTGTATTTGAGTAAGGAGAACGTGGTAAGTACACAGTCACAGTCTGCTAGTGTTAATAGCAAAGGTTACATTGACTGTTTTGGTTGAAATGCAAATATGGTTGGTCAGTTGATGGTGTTTCCATGACGGTCTCTAACAGCGGTGTGTATGTGGAGAATTTCAGTTAGCGGCCCAGTCGGTTTACGCTGAACCCTGCCCTGCCTTTTGTAATGCATTTCATGAATTGTCTCTAGGTCCCCTGTCTCTCCCTCTTTTAACTCCCAATCTGTCCTGTCTAATAAAGGCAAAGAGCTGCAAAAATGTAAACAAAAAAACAAAAACAAAAAAGCGTCTTTATTAACCGAGATGCAGTTATTAATCTCACAGTCCATAGCTGATGGGCAAAAGTAATTTGTATTTTCTGGGCTATTTGTCCATTGTTTAATGTGATGGATGACTAAATGCAGAGCCTTCTGAGTGACCTAATTATCCTCGCTGGTCTTTGAGGTTGAAGTGAGAGATAACACACAGGATACTAGCGGAGCAGGCAGATGCTGCTTTACAGTGTTGACAGGCTCATTACAATTGTTCCAGAGAAAGCATTAAACGCGCCCTCCCCGAGAACAGACAGATGATGGAAAGAAGGAAATAAGAGGCAGATGGAGTTGTACAGTGGCAGGATTACATCAAATTAAATCTAATCACTAATTTGTTGGACTATCAGGTGTGTACATGACCCACATCTTAGCCATTTTTGACCAAGAACATACTGTGTCTGTCTTTCCCGTCAACAAACACACATACATTAACGGAGTGCAGTTATTGCATTAATTAAGATGAGGATCTAGAGCAGTGCTTTCCTACTTTTGTAGCTTGTATACCCTTAATTATTGCGACCGCCGCAACAAAGGCCATAGTGTGGACATCAGTTTTTAAAGGTTTGCTCTTGCTTCAGTATTTTCAAAAGCCTCAAGTATACATAGTAAGTATACATATATTTAAACAAAAAGCACAAATTAGAGGGGGGAGGCGGGGTACACCCTGGTCAGGAGTTCGCAAGTAAATGACAAGACTGACACATAGAGAAATACATACCAGAAATTTTGAGTTTCCAGTTACCCTAACCTTCATGTTTTTGGACTATGGGAGGAATCTGAGCACGCTGCAAAAACCCAAACAGGCACAGGGAGAACATGCAAACCAAGGCCCCAGCCAGCCAGCTGGCTTGAATCTACAATTTTCACCCTCTCTCAAGCTACAAACATGTAGCTGAGGGAATTCTCCATTGCTTTTCTTTAGTTTGAGAATATCGTATCACTCCCTTACAAATATGTTCATAAATCTATTGGAGAACAAGCCATTATGTGCTGTCGCGGAGACACTAGTGGCTGCTTTGTGGATTGAAAGAAACCAATCTTGTCCTGTGGGGCACAGACTAATCATTTTAGTACCATCCATTACCACTATCATAATTTTGGGTTGTTGTGTGTTTGTCAGTGTTTTTTTGGGCAGATAATGTACTGACTGAAAAGAATTACTCACATACTCCATAAAACGCAGTGTGATTAATGTCTGTCATCTGTTAAACTTGTTGTGAATCTGAGAATCAATAACGCTTGACATACTCACTGCAGACATTCCTCTCCCTGTTTTATTATGTATCGCGTTTCCCTGCTGACTGTCGATGTCATGCTGAAACCTACCATCTTTGTATATGTGAAGTGTCAGAAAATCAACATAGTTTTACTTGTTGTACCCTTCTGAAAATGTGTTGTAATTATATGGCCTAGTCTCAAGTGTACAATGTCAATAGCTGTCAAAAAAAAAAAGAAGAAAATTCATGTTCTATGTTTTTGAAGGATGTCAACAATGTTAAATAGTATAAATATATAGTTGGTTGTACTATACAAAATAATGTAGCTTTATTACTATAATACTTGTACTTTTACAGCCCTGCATCATCCTCAACAACATTCAGCAGCTCCGTGTGCAACTGGAGAAGATGTTTGAGTCCATGGGTGGCAAACAGGTCTGTGCCTACTGAAATGTATCCGTCAGCTGTGTCTGTGTCACGTTTTGAGCCAATTCACTTTCAATTACATTAAGAGTTCTCATCCAGACTTAAACTTCTGTTTTTCTTTTCAAATGTATGAATTATTACAATTGAGCTCTGCAAAGATCTGCGGTCTTCCACTGGAAGGTCAAACCACAAGGTTAGCTAGAGAACAGTGTCCCCAGGGCTTCAGAGGATTCAGTGTCTTTCAAAAGGACACTTAAGCAAGGTTGATGCCAGGCTTAAACTTCCATCCTCATATCAGCTCTGTGCGGTTAAAGAAATGCTTTGTCATGATCATGTAAATGATGATTTCAGATGACATTTATGTAAAGTGAAAGTGAATTGACCCCAACAGTGATGTGCTGTAATCCTTCCCTCAGTTCTGCACTTATCAATTTTATAGACGAATCTGACAGTTCAGTTTTGCTAAAATCACCTTTTTTTTACTTCTACCTCAACTAAAGTTCCTCAATAACTTCCTTTGTACCCAATCACTATTCCCTTGCACTAACCCCCGTTGTGTATAATGTGTTGCCTTTTTGTAAACATTGAGTTAAATCTGTGTCTTGGGTTTGAAACACCGTTGAGTATTTTCCCTGTCAGTCTAACCTGAGGAGCAGCAGCCTCGGCATCTTATAACTTACACGCATGTTTCTCTTCTCCAGTATCTAACGCCTGTCTTGCCTTGCGTTTTGTCTCCCGTCGTTGTGTCTTCTGTTTCCCCCCCATTTCCTTTCTGTGCTCTCTCTCTGTCTCCAGGAGGAGGGGGTTGTGTCCTTCTGTAAGGTGTGTGCAATAGGACCCGTCAACACCCCTTCCCACCATTTACCAAATGATACCAAAAAGCACGCCCCCTCCCCCCTGTTCCTCCCTGCCACCCCTCACACGCTTCTCACCCCACTCCCCAAACCCCTCCAGCAGCATGTGCCACAGAGCATATGGAATCTGAATTACCCCATCAACCCTCTGGACAGGCAGCTCAAGCTCACCATCCCCAGCGCTCTGGGGATAGTGGCTCAACCTACCCGATCCCATCTTTATTTTTAGCTTGCTTTTTTCCCCCCGTCTGCCACTTTAGCCATGGCTAATTTAGAATTGCGATACTTATTTTCTGTTGTTCCTCATATTTTTTCCTGGCGCAAAAAGTGGAGTTAGAGGCTCGCCCAGTTGCTGGCTGTGGTTTTGATCATCTCTATCCATTCCCTAGGCTGCAGCCACAAAATGCTTCTGACAGGATTTTTCAGACCGTGTTTAATGAGCTTCTCAAACACTTACAAATCTCTCCAGCTGTGTCGTCAGCTGATGGGCTTCTACCACAGTTAGCGGTTAGACCTGTCCTGGATCCCTCCCCGACCATTATTGTCTGAAAAATAATGACGCCAGAAGTCTTAAACTCCTTTCGAAAATCATGGATTTTCATTGTCAATGGAGAATCCGGTATATCTTTAAGAACATCCTAAGTAATTTCTCTTGAATACTATTTATGCAGCTGAGGTGTATTTCAGTTAAAAGTTTTCCATTAGGTTCCTCTCTGCATATTAGCCTATTCATTACAGAATATTTTCCTATCAGCAATTAACTCCCAGAGAGCAAATGTAATTACCAAGAGCTGTTATCATAGTATTACCAATAACAGAGATTAGCAATAATCTCTTACAGTGCCCACATTCATAGAATCACCATGGATTGATCGCCCTAGATTGATATCAGGCTTTATTTTGGATATTGGTCTGTTTGCTGATATGCTTTTCTCACTTTAGAGATGGTGGTTATTATACCTTTATTTACTTGGCACTGTTCAGGACAAACTATTTCGTAATAGCAACCCTGCCAGAGAGTAGATATTGTATTGTTGAAACAGGCAAAGGGAAGTAAAGCTGGGCTGCTGTTGATAGGCTGTCAGCCAGGATAGAGTTTGTGCACTCAGGGGAACTCTGGATATCAGTCAGCGTCCAGTGAATCTCGCTACCGTGGAGGAGCCAGGTGTTCTATATATTCTAAAATTGATGTTTGCTTTGCATAATGTTAAATTACCATTATAAAAGATTTAGGTAATCCTTAATGGCAATACAAGTATTTCAATGTCTTGTGGTTTTATTGGTACACGTATTGACTACTTAAACCAGTTTCTGAGAGTGCACATGGCTAGTGAAGGACATTATACATTGGATATATTCTGGTATACCCAATATACATTAATATATATAGCATTCATCAATTTACTCTTGACATTTTATCCCATTTTGAGATAATCCAATACCTTCAATAACCTGACATTTTAGAGGATGAACCTTTGACTACAAAGCTGCCTCACTTGGCAAGTCAAAGTAGCTTTGAATGGAGGCCTTTCATCCTGGTAGACATTTGACTTGCGCAACAAGAACCACACACAGAATGGAATGTTCTCCTCTCAGGAGGTGACAGGTGCCTTGGTTTATATGACAGCAGGGTGAATATCCTTTAGCAGGATTCAGACACAGTGTTCCTGGAAATGAAATAGAGAATCTCAATTTCAGAGACTGCCAAGCAGCAGATTAGAGCCCAGCCACAAACTTTCCCCAGGCCAAGAGGAGCTGATAAAAGATCAAGGCCTACGTTATTTTTCTACTATCACTGGAAAAGATGTTATCCCTTACTCAAAGACTAAAATAATTCCAACTTCTATGGTCAATTTCCTCTGTGACTTGAATGCTGCAATCATTTCCATTGAGGTGACAGCAGTACGAATGTGTGCACACGTGAACACACACACACTCATAAATCTAACCCATTTGTGCTGCAGATAGAGGCATGTCTGCCGGATAACAATGTCTAAAAATGGTTTAGTTTACACATCTGCTTCCCAGCTGAGCCATCCGCCATAATAATGTGGGAGATGAGCGGCTCCATGGCTAAGCTTACCAATTCTAATATGACGATCTGTCATGCATGTGGTGCGGTGCCTGGCCTCACACATCCATCTCAGGCACTGAGCCTCTGCGACGAGTGTTCTCCACCCCCATCCAAAACATCAATGTTTGGACATTTGTACATGGCGACCGTGATTCATAAACACCGAGACAAACCGTGAGGCAGATGCACTCATAAATGCAGTTGCTTAACAACACACAAATAAACTTGTGCACAGCACAAAGTTTGATATCCAATCATGCTTTTGCTTATAATAGCCCCAAAACCACAGAGAACACAAACATCTGTACATCCATCACATGCACATGCATAAAAATAAAAATGGTACTGCAGAAACCCAACACATGCCATGCATGGGCATATACATGCTGTAAATCAATTTTGCAACTCTGTTTGTGTGAGCTAGTATATGGAAAATACTTCATTGCAAGGTCATGTTGGATTTTGCAGAATATCATACCAGATATTTAGGCACGTAGTACATATATTTAGAAGGCATGCAGCAAACTATAGCTCCAGATATAAATCATCTCTTGAATAATGAACAAAATATTGGAAAGTTGCACACTCAAATTAATTAAGTCAAACAAACGCATTCAGCAACAATTTCCTTCCTGAACATAAACAGTCAGGAAGAGGATCTCAGTATCAGAACATCTGTAGGATTTATGTATATATGACAGTAAGCTTTTTTCCCTCAGATGTTACGAGGCAGCCTGACAGCAAACTCTCTATACTGTAACTTGTGTAGTAGTGCACATAAATATTACCTTTTGAGAGACCACTAGCTGGCTGCTTCTTTGCGATGTCTCATGACTCGGCAAGCAGTCATCATTGCAGCACTCAGAGGTGAGCCGTCCATTTGTATTCAGAACGTCGCTCGGCACAGATGGCAGGCAAAATGAGTGGGAGGCCACCAGCGAGGCAGGTTACTTCTCTTCTGTTCCTGTTGTCTTGCCATCTAACACCCCCACCCCAGTTGAGGCAGAGATTCAGAGCTCTAGTCAGTGTGGGCTAATGTATGGAGTGTAATGATGTAGTAACTGTCTGTTTTCCATTGACAGCTGGATGCAGAGGCCAGTGATCTACTTAAGGAGCTGCAGAATAAACTCAACACAGTGCTGGATGAGCTCAGCGGAGTGTTTGGCTCCAGGTGAGCATTAGTGTGACTCAAAGTGTGTGTGTGTGTGTGTGTGTGTGTGTGTGTGTGTGTGTGTGTGTGTGGTGTGTTGGGGATCATTTTCATTAAGGTTATCGTATCCATTAATTTCTTGTTCTTTCAAAGAGTTTGCACTACATGACTGTTTAGTTACTGACATGTACTCAACATATAATTGACTTGAAGTCTCGCTGTGCACCATGCTTGTGTTAAGTTCACACTACACAACTTTCAACATTTTTAGATTGCTGATCACACTTCACAACTTGCTGCCTTGCATTCGAAAGTTTGGGGCCCAATCGCAATGTCCCCCCCTAAAGTCTTATGCCCTGAAGCCTCAGGGACTTAACTGACATCACCTGGTAAATGGTGAGTGTGAGAGGCTGCAAGGGCTTGAAATGGTATAAATAAAAATGGGACAGCACTTTGCGGCGAATTATTACGTTACCTTGATGACACCAAAACATGTTATGTACAATTGTGGGGTTTTTTATATTGTCATTTTTACTCCCTGGCTCTTGCCTTACTACTTGAGAGGTTATCGTCAAATCTATTAACTTGTTTTTTTCAAAACAGCATCAATAAGCAACGTTCAAAGAAATGGTTGGTGAATACACCATGTGTGTAATATAGCCTATGCTTGCATTCCTCTGCTTTCATGTTCTTCTGTTTGTTACACCTCCGAGCTTGCCCAGTAACTGCATAGCCTCAAAATGCTATAAGTTGTGGGTAATTCCCTCAAGCAGAAATGCAGATTTACAGAAAGTGTGCTAAAAGGGATCAAAAAGTCTGCAAGAGAGCCTGAGTGCAACAACAACAACAACTATGGTCCATGTTGCAAATGCTACACATAGCACACACAGGTAGGCAACAGGCAAGGCAACCCCCTCCCCCCCCCCCTCTCCCACACACACACACAAACACCCCATGCCTTGCACTCTCATTGGCTGTAGCTTCCCGACAGATTTCGATATTTAGCATACTATATATCTGCAATGTGTTTACGATGCACTGGGGAGCATCTCGGCTTGCGTCTTTGAACGTAGATTTGCCTCTGATCTGGGGCTTTTGTCCAGGAGCTCCAAAAACTGTTGGAGAGCGGAAAATAAGGCCAAAAGTCGTGTAATATTAGTGAGCCCAGCAAGTTGCTAAACATTTCATCATGGACAAGGCACCCCTGCTCTTAACACCTTTTCGGTAATCTGATAGGACCAGCAGGAGTGAGCTAGCATCTCTTAACATTACACTACTGCTGCAGCGTAACATATGAACCAAGTAGCGAAGGACTTAAGGGATTGTTTTTTTTTCTATCACACAGTTTTACAGGTGTGATCGAGGATTGTGTGAAGCAGATGAACCAGGAGCTGGTTCAGATGAAAGGTACGGCCAAAGGAAGCAACGCTGCCATGGATGCAGAGACTGTCCTCCGGCCTCTTATGGACCTCCTGGATAAAAAGTTAGTATTTACTTGATGCAAGGTCAAAGTTTAACCTTTAACATGTGATGCAGTTTTGTACTTTGGTCTTAACCAAGTGCCAACCTCTTTTGCAAATCAATTGAAAGTAATTAATTCAGGAACCAATAGGCTCAGCCATCCACTGCCATCAAGTTTAAATTTTGGCCTAAAGGTGATGTCAGAATAGGATTTAACCCGGTAAAATGTACTCTATTTTTATTTACAGTTATTAATTTATGTCACTGTATGTGTACTTGGTGCTTTTTTTGTTGTTGCTAGTATTCATTCAGTTATATCACAAATGATAAAACAATTTCATAAATGACAGGCCGATTCCTTATCTTGCACGGCAGCTGGATTCTCGGGGTGTTATGAGATGACGTGAGAATCACTTATCACAAGAAAATCCATCTTGTCAGACATCAAGTAATGCGTTTTTGCCCAGCAAGTCTGTAAACAATCTGCGTGCTAACAGGAGTTACTGGCTTTGCTTAGGTGTGTGTGATGTGACACAGAGGAGCGACTGTTAGAGGTTAGCATAGATACTAGTATAGCATCAGTTATATCAGAACTGGAGAGTATTTATTCACTGAGAGAACAGCAATGAACAGCACTAGAGGCATTTCTTGATAGGAAAAGTTGTTTCTATTTCTCCCGACTGGCTTTGGTAAGAGTTTGATTGACTGATGGTTCATCCAATCTCCTGCCAATTATTTTGTGAAAGTGCCTGTCCACTCCAAATAGTTACCAATGACAGTTTCTCAGATGGTTTTGTGGAACAATCCATCTGGTGGGTCAGGTTAGCCAATCACACCACACCACTCTATTTTCCCTTCTGTTTCTATGGACCCTGGTCCTACGTCCTGCTGTGGTCCTCCCCGACACCTACTGCTATTATTACATGAATCATTTCTGTCATGTGAATTGAACGTGTTGTAACTCTGTTATGCTGTTCATTCTACACATGATATCTATTTTTGTACTCTGTCCATCCTGGGAGAGGGATCCTCCTCTGTTGCTCTCCTGACGGTTTCTTCCATTTTTCTCCCTGTTGAAAGGGTTTTTTTGGGGGGAGTTTTTCGTGAGTCGATGAGAGGTTCTGGGACAGAGGATGTCATTGTGTACAGATTGTAAAGCCCTCTCAGGCAAATTTGTAATTTGTGATTTTGGGCTATACAAAAATAAATTGAATTAATTGAATTGAATCATTCAAACTGACTGGTATCAAAATTCAGTCAGATTGAACTCGGTGTGATAGTACCTGCAGAGTTTCTGAATCGTTCAATTAGTCACCGTTAATTTTGGTGTGATGTGGTTGTAATAGAATCTAAAAGGTTAAGTTGATTAATAGATACACAGATTTCAACCTTTACCCACTAATGTGTATGACCTGTCTTCTCAAAAGTAAGGACCATTTTCTTGTACAACCAAGGCTGGTTGTACATACCTGTATTTTGGTTTCTACTAGAACATGTTTACATGTTGGAATGTTTAAAAAAAACCTAATCTTTATTTTTCTCAATATAGCCAAAAGTCCCAGGTTTAGTGCATGTCAATTGGCTTAAGTTATTTAATCAATTGCATAATTGTGTTGTGTGGGATCACTGAAGTACAATGTCAACTATGGTGAGTCCTACATTACTAGCTAATGATGATCCTGTCTTATAGAGGCTCATGTGTCAAAATCTAGTTTTGATGTAGTTATTGAAGTAGTTGAAGCAACAGGTACTTAGAAATGGCACTGCGATGGTAGGTGAGGTAGTCAGTAGGGGCCGAACAGTAACCAACAGATTTCAACCAATGATGAGTTTTTCCAGTTCCATTTTATTTCTATTCTGTTTCTATTTCCAGTTTACTTTTTGATAAATAAAAAATAAATATATATAATACCAAATAAAAGGAACTGTATTTATTCTCATTCTTCGAAAGAACCATAGTGCTGATATGCTTCTGCTTAACTCTCTGAATCACTCTCAACCATTTGTCAAAGCAACATTGAGGCCAATAGGGTATTACAGGGAATCCTCTTAATGATATGGAAATACCAAATCCTTCCTCTTGTCTCTGAAACCCTGCTTGCACAATAGGGTGAGATTAAAGCATAAAGCTGCTGCGTTTAGTCTATGAATCACAGGTGTTTTTTTCTTTTCTTTTATCATATTATTTATGAAAGCGTCATCACTTATAGTTGTCTTTAGTCGTGTTGGCTCAGTTTGAGACACGTGCTTCGAGTGTTGACCTGACAAAAGCCCTTATTTTGCCGCTTTGCAGTTTGATGTTATTTGCCAAGATTTGTGAGAAGACTGTGCTGAAACGAGTCCTCAAAGAGCTTTGGAAAATCGTGCTGAACACCATCGAGAGAACAATTGTTCTGCCTCCACTGAGTGACCAGAGTGTGAGTTTGATCAATCATCTGTTTTTTCCTTATTCTGTTACTCTTTTATCTCTTGGTCGGCCCTCCACCTCCCTCCTCTTCTCCACCGCTCTCTCTCTCCCTCTCTCTCTCTCTCTCTCTCTCTCTCTCTCTCTCTCTCTCTCTCTCTCTCTTTTTTTCTCTCTCTCTCTCAAATTCTCCATCTGTTCAGATCTCTCATGCTCCTGCATATCATGCAAATTACTGTACAGGAAATGAAACATGGCATCTAAATCTTCACATACGTGGAGTGAATTGTTAATCCTTCTGTTAGAGCTGGGATGACATTTTTCATCTCAGGAATATCTTATTTACTGTTTTGTTGTTTTTGATTTGTTGTCTCTGGAAACATGGAAGTACACTTTAATAACCATCATGTTAAGCAGTTTTCAAACATTTTCATCTCTATGGCACTTGGAGTTTCCAAAATAGCTAGCTTTAAAGATGGAATGTGTAATGCTCCAAAGAAATGGGGGCAGCATTTCACCTCTACTACATGGTCCAAACAATCTAAAATATATTTAAAAAAAGAAGCCAACTACTTACTAACAGCAAGGCAAGAACACATGGAATTTGACATAGTTGCTAAAACTCTGAGAGCTAGACAAAATAGAACTGCCATTTTATAATCTCCACGTGAGGTGACGGCTTATATTTTACACTAGCCATCTGTGTGTTTATTGTTCCACTAACCGGGGGCTGTTCTGTACAGTTCAGTACGCTGACCCGAGTGCCTGGAGCAACTCAAATTTAGGCAGCTCAAACCCCAGCTCGAGGAGTCACAGCTGGACGGTGGAATGCTGGGTCTAACCTGTGTAAAAGTGGCAACATACATTTTGTTGATCTGGCAGGGACTCTGGGCAGTCCTCCTGGATCAGAATCCCAGTGCTGAGGTTTGCACTGGCTTTGAGCTAATGAGGGCAGGCTGGCCGCCACAGTGACTCACTATCGCCTCTCAGGTATCAAGTGGTATTACAAGACAGAACAGGTCGGGTCTAGCTGTTTAGCATACCAATTTCAGTAGATATCTTGGCAAACCAATACATGGACTTTAACATAACATTTAGTATAACCTCTTCACCGTCTGCTGATAACATTAACACATTTTTTTATGTTATATCTCACACATTCCAACTTTTAAAATAAACTTATTTTACCCCTTCATCTTCTGTTGCTTGGTTTGTTTGTATAATTTTGTTTTCATATTCATCTATTGAGTGTTTATTTTCCTTGTGTTAATGGGAAAATATCTGTCTGTCCAACAGCAGGGAGCTCAGATGATCTTCAATGCTGCCAAGGACTTGGGACAGCTGTCCAAACTGAAGGTAATTGTTGGATGAACCAAAGGCAGGCTTAGCTAATCTTAGCTAAGCTTTGCCCACTTGTTGTCATCTCAGTAAACATGACATCTCTAATTATGCTGAACATTACGTATTGTATTGTAAACAGTATATCAGAGGCAGATAATACATATATACCCAGACTCTTTTTTGTAGCTTTCCAGATATGTAACTAAATGTCGGAGTGAATAACATCATGATAAGCTACCAAGAATGTAAAATATTTCTCTCATCCACAGTCTAAAATTGTTTGGATGGAAATTAAAGGACCAATTAGCACCTGAAACTTATTGTGCACTTAGATTCACTTCATCAACAAATTTGGATGGATGGATTATGTAATTCGGAAGCATTGTTATGTAAGTTACTGTAGGCTTTTACATTGAACAGTGTAACTCAGTGCAACACTAGCCTGGCTGATATCTAATTGCTGATGTGACCTGAGGATGTGTAATCCCTCGAGCTCTGTGTAGTGAGGCATTGGAACGGATCAGTGGTTACACTGTGGTTTTACTAACAACAGCGGTATGACAGTTCCACAGAGAGGTATTTTAGCTCTGAGTAATACAAGAGATGCAAACTGAACGTTTCTGTTCATTTATATATGAGTATGTGTATACTTGTTTGTGTGTTTGTACTAATGTTTGTGTTGTTTGTGGGAGTCTGTCACATGTTCTTTGTGGGAACTTCTGGGTACAGTACGTCAGTACACAGATGGGTGTTTTTCGCTCCTAAAGCATTCAAAAATGGTTTCCTCATCATCTTGACATTTGTGAGTCCAGTATATTGTGTTACTTGCTGTGTTGTTCAATTACTTCCTTATTATAGAATATCATATTTTATTGTATTATTAATGCATGTGTGTAACCTTATGTAATACATGCCAAATTAATACCTCTCAAATGACTTTTCAAGCACTCTGAACTTTGACCAATGTAATGGCATAAATTGGCAACAGAGTTACTCAGGCTTATATGTTGTTTGACACAAATAATGATATGTGGGTCTATCCTTTGAGCTGGTCATTTCTGGGCTGCACTTATCTTCCAAAGCATATGTCACGTGGGAGGATTTGTAGTGTTTTATTTGCGTCCCCTCTTAAATTTGGGAGAAAGTTAATCATTTATTTTAAAGAACATTAAATTATGGATTTATGAGTAAACATATCATTAAACACGCAAACAATTCTATTTGAACACAAACTTCTACCCACCCACTCTTTTTCGAATAAAAAGCATCGTGGTGTTTTCATGAGAGAGAAGTATGTTTTTCCTCCTTGCAGCCTTTAATTATTTTGGAGCCCGCCTAAGCACAGATGTTGATTAAAACGTTTTTTGTCTCCCACCAGCTCTTTAAAATCAGTTTAAAACAGATTGGTTGCAAATAAATCTATATCATATTCTGAATACAAAATGTTTGTTTCATATGCAGCCTCTAATTTCAGGGATGGTCTGTGCCACATTGTACATCCCTCTTCTAAATATGTTGATTAAATCTTAGCAACTAACAGCAAGACTGTGCTTTTATACACATGAGTAGCTACATGGATGAAACTGTGCAGATTAGGACCATGTTTGTACTAGTGTTTGCATCGGTGATTTGAAGACCATTTTGCCATTTTTAGGGCAAACACCTGGGAAATAAGGCAGTGCCAGAAGTTATTTGCTGTAATCAATTCTCAAATCAGGAAAACTTCAATTAGAATTGACAAAAAAATCATTTTTCATGAATAAAATATATTATTAGAACTGGTGTGGGACAGAAAGGCTCAAATGTATCAGACACTCGCAGTTTGAAAATGACTGCAATTGGTGCTGTTTTGTAAACAGTAAATACTCAATCTTGAGTACCATGGCTTAGCTGAGGTCATTACCATTATACTGGAGAAACAGCTTAATATTTAAAGCATTTGAATGCAACTCCGTTCCTATTTTGCCAATTGTAGAGTGTTTGACTTGAACTGATATCCCTCCAGGAGCATGTAACTCGAGAGGAAGCCAGAAGTCTGACTCCACGACAGTGTGCAGCCATGGACCTCGTGCTTCCCACCATCAAGGTGAGTTTTATGTAGATTACAGTGTTGGCTGTACAGTGAGAGACACCTGGGTGGCTAAACTTGACCTTAAGAAAAGACAGGAGAGCCACCTAAGGCGTAGCAAAGCAGAGATATGCAAATAGCCTGAAATGAGAATTTTGTACATGAAAGACACTAAAACGTGGGGGGCTGTGGCTCATGTCATGATGTGCTTAGGACATCATCGTCTAAAATGTTATCGACCACCTTTTTGTTGTTGTTGTTGTTGTTTCTCTGTCTAATAAATAGGCTGGTTAAAGCAAAAATAAAGTGTGGAAAGCATATGCGCTGGACGTGAAGAATATTGATGTTTATGTCCAGATACTTACATGCTGAAAAAGGTGCATTAATAGTAAAGCTATATCTCAAATGGAAAAACACCTTATTTTGTGGTTTTGTGTGTGTGTGTGTGTGTGTGTGTGTGTGTGTGTGTGTGTGTGTGTGTGTGTGTGTGTGTGTGTGTGTGTGTGTGTGTGTTGAGCTGACATTAATTGTTTGAAGTCTTGTCTTTCTGATAGTATTTCTATCTTCTTGCTGGGGTTTTTTTGACACACAAAATAGCTGCAAGGAGACGAAAGGATACGTAATTAATTCATATCCAGGAATATGGAAAGTTGCCAAAGCTTCTCAGCAAACGAAAGTGTGAAATGCAGCGCTGTTAATTTACTGCCATATACTCCCTTTTGTTGTAAAGGGATTTGAGACAATTTCAAGACCAAGCCACAGTTCTACAGGGACAAGAAGAGAGTTATGGTGAGGTGCCACTAGGGGAACAATGCATCATAAAGTGCAGACAAAACTAATTGATTCTGCTGTCTCCAAGGAAACTACCTGCAGGTTTAGATCAATCATGTTGCTGAAATTCTGTTCATCAGTATTCCAATGAGTACAGTCAATTAACACAGATCAGTAATGCCTTAGGAGAGTTAGAAGATCAGACCAAGAAATACTATTCAGAGGGTTATTTGCATAATAATTTTCATATTGAGTGCGCAACAGCTTTAAACCTGTTACCTGGCAAAATATACTGTACATATTGACTACTACAAATATGTAATATTAACTTCTACTATTTCACTAGTGGGCCCAAATGTTACCCCAAACGCACATATTGTATTAATACGTATACAGCAGAGTGGCTAAAACACAGTATATATACTTGAACATATTGCCTTGAGTGCATTTAGTGATTATCCAACTGAAAATATTGTATCCAGACTAAACATTGATCCTGCGAAAACTAATGGGAAGGATAATAGGTAAATGCATTGGTCCATCGAGGAGTTCATATGTGATGGCAGATGGCATGCAGTCTATTCAACCGATTCCCAATAATGGACTCTTAGTTCCTTTCTTTAAACTCTGGCTTGTGAGTGATTGTCAAAGAAAGGCAGCTGTTTCTTTCTCTCCAAATCCAGTTTTGTTTTTCCAGATACGTTTGTGTGTGGATGGACTACACATCAGAATATGGCATTTTTCTCTTTTCTTTAAGAATAGATCCTGTTTTTCCTGTGGTCAGATATAGGTTTTAAATGCTGTATGTAGAAAATACATGGGAGTACCTGTTTGTGTAGATTTATTAGTGAAACCTCACCTGGTTCACCACAAGATGCCTACTGCTGGTAAGCCCTCAAGGATAGAGAAGAACAAAATAAAAAAGGACATTTAGGAAAAAAGAGATTTAGGAACTAGGGAAAGATAAAAGGAAGAACAGAAGGAATGGTAAAGGCTAAAGATACGAGACTGAAAAAAATATAGTCTTCTGTAGGAAGGATGGCAGTGTGGCAGGTAATTTTGCCAGAGGCAGGGAGATGTTTTTGAGCATGTGGGGCGATGCTGCGAGTCGCCTGTCAGAGAGAATGCAGCATTGCAACCGAGCAGAAACACTACGGGCATCTTCCAACATGTAGCAACACACTGCAGGACCAATAAACAGCAATGCAATGACGAGGTGATAAGAATGGCTTTTCTTATTTGAACAAACATAATAGTAAACAATATAAGCATAAGCACAACATGAATGTTTAACATTACCTTAAGATTTCCCAACAACAAAATTAGTCAAAACTATTGAATTCCCGTCTCAGAGTGTAGCTTTCGGGCATCGTGTAGCTTTCGGGCATCACCAGATTGCGGGCTGCGGCTCGGACCCAGACCAGGTGATCACAGTATGTGTACCATGTGACCAATTTCTGATAGTGAAAATAGCAGTTTCAATAGAGAGTTTGCTATTGAGCAGTCATCCCAAAGACTGGGTCAGGATCCACAGGTGGGTTTGCAGGAGATTTTACTTGTGTCGCCAAATTAATTTGCAGAATTGTTCTGATAATTGTAGCCTTATAACATTGAATCTAATATGAAAGGCTAGCGTACATTCAGTGTGTTGCACTGATTGAACTCATTCATAAAATATTAAATATGTGAATGTTTTCAATAACTCATTCATAAAATGAAGTTGTGATATATCAAACGTATATCTCTTTGAAATGGCTGGTTTACAAATTCAAGTTAATATAAGGTGATGCGGACATGGCAAAATAATCAGGAATATTAATTTACCCACAAATTCACATAGAGGCCATTTTTATTTCTTTTATTCATAAGATTCTTGTTTTCTTCGACTACAAATGTATTCATTAAGTTAATTGTGCTAGGACTCATTTTATTTATCGTAACAATAACTGTTTGATTTCCATACAAGTGCCATACAAATTCAGTGTGTTATGTGTACGTAAGAAGTATATTCCTTTGAAAATTCACAATAAATATTGCAAGTACATGTTGTTGATTTAATTTGATAGACATAGGGGTAGGCTATAGGACGTAGGAAGTAGTAAGTTTTAGATTAATCACACGCAGTTTCCCATTTACTGTGTGATTTTATTTTCTTTCTCTGGATAAACTCCAGCCATGACTAACCACCTGCATGACAGTTATGCATCTCGTCAGTCAAGTTCTGTGACATGAGTCAATAATGAGGCAGAAAACAGTTCCTCCCTCGATGCTGAGTACGTTCCCAAGTACAGACCTGACACAAGTAACAAAATAAATACCAACCAATCCCTATTGGGGGCGTCATTCTATCTGTGGACTCTACATCTACTGGATTATTGTATTCAGTGCCTCTAAGGGTATGATATTATTGTGTTTAAACTTTCTGACTTGGATCACAACAATACATCTGAAAATATCTCTGCAAAAACCCCAACAAATTCACTTTTGTTCCTCTACTGATCCTGTGTTACAGAGAAGAGGTAGCTTGACACATAAACAGGCACAACAGAATAAAGGGTTTAGAAATGTGTTTCCAAGTACTTCTTCTTTACTTTCCAGCAACACCTCCTGTCTGTGGCCACCCTCCCACCTTCCACATGTGGGAGTGACAGCATTTGAAAAGAGAGCAAAGCCTGTTCCGTCCTCTGCTATCAGGCTTATCAGCACAATTGGGAATTAACCATCCAAGCATGGGTTTCAGATGTAAATGCGTGGTAATTAGCTACAAAAGTGGCTAGTACTGCTGCCTCTTGTCTGGTCTCGCTATGTGTTTTCGCCTCCTATTTAAATGCATCCTGTCCACATAATCCTAGGCTACTCTCAGACAACTGCAACATGCTGCCGTATATAAACTCAAAAGAGGTTACCATCATGTTCAAAGTTATTCCAAAGTTTCTGTTCACCTTCTAAATCCAAGCTGCTTTTTTCTCTTTGTTTGTTTTTCAGCAATACTTCCATGCTGGAGGAAATGGGCTGAAGAAAACCTTCCTTGAAAAAAGCCCCGATATGAAGTCCCTCAAATATGCTCTCAGCCTTTACACTCAACCTACAGATGCCTTGATCAAGAAATATATATGCACCCAAACCTCTCAAGGTAATGAGCTAGCCAAGGTCGGGCTCAATTAGGTTTCAGTTCAGGGAGTGGAATTACCTCAGGAGAGAAGTGATGAAAAACTTTAAGGTTAAGAGCTGTGTTCTGTAGAGAGTGTCGCATGGGTTAGGTTCAGGTAAGAAATGTAAGCAAGGCCAAGTGATGCTAAAAGATGCTTGGATCGTGAAAGTGGCTGAAAAGGTGCGGATAAAAGCACACATTGTGGATACTATTACACCACAGCACTTAAGCACTTTCTTCAGATACTAGTTAGTAAACATAATTAAACTTGATAAACTCTGGTAGTTAAATTCAGAATGCATTTTGTTGCTGTTCTTGCAGCATTTTTACTTCTATAACAGAAAACATGTAGGTGCATAAATGAGAAGGAAAACCTTGTTATCACCAAATTTCAAGCTGATTCTATTGGTATTTAGAATTGATTGAAAATAACGTGACTCCAGTCCCTGGCTCATTTTATCCTCCACATATCTTAGCTTCCTCTACAAAACAGTCAATGTGTTCTGAGGCTCTCGCTGTATAACTTTATTTTTTTTAGGCTTATATGTGCAGTGGACATTGCAGTGATTGCATTTATCCTCTCACTGTTTAAGTCCTTTATCTTTTTCACTGTTAATAAATAAATAAATAGAAAATAAGCACTTTTTCACTGGCCACTTCACACCATACCCTGAGGGGCTTGAATGCTCCCATGCTCTATTTCTTTCTCTCTTATTAGAAACACGTACAACACTGCCATGACAAATTTATAAGTAACATGTATCGTGTAAATGTATAAATTTCCCCTTGTTTCTCTCATCACCGACCCACTTTTATGTGTTGTTGTCTCATTCATCTGTCTTTATATGGACATTTTTTCCCATCGCTCTCTATATAACAAGGCGTAAATACCTTCAGGTGTACGAAGAGATTCGAGAGGGAATTCAGTCCAGTGGGGCGTTGAAGCTTTCAGCTCCTGGCTGCCTCAGTGTGTTCAGCCTAGCAGAACGCTCCAGAAGCAGGCAGCAGGGAACAGAATGGCAACGGGAGAAAGCTAGTCAGTCAGCCAGGCAGCCAGCAGGCCCAACCAGCGTTCTTGTTCTCGCTGACTGGCAGATGGGCATAAGCACACAGTGTTTCACTGTGTGCTATTATGAGATCGCTTGATGTGTTACTGTTCTTCCTCTCTCTGAGTTGGCACCATGTTGCCGCTCTTTATCTGAGGTGGTCTAACGTGATGCCTGTAAGTTGAGTTGGTGCAGTGGTAGATAAAGTGCATTAGGTCATTAAACTGTGTGGAGATGTGCTGATGCTTGATGAAGCACAGTGGACACTGTTTCATTAATCACCGACCCCGGTGCTCTGACACGTTTAGATCATGGCCTGCATTAGTCTATCCCTGTAAAGTGTGTGTTTGGACGCATACAAGTGTATTTCTGTTTGTTCTATAGCTGTTTAAGCTACAATACAGAACAGTACTAACAAAGATAAACACATCTTTCTTCATCCAGTAATTTCATGTGAATATTTCCCGGCTTTCTGCTTATATAGGAACCGTCTGTGGATTTGTCACTTTGTTTGGTTTAGGATATCATCTTGGTTGTTCAAAACAGCAAAGGGGAAAATTTTAATTAATTAAATCACAGCTCTGCAATAATGAATGCCTACAACTGACCTCTCTTATCTGTTACCTCTTTGTGTTAGCACTTTCCTCCCTTGATCTGCTGACCCCCCTCACTGCCACCTTTTGTTTTATCTGTGTTTTCTTTCTTTTATCTCCCTTATGCGCCATTCATCTTGTTCACACTCTGCTCTCCCATGTCCCTCAAATTGCCCATTCCAGTGTCTCGTCTCCAATCCCAGTCAGAAAACATGCAGAATCTATCTATTAATTACATTTATTTCAGCCCATAGCTGAAGTAAATGTGCTGTGCATTGCCCAGGTAATTCCCTATGTCCTAGGCTTAATTTTAATTACAATAAATCAAGAGGCTCATTTTTCATTAGCAGCTATAATGGGCACTGCATGTTTGGTACATATTGATTAGCTATTGGATCAACATGTCCCTTCATCAACCAGACAGGCACTTGCCTTCCAGTGTTAAACATCTGTTTGTCCCGTGCTGGATGAAACACAACTCCCAATGAGTCCTAATTGTTTACTGGCAGCAGGACGTCCCCATGTGTTTGAAACTGTAATGATGTACCTGTGCAGGGTATGGTGCCCAAAGTATATCTTTGTCTTCACTCTTGTCCCCTCTCTACCTCCTTTCTGCTACGTTGTTTTGCTTTCATTTCACTTGAGAATACACAGTCAAATGCAATGTTTTGTTTGTATTCCTGTTGAGTTGAACAGGATTTCATTGTGCAGAACCTTATTTTTTCAGTGCATCCTTCTACACCATCTGCCTGCTCTATGGCCTTCAAACCATGCAGATTATTATTTTTTTTTTTGTTCTTGTTGTGGCTCCTGTTTAGCCTCAAGCTACAGGAAACCCTGGCGTTGCTTGCTACTTGGCTGCCATATGGTGAATTCAAGTTTACTCCCCTACTGTTTTTCTTGGGTTTAGTATTTCATTTATCGACACAGAGAGAGGTGTTTTTGCACAAAGCTGCATCCACAGTTTTGGATCTGACTTTTCATATCTCTCTCTCTCTCTCTCTCTCTCTCTCTCTCTCTCTCCTCTCTCTCTCTCTCCTCTCTCTCTCTCTCTCTCTCTTCTCTCTCTCTTACTCTCAATGTTCTCAAATCTCTTTTATTTTTACTTCCTTATCTCTCTGTTTCTCTCCCTGGCTTCCTCTCTGCCACTCCTCCATTCTCAATGATTTTCATTGTGCTCTTTTTTCAATCCTCCTCTTGTTGTTTTGGTGTGTGTCCAGGTCAGTCATCCAACGGATCCGTGGGGGAGGTGTCAATGCAAGTGAATCTCATCTCTCACCCTGGCACTGGAGAGCACAAAGTCAGCGTTAAGGGTGAGATTTTCCTATTAAAAAAATCAGTATCTCAGTCTCCTTTAGGATGGATTGATCCCTGCACATTGTTTATGTTCAAAATGGTCTCCAAATAAACTATTGCAGTTTGACTCATATATGATATCTAAAGATGTTTACTGTTAATGTTCCAGATAAGTTCTGCTATCAAATTGTATTGTATTTGCTCTGACAGTATCAATGCATAATATAAAATGTTCTATATTTAACCAGTTCTCTGTGGGGAAAAAAGATAAATACACATTGTAAAATAGAGAATAAGGCCAGGAATATATATTCAACCATCATTAGCTTTTTACTTCATCCTAAACTATATCTACAATGTTGCTGATTATTTTCTCTGTATTTCTCAGTGTTCGCAGTGAACAACCTCATCTGGCAAACCAACGCCATGTTCCGGCCGTTTGTAGAGGTCAACGCCGTGGGACCACACCTGACTGACAAGAAGCGCAAATTCAGCACCAAGACCAAGAATAACAATTGGTCACCAAAGTACAATGAAACATTCCAATAGTGAGTAATCATGCATCCTGCATGGCAGTTACAGAGGTGAAGAGGGAGCAAAGCTCAGGGTGTTACATTATTATTAATATTAATAATATTCATATTATCCTGCATTTTGCTGCCTACATACAACCTAAACATAGTCAACATTCTGTACCTTTACTATATACTACAGTATCTTCAAACTAGTATTCAGTATGCTATCTGCATACTAAAAAAGA
Organism: Ophiodon elongatus; assembly: GCA_016806645.1. Lineage (NCBI taxonomy): Eukaryota > Metazoa > Chordata > Actinopteri > Perciformes > Hexagrammidae > Ophiodon > Ophiodon elongatus. The sequence continues at coordinate 1,341,086 of JACSYO010001856.1, forward strand.
CATCAACATATATACAACATAATACCTGACTGCCAAAGTCTTTACAGTTTGTCTAAGCTGGGAATGGAATGCAATTACCTTACGAGCACTTCTGATCATTGCATGAAACTGTTGAAGGTAGTCATACTGAGCCAAGCCAACTAAAGTCACTGAGCTAAAGTTACTATCGACACCAGAGTTAGGGCTGTGCGGTACCAGTTTACCGGTTTCAAATTTCCATACGGTATGAATTTTTTATATACCGTCATACCGGTGCATAGCCGTAACAACTGTTGTCGCTCTCCGGCAGGCAGCAAAACATATTGTTCACCGCTCACCGCTGAGGGCGCAGCGGTCGGAGCTACTTGTCTTACGGGTATTGAGATGGAGTCATGGTTATAACTTTATAACAACAATTAATAACCCAAAACTAACGCTCTTTAACAGGGGAAAACACATATGCAACGCTGATTACTGTGTGGTATTTGTTATAAATGTACGTTAGTACATAGAGGGTGATAAGACAAAAATGGGTGAAGTGGGGTGGGGACAATGGCCTCTTTGCCACTTCCACCCCTACTTCTAGCACCCTTGCTCTGACCACAGGCGTTCACACCAAACGCGACGCAAATTTTTCGCGCGACCAGATTACATACAAAGTCAATGCACAGACGCGAAATGGTTGCGAAAAAGCGAATTTTCGCCAGGCGGCGAAATCGCGCGAACTCGAGCGAATGACGTGAAGCGAATAATTCGCTTATTCGCGCAAGTTGAAATTTTTCTACTCGGGCAAAAAAAATTGCGTGACGTTGAGTTGCGAACGCCAATCAGCGTTGAGAAGCTCCGCCCGTCATCACCGCCGTCCTGCCGTTGCTGATCAGAAACTATGAAGGAGAAGTCGATAGTCTGGAAGAGGAAGTCCTCCAGACGCAGCTCCTGGAGAAGCTGTGTGCGGCTACGGATGATGTTATGAACCCAGACATGAGGGCGTTTGATGTTACAACGTTTGTGGGACTTCCACAACATGTACAAAGCAGAACTAGTGGTTATTTCTTCCACGGTGGATGGCGGAAATGAACTATTTCCACGGAGATAAGCCACACCCCCTCTCCGGCGGCGCGTCGAGTGCGAAAAAGCGAAATAACCACAAATAGTCCGGCAACGCTTTTGGTGTGAACACACCACGCGCGAATGACGCGACGCGAAAATTTGCGCCGCGTTTGGTGTGAACGCACCTTACACACAGACTGGTGAAAGGTGAAAACAATACCAGTGTCGCTGTTGTGGCTGGCAACCAAAAAGCTGCCTCAGAACAATTGCTCATTTGAATAGAAACATTAATTTCACTTGCAAAACACAACTGAATTGTCTCATCACAGCCACACATTTAATAAGCTGTGGAAATATCACCCGGCCACATTCTCTCCCTGACACTATATTCACTGGGAACAAAGCCGAATGTCACTGTCCAAAAAGCAATTTGTGTGCACTCGTGTACAATTCTTCATAATGACACTTTGGGCTCTTAATTATGTTTGAACAATAATTTGTTTTAATGACATCAAAGTCAAGTTAGTATACTTTTAATAGACTTACAGCTAACTTGGCAGTGTCTAAACTGTCACAATGAGGTAAACACTACATTTATAGTATCCACAGTTAAATAGTTTTCTTTTTAATACTGAAGAACTATCGTATAGTAAAACGCTACTGATTTTGCTTCATGTGAACTTATTTAAACTCTTGAGTATGACCTTTCTGATCTCTGCGTGTCATTTCTCCCAGTGTTCTAAGTAATGAACATGGTCCAGAGGCCTACGAGCTGCACGTCTCAGTAAAGGACTACTGCTTTGCCCGTGAGGACCGCATCATCGGCATGACGGTCATCCAGCTAAGAGAGCTAGCAGACAAGGGCAGCTGCTCCGCCTCCTACCCTCTGGTGAAAAGCATCTCCATGGACGAAACTGGCCTGACCATCATGAGGATACTCTCTCAAAGGACCAATGACGAGGTGGCCAAAGAGTTTGTGCGTCTCAAGACAGACACACGCTCGGCGGAGGAAGTATCATAATGTGCAAAAAAAAAAGTGCAGTATTAAAAAATGTGTGTTGTCTTAAGTGGGAGAGAAAAAGAAAAGGGAGAAGGAGAGAGAGCAGTAGCAACAGATGCTCTTTCTGGATAGAAGCAGGAGAACGAGATTGTCCAAAGAGAAGCGCAGGAGGCCCAAATGTGGCGAGGCAGCAAGACAGTGAGAGAGTTGTGTTTGTTTGTTTGTTTTTGTGCATGTGCGTAAAACATCTGTTGGAATGTTCATTTTAAAACTACAGTATGTACAAGTGTTTACTTACCGTATGCTTACTATTAAGTACTATATTCTACGAGTTATGTTAACGAGACATGAAATACCTTTTGTACAACATTTAGTCTTTTTGAACAGAGATTTGTTCCAATAAAGTGCCAAACCAGTGAAAAAAAGAACAAAACCAACGTATATGAATTATGGTGAACTTTGTATGTTTGAAATTTGCTCGATTATTTTGTCCGGTGTAAGTCATTTTCTGACAGTGTGGCGTTTTGATTGTTGCAAAGTCTTTCATTTTGCATCCTCGTTTTTTGGCTTCACGTTCTTCCACAAAGCACTGTTGTGCATGTCCTCTTCTCGGTCATGTCTCTCCCATGATTCTACAGTGACCACCGAGCAGGGTCCTGTCCCCTTGCCTTCAAACTGTTTGTATTTTAAGTCGACCTGAAAATAGACCATGTTTTTTTAAATGGCGATGACTGCTATGTAAACCTTCATAGGTGTTTGTAATTTTATAACCATGACAACAATGACGACAGCCTCCAGTGCTAACAGTCTTAGCAGAAAGGATGGAAATGTTTTCCTTTTCTTTGGCTTTTTGTTCTTTGTTTTTGGCCATCAGCTTCCAGCCTTTCTGAATGACCACTGTGAACATGAGCTTTGGAAGGCAAGCTTACATGACATTGCTGACAGTTTGATATTATTGTTTCATATTTTTCCGATAACTTTGTTCTTAAATAAACTGCCAAAGTTATATAAAATATTTGTACAAAAGCAATCCATTACATGTATGAAGATAAATATGTACATGTGATCTATTACTTTTTCAATGCTTAATATTTGATTATTGATAGGGTGGTACTAAGATTTTATTTTTTTTATTTCCTGTGAAGCTGTTAACCAATATGAAAGTTGCACATGTTACTTGACACATTAGTTATATCAGCTTCTGTCATTGAAATTATTTTTCTTCATAAAGGAAAGAGTCTAACATTTGGTAAATATGCAACATTCCTATGTATTGCACTGATGGCGAATTGTATGTCATGTAAATATATTTAGTGAGATATTGTACAAAAGTCTACTTTTCTTCAATGTGCATAAAGTATGTGCAAATATGTTAAAACATCTGGGTCATTTGGAAAAATTGTCCAGTAAGCAGGCCTTTACCATATAGCTTACAGTGGACATAATGAAAAATGTGGTCAGTTGAATCCAGATTGGCTGTCTCATAGCTAATCAGAACCAATCGATGTTGATATTTAAGACAAAAAAAAAAAAGGCTGTGTTCAATCTGAAAATTATTTCCAGTGGTTTGCAGAGGCGTTAGGGTTAAAAATAAGAAGAAAAAGGATCAAAACCAAATATGATCCTTGTCAAAAACCTGCATCTACTTAAACCACAATGCAACTTTACCACCAATAGTTCAGTCAGAGATTTGGGTGTGTTATGCTAGTGGCGGCTAGCTTAGCCTCAAACAGATAAGCAGGCTGCAAAGGTTTGATAAAATCAATTATTTCTTACTACGCAACCCAGATTTTTTTTCCTTTTCAATCTTGGAGTCCTCAGCCCTGGCCAACACTGCCTCATAAGACATCACTTGAGGCAATACGTCACCCTTGCACAGCTCCCACTGGAGCCACAAAATTGTTGATACATTTTTACCATTAGTTTGGTAGTACTCCCCAAGGCCCCTGACAGACTTTGATGTGAGTTCCCCTTTAAGTGTTACAAACATGCCTCAATACACCGTGGAGCACATTTGGCAACATTTGTTTTCCATTGCTTATGCAATAGGTTGTTCAACACTAGAAATAACTTTATTCCAAACTCACACTATATGCATTATGGCATTTTAGAACATTCAACAAAAAAAGAAATATCAGGAAAAAAAAGGTTAACATTTTCTTAATGGTTTTGAGTTCCTTTGAGTTAAGACAAACATGGGCTGCCTGGTAGAATATGTTTCCTACCCACCTACTGCATAATATCTTCCTAGTTGTGTCTTCTCAAGGCCTATTTTGTAAAAATTACTTGTGAGTGTGCCTCCGTCATAGTGAACATTTTACTTGATTTCTCCATTACACATGTTTTGTGTATTTGAGTGTGTGTGGATGAAACATTTGCTTTAAGATCAGTTATGCTCTATTTACTGTCAATCATTCAACACCCACAGAAAGAAAAATGCAGGTCTGTGGCAGGAAATATTCCTTAAAAAACATGTCACCTGCCAAAACTTTAATGCCACATTTACATGTATTTATTTGGGCCATCTGTGTTACTTCAGAGACGCAGGAGAGCAGTTCATTTCTGGGTAAATGTGAGAATGTAGCCTGAATCCAAACACTGTAAGCCCAATGTAATGAGTCACAGGCTAGACAGTACAATTGTACAGGGCATGGGGGAAATCTAACTGTATACATATAGGTACATTTTACAATACAGAATGATACACAAATATTATTTTAAAGAACCACTACAAAAATGACATTAGAAATAACTTCTTCCTCCGAGAAGAACTGCCGATCATTGAAAGCCAATAATAGGCACAGCCGGTCTCTTGATCAAAAGCCCACACAGTGAATCTAATCACCTGGAACCAGCACATGAGAGAGCCAGACAAAGTAAGTCAATTTGTCAGTGTCACCCTTTTGTCTGTACTTTACAGCTGCTTTCCAATACTGAAGGAGATGGGGAAAGAAAGAAAGTGAGAAATACCAAGATATCAACAGAAAACACGGGAGCGCAATGAAGATATGGAGAAACTAAAGAGAAGCGATACAAACATAGGGTAATTAACTTCAGAGAAAAGGATGGGATACGTGGGAGGTATTTTTAGTCCTGAGTTATAATGCGCAAGAAGGTAAATCTATTTATTTCACTCAGACATGATGCCACTGCTAATGTTTCTCCACAGGGATTTCATCACAGATTAATAAATTTGGGTGAGTATTTGTTTGCTTTTTAGTGTACTGTATAATTTTATGTATGAACATCTACACACACTCTTTGAACCAAGTTTTTTCTGCACTGTAAATTCTATTTTTAACATTCTTTAATGTGTGTGAAGAGAAGTCACTTTTTCACAGCAGACATTTCGGCATGTCAAAGCAGGAAAGTGTAATTGATAACATTAATGGCCTGAGTTACTGGGAACCTGAGCCATCGTTATTGAAATTAGTTTCACCTTTATTTTTCCTGCTTCGACAACTAAACACGTCTGCCATAAAAAAGGTCTCAGCCTATTTAATTATTTAAATACACAGCGACAAGTGAAAAACTAAAAACACCAATAATAAAGCATCTTGCTCAAGAACTGTAAAGCAGTAGTGTGACATTCTGTAAAATGCTTCTCTTTTTGAGTTAGAGAATTTCAAAATATGAGAATGGTATCAATCTTCTCACCCAACTCTCACCAAGGGCAACCAACATGAACATAGATACAGATTGTATAGGTCTTTAACTATTAGATATAGCCAATACCGCAGCTACAGTATAATAGATGGCTATTAGATGCCTTTAAATAAATACATTTGAGCTAATAGTGTGACGACATTACTAGTCACAGAAACATTAAGTGCAGTTGAATGTGTCTGCATTTAGATTGAAATACATTACAGCAAATTGCATCATTGTTTTAAAAAATCCTAGAAAGCTACAATCCCCCACCCTACTTGAAAATATGTGCGCAATATCAATTTTCCATTATTTTCTTTTCATTAGGCAAGTATGCCAGTCACACCAGTAAAGAGCAAACGGAAGCAGGGGAAAGGGAAACACTGTCACTCATGTACTCCCAGAAGGGAGGGAAAATAGAGCAAAACACTAACCTGACTCATCCTGACCGTATGCTGCCAAGATGCAAAATGACATCAACTTCCACAACCTTGACCCCTCATTTGCATATCGTCAACTCCTCCAGGAATTTGTAGTCATCTGCAGTACATTTCAAAGGACAAACTGATCGCAGAGGATGAGCTGGTTGATATAATTTATGGAAAGATGACATCCATGTTGTGTCGACCAAACAGCTGATTTCTCTTACTGACAATACTTTGGATTAGATTAATAAAGAATTTCCAGGGCGACTAATTGTGCATATGACAGGCGAATGAAGCTCAACAAGAGGAGGATACATTATCCGTAAGTTATGGGCCAAAGGAACATATCCAACTGCGTGATAATGTAATGCAGCCAGCTGTTATGTATGATTAACAGACCGACAGACATGAGGCATCCAACCTGGACTTTTCTGTGTCCTTCAAACCAGAGGGCTGTTTATTCTTCAGGGCAAGATTGATGGAGCTCACCTCAAGGGGGGGGATAATTCATTCGGGGGTGAATGTGGCTAAATGGGAGAGCGGGTCATCCTTCAATCAAAGGATCGGTAGTTCAATACCCGGCTCTGCTAGACCATGTCCTTGGGCAAGACTCTTAGCTCCAAATTGCTCCCATAGGTTGTTCCTGCGGTGTATGAATGGGTAAGAATGGTTTGATTGCCCCTGCCATCAGTGTATGAATGAACATGTAATGTTAAAGCACTTTGAGTGATTGAAAGACGCTATACAAGTACAAGTCCCATTACCTACCATTCACAGCAGGATGTTTTTCAAGGCAGACCATAGATCCAAATAGGTGGAAGGGTGGATTTCTATACATTTTATATACAAGGTATAAACTTGATTAAAATTACTTAAATCACAACTTCATGTAATATGATACAAGGTGATACAAGGTGCAAGAGAATGCAAGCTGATCCAGTTTTACAGAGTAAAAGATAGTCTCATAAAATGCATATACATACACTATACATTATAATACAGTGTAAAGGTGCGTTCACACCAAAAGCGTTGCGAATTTTTCGCGCAACCAGATTACATACAAAGTCAATGCACAGACGCGAAATGGTTGCGAAAAAGCGAATTTTCACCGGGCGGCACGAATGACTCGACGCGAATAATTCGTGCGAGTTGAAATTGAACGCACCTTTATACTACATTAAAGCACAAAACATGGAGCAATATTGTAATTCACAGCAGGATGTCATAGTTAATACCTATTCTACTGCCTGTTATTCTTTCAGGCGTATAAAAGGCAAATATAATATAGGAAGCACATTTCTAAAGGGAAAATAGTGCTTCAACAAGAAACACTTATTTAAATATTTAGCAAAGAATGCAAACTAAATTTAATAAGTTGTTACTGATGGCATGCTTATGATTATTATAAATGTTATTTTGATCCTGTGGATTTCAATTTTGATGTTTCAAACATTTGATGTGACCTTCAGGATAGATGAATTCAATTTAAGAAGAACTAGTTCATGCACTAAAATTGTCAAAATGTCTTCAAAGTACATCACCAGACCATTTATATTTGTCATAGCATGAAAAGCACAGATTTAGAGGCTCTGGACACCGACACAAGGTGTTCATTTATTCTGACTAATAGACCTTTTTCAAAGCAGGAGTATTGACTGGTCAAACACAGGTGTTGTCAATGACATTTATAATGTTATATGCTTTGCATACTGTCTCACTGACACACTTAAATCAGCTAGAGCCATAATGTCATTAATTACACCTGTGATGAGTCCAAATTATTCTGTAAAAAAGGTCCTCCAGTTTATATTGTGCACAACATTTACCATCTGCCCTTTTGCTTGAGTGTCACTACGTTGTGCACTCAAAAGCATCCCAAGTCTCTTAAATTACATCCACTTTTCCCTCACTTCCTAGCGTCTTGTCATTAATAACCGATGGGAAGTATGCAAGGAACAGACGTAAGTGAAAAAGAAATGCAATTTAAGAGACAATTGATGCACCCCGGCCTTTTTCACAGCATATATTTTGTCTCGACGAAGTAGGTAAGGCAGAGGTGTTACCAATAACACCAGCGATGGCTCTGTTCTAATCATGTGTTCCAATGAGTTACAGAGAGCAAGCATGTACAATACCAGGACCCTGAATTTAAAGCATCATTCATTTCTTTTTTTGTCTTCCACAAAAAAGGCCTCATATGATGGCTGTTTCAGACAACATTTGAGTTCGGGTTTGCTATTAAGCCAGGTCAGTGAAGCAGCGTTGACTATTCCAGGGTAATAACGCTGGCAGACCTAGAATGCCATTGAATGCAAGACATTGATGTTATTTGTCACACCTGTGTTTCACAAGTGAAAAAATTCATTGCCCTACAAATGGTATCATTTAAAACGGCATCATACTTTGGTATTCTTCAGATGTATTTACATGGAGAAAACCTGAGATTGCTGTGGATTGTAATTACAGCAACTACCTTTAAAACTACGTGACTCATTTTTACTTTAATGTCTTACTTTTCTTTCTTGAAAGCCGAGTTTCCCAGCTGGATCCACTCATACACTTTATAGTGTGACTGTGACAAGTTGTCCAGGTTTCTGCCCCACTTCATCTCCCCATGGCCTTCCTCTCCATCACTGGACTATGGTGCTGTTCATTTTCTCCTCTCAATGCTTTAAAAAAATATTCTCGTATGTCTAGAGGTGTGTGTGTGTGTGTGTGTACGTTTATGTTACATACAGTATGTATTGTAAGAAAGATAACATTGTGGGACCTGCATGTGGATGTACTGAGCGTGTGTTGTGTCCCCATGAACGATATATATATATATATATATATGGTATTCACTTGAGTATGTGTTTTGAGAGTGTCCTGTGGGTGTGCACTTGCCCTGCCCTCTCTCCCTAAACAATCTGGCCGAGTGTAATTACAGCTCTATGTGTCTCAGTGGGCACAGAGAGTCCTGCTCCTCCTCTTGCCATTAAATAGAGAAAAAAAACAGGTCTGCAGCCACAATGGAGAAGTAAGAGCAACCCATTAAAAGCCCAGAGGTGGACACTATAATTGTTGAGCACTAAGTGACACACCGCCCTAGAAGCACAAGGTGGGACAAGGTGATTAGACATGGAGAGGAAAAACAGAGCTGCCGTTTTTGACCCTGATTGATGAGATATTGAACTGAACCACGACACTGAGCAGCCAACCGTTAGCGTGTACTTTGCGCAAAACAATGTTGTAATGCTTTTGCTGGTTGACAGTTTTATAGCAAACACACATGACAACAGGGGAGGGGGAGACATAATTTATTTCCGTCTGTGATACGGTCATCTGGGTGTAGTTTTCAGTTGACTGCTCGCAGTTTCATTTTGCAGCTTTTGATTAAAAGGAAGTGCCTGCAAACAGAATCCGGTCACCAAATCGCTCAATGGCAAGTATATCACTTTGATTTGACAAATCGTTACATTTTAAAGCCTGTAGCTGTCTTATTCCAGGGCCCTTGAAAAGAGCTCAGTCGGGCTCCTGCAACAGTAAATATCTACAATCTCTTGTTTGCTCAGGAGCTCTGGGGCACCTGAATCATTTGTGAGATGCCCCTAGTACTTTGCATGAAACTTTAGTTAACAAGTAAATAAATTCTTTAAGAGATTTTTGGTTTTGTCCCCGTTATTGTCCTTGCCTGAGAAATAGCTAAAGTTTGACTGGAATATGTTTCTGTTTCTGTCTGCACTGGGCCACTGATGCACAGCAAAACACAATATAGGCATTATTTGTATTCCTCAGTCGTAAATCACAATGATTTCAAAGAGAGAACACCGGACATAGGACTTTTCTTTCTCATTTATTATCATTTTCCAAATTTCTTTATTTCATGGAAGTCCATAGAAAGACTCTCGATAAATGGCAAGTACACTGTACAGTATACCATTATTTTTTTTTCTTACAGCCATCAGTGAATGCAGTATTCATTTAAATCTAAGTGAGAGCAAATGCTTTCCATGTACTGTCCAATTAGCATCTCATGAAACGAGACATATTCAGGTGCAGGGATGTCTTCTCTTAAGGAATTTAAAACCTCTCTGTGGTAAGTGTATAGGAGCAATAACACAACATAAAGCTCTAGAACTCGCATTGTTTTACTACTCAAAGATGGTTAGCCATGGAAGTCATGATGGTTTGGCTGTTTCAGTGATGGAGCTCATCGCTCTTGGTAACACAGCCATCTCTCTAACTGTAGAATCAACCTGCCAGCCTCCCTTTTACTGTGGACCATTATCGATGTGTAACAACACTTTGAGGGCGGCGATAGCTCGGTGCGCTGCAGGTAGCAGGTCTGAAGGAGGAGAGTCCTCCAGCAAGGCCATCTGTTCATATGTGATTACAGCTTTGGGCCACAGTTAGATCGTCCTCTGCTCAGCCTGAATCCAGGGCCCCCTCCACCGACCTGTAGCCTGGCTGAGAGGTATTTGCTGGCTTTGTCTCTTGCACTGCAGATTACACGGTTTTAAGTCAGGAATGAGCTGTTAAATACCTCTCTAGCTTACTGGATTTATGTATGAGGGTAATCTGAAAAGGAAAAATAAAATCAGACCGTGGTTCATTATTTAAGACAAGAGGTAATGTCTGCAAGTGGGCTCATTGGCCTTTTTTTCCTGGCAATTTATGACAAATAGATTATTTACAGTAGTTTCTACCCAGCAGCCATTAACATCCCCTCTGGTAATTTCTGTCACGGTGAAGGCAGCGTCATGGACTACCTGCCTGTAATGTTTTTAATGCCACATGAAATTCTGTTTAGCATGAGGGCTGTCCAACATGTTTAACGTAAATTATGCGTGAAGATGATTGTATGCATGTGCTACCTCACAAATCAACCAACAGTGTGACAAAGCTTATGAAGCCTAGTGGAACATAATCTTTTATGCCAGGATTCAGCCATAGCTGTTGCACATGAACGTTTTGCTATCAATCATAATCACTGGAATACCACAACCTTTCACACTACATTCTTACACTGTATGCAAGTTGTCCATTTGCTAAATGACACAGGGTGTGATGGCTTTTATTTTATTTATTTTTAGTATATTTGTGTACAGGGTTAAGTGTACATTTGCATGAGTACATGAGTGTGTGAGGGTCTGTGTTTGTGCAGCATGACATTTGGGATTCAGGCAGGTTGTCAGACTGCAAATATCAGCTGCATGAAGTTTAAGATGTACAACTTCCTCGTGGCGACATCTCCCACTCTGACCATCAATAACTAGGTGGGGACGTGCTGCCCAGTTGGAAGGCGGCGGTGTCTCAGTTTCAACATTAGGTCACCGCAGTCTGCCTGTTTTTCTGTCCAGACTGCAGAGTACAGAGGAAAGCCCCATGGCAGATGGTCAGAGAGAGGGGTTTCAATGCTTCCCACCAAACAGCTTGTCTGTCTGTGACTCTCGATATGGACATGTGGCACAAGAGCGTCCCCAGCCATTCATTCAAACCTTTACAACATGTCTATTTCCACTACTATATGATATAGTTTAAATTGAAAAAAATATATATTGTACAGATTTTTCCTATAGCTAGCCCATGAAGTTGAAATTTGTTTTTTTTAATATCTTTGCAACTATTTCATGGATTGCAGACATCCATGCCCCCCTCGGGATGAATTATAACGACCTTGGTGTTAATTAGAAAATGCTAGCAAATTTTGCCAACTGACTTACAGTAAATATTTTGCTCAAAGCACCACTGTGCATGAATACAGCCTCACAGAACTGCGAGCATGGCTGTAATCTCTGTGGTCTTGTTGTTTTATGGTAACATACTGTCTGTATATTACTATTTGTGACCATAAATCACCAGGTGTTATTGTATCATATTACATTGTATCTAACATAGCTATATATGGACATATTTAGATCTATTAAAAATGACTATAGAGTTTATAACATTTTATAAATAAGTTTTATAAAAGTTATAAAATAATAAGTTTTGCCAGCAAGATAGATTCATATTGTGCATGACAAATATGTAGCCTAGCCTACAACACACTCATGTATCATATAGCCTAAGTTTGAAGCAGCAAGATGAACTAACTTTTTAAACACCTTACTCTTTGTGTCCAGGTTTACAGTGATATGATTCTTCTCTCGCTTCCTCTCATACTTCTCCTTTTGTTCACTTCTCTGGTTTAGTTGACATGATTGCCTTAAGAAGCAAGATTATTAAGCAAACTAAGATCTGAAGGAACCCTGTGTTCCCCCCAGGTAGTATATATCACCATGGAGACTTAGGATACATCCCAAGTTTCTTAATTGCATCCACGTTTCCCTCACTTGCGTCTTTTCAATGCGAGGAGAGAGGAAACCAGGAAATAGGTTTGAAGAGAAATGAGTCGTCCTTTTCTCAGTGGCGTCATGTGAAGCAACGTCTGCTTCTGATGATGGCGGCCGCTGATCACAGCTAGTTCAGCTGTCAGTCGGCTTTAACAGCTGGAGAGACTTTTGACGGAGTTTGTGTCCGGTACTTACTTGTTTCCGTTCCCCTTTCATGGTTTCTATGGTAAGACGCAAGGAAAGGGACTAAGATGCAAGAAAAAGACACAAGTGAGGAAAACTTGGGTGCAATTAAGAGACTTGGGATGTACCTATTGACTTCACAGGAGAATAACCTTCAATTTCTAAATCAGCAAAATCACAGGCAGTGAAAAATTAGGCGTTTAGAGGTGTGGATCTCGGTCATGTTTAATGATTATTCTTGGGTTAAAAGTGCAAGGGAAATAAATAGAATAGTTGAGTAGAATTGTGACCAATTTATTGTTTTTTGAAAATAGAGTGGCTAGACTGATGTGATAGAATTGAGCGGGAGGTGGGGAGAGGGGGCAGAGACATATCCAGGTTCAGATTTTACAATGATGGAAGATAAATGGAAAACAGGAGTGACCTAGCTGTTTTGACTTATACGTAATAAGGTTAGGATGGCATTTCAAAAAACAAGTCCAAATTTCAGGACTTACCAATGTCCGATCGTTACAGGCCAGTGTCCATAACTGTGAAAAGTAAAACCGTACAATATGGTGCACACAATTGTGAGTAGCTACTCACAGAGCTGTTGTGAGAAAAATCAGGAACAACCGTTAAAAAGTAGTTCCTGAATAACTTATACTGTATATTATAATGTAGCATAACGTTTACTGTCATTTTGTTTTATGAAACAGTCCTGGAACTAAATGTACCAGAGACGTGCTGCATTAAACATTATTTCTGCTGGTATTGGGGAACAGTTTAGTGTTTGCTAAAGTCTGTGCACTTGAATCCCTCCCGGTGTGGTTCACCAGTATTATTACACCAAAAACACACCACATACATTACTTATGGAAATTTTATTATTGTATTGGATTTGTGAAAGAAGTTTATGTTTTGAGTGATTGCCTTTCCATGGTCAAATCTTTAAGCTTACTTACACTGGTACATACACTGGCATTTATGGCATTTTAAGGCCTATGAATCCCTAATAATACAGCAATGACTTGCATGCAAATATTAATATATAAATAGTCTAAATACTAAGAAATTATTTTTCAAAAAAAAAAAAAAAGGATCCTGCTATTTTTAGGAATTCCCCAGTAAAAACTCACTAGCTTCTTGTCATTATCATAACGCAGTACTACTTGATAACAACTCAGTATAATGTAGTACTTGTACTCATGTACTTGAGGAGCACAAAAATAAGTAACTAATGATTTTTAATGATTAATTCATATGTTGTTTTGCGCCACTCAGTGGGGGATTCATTGTTAATCTGGAACTACTGATTCATTAATATATCTCCCAGTCTGTTCTAGTAACTCATTATTATCTACTCTATAGTCCTGCAATTAGAGTTATTTAGGACCTTAAACTTTATTACAATCCTCAAATACATACATACATGAAATTCGACCTCTGCATTTAACTCATCCAAAGCTTTTAAGGAGCAGTGGGTTTCTTTGAAGTGCTCCGGGAGCAACTTGGTACAGTGTCTCGCTCAAGGACACTTCATCATGTAGACAGTAGGAGCCAGGGATCAAACCTTGTGGTTAAAGGACAACCCACTCTATCCACTGGGCCAAAGCTGCCCCCATAATTATTAGTCATGATTCATCAATCATCAGAACATTCCTTATTCTGTAACTCACAATTTCATGTACCGTATTATAAAGTGTTACCCAGCTGAAGCCAAAAAGGGAGTAGCCCACCCTAACCATCAGTATCTACCAAAAATACAAATCAGGTATACTGCTCTTAGGGTCCTTCGGAAACTTATGGAAAAAAATATTCTCTCTTTCGCTGTGAAAATAAACCCAGCCAGGTAATGTCATATTATGGTGAATTGTTCTTGACAATATGGCTGCTGGTTTGTTTGTTTCAGCTGGTGAAGTGATGTCCCATTAGAATGCCCTTAGAGATGTTGGTTGTAATAGGCCGGGGCTGCTATTGCTGTGCAATAATGAAATGTTTTGGAATGAGGCCACAATGAGTTGAAAAAGGTGAGCCCCAGAGAGGAAAGCCGTAATATTACACACTTCTATTGCTGTGCTTTCAGAAGAACTGCGGTCAAAATAAACCTCACTGTTGACTGATGCTATACATGATCCATTATATTTATTGGTAATAAATTGAGTGGACAATTCAAAATATACTAAGTCAAAAAGAACATGTCCGTAGAAATGTATTTGTATAGTCTGTCATAAAAGGTTATTAAACAGTGATAGTGTAGTATGTCATACAAAATTGTTATAGTATTGTAAGTCATAGTATAGTATCGTAAAAAAGTCATGAACGCGCCATAGTAAAGTATGTCATAAAAAGTCATAAAACATTAATTGTATAATATATTATCAAAAGTTATATTATTGTATATAAAAATAAAAAAATAATATGTGGTAAAGATCTTCATATACTATGTCATAAAAAAAGTCTATAAAGTATATAATTAAAAAGTTTATCACACGTAATAGTGTAGTATGTTTTAAAAGAGCTATGGTACAGTATGTTATAAAATGTTTTTTGTATATTTTCTTTAGTATAGTATGTCAAACAAAGTCTGTATAATATGTCAAAAAAAATCATAAAAATGGTTTTAATAAAATATAAAAATGTCAGAAAAAGTCATGGTATAGCATGCTAAAAAAAGTTTAGCGTGTAAAAAAAGAAATCATAAAATAATCATTGTTTAGTACAGTCTCGACTCAGATACCTTTGTATCCGGACCTGTACTTATGAGCAAAATATTATTGAGAATGAATACATTTTGACAGAGCACTTCCATTTTAACCGGCGCAGCTTTTATAGCCTTTACGGCACTCATTCAGCGGTCCAGGAAACACATCGACCAATTACATGCGTTGTGAATCAAATCACGTGATGTTACTCAGCCAATCAAATATGTATATTCCGATAAACTTCGGCACTCGAGTGAGAATTACATACACGGGAGAGAGACCGAGTACTCGTGAGTCAGAGAAGTTATTTCGCTTGGCATTCTCCAAAGAGAGAAATGTGGTCAGCGAGACCAGAGCCTTTAACCAAGAATGGACAGACTCTTAAATGTTAGTTCTTCCCAAGGGCCGTTCAAAACCAGTATGCGTCATATGTTAAGAGACCGTGGCGATTATTGAAAATGGCAGCGCCACTGCAAGACAAAGCACACATCTTTTGAACAAACGTATCCACTCACATCCAAAATTAAGACACAGAAAATAAACAATTTAAGAGTCCAATGTGATTGATCCATCAAAATCCGAACAGATTAATTCACTGCCCAACAATGATGTTAACGGAGATGGGAATGAGGCTTTCTGTTATGTAATTTATTCTTAAATGCATCCCTTATTTTACTTGAAAATAAAGGATTTACATTTTTTTTTATTTTAAATGTTAGAATAACATTTATTATTAGATTATGTATTATGTCCCTTTGCAAGAGCTAGTCAGAAAAGTGAAACTCAACCTGAGAATAGAAACATGTGTAAGATAAACTGATGTATTTGTGTTCTAAATAGTTCTAAACTCATCTGTCCATGGTCTCTCCATATGGCTGGATGGCTGGATGTGGAGTGGTGGAGCACCTTTAACCTTTATGGTTGCTCGGGGCCCAGGGAGCTGCCTGCATAATCATCTCAGCTCAGGCAGAGCGTTGAAATCATAAATCAGACGAGCACGCTCAGGCTGAGCTAGTGTCCTGATGGCCTCAAGTCATCTGTTTGGCTGTGAGTGTCTCAGAGCCTTTTCTCTTGGACAATGATACTCTCTTAATGCCCCCGCCTAAAAAAAATATGTCTGAGATGAGACACTTGTAAAATGATTAGAGCCTTTCAATATGCCATTGTGTCCCTACTGTGCTGGCCCCAGTCAAATAGTGTTTGCACATGCTTTATATGACTTTGTTACCACAGTGAAAAGGTTAAACCATTATATTATATGAAAGTCAATTTAATAAAAGATTCTATGATTGACAGCTTGCAGGACCTAACTACCGCTGACACATTACTCATGGTGCTTTCAGCGGTTTGCAGCAGTTTCTGGTTGAATGATGTTTCCGCTCAATGGTGTGCAATGTTTTGAAGCAGCCTTTTCAGATGTGCTTGCTTTTGTTTGGTGTGAATGTCAGGTGTGAAACCAATACATCTGCAGTAAAAAAAAACAAAACAAGCAGTGGCAGTGATTTATATACATACAACATGGTTCCAAAAAAACATCAACACACCATGACGCACATTTTGTGCAGTAGCCTGTATATTTGAACCCTCAACTAAACCGTACACTTTAATTATTCTCTTACGATAACTTAAAGTAGCAACTAATTAATGCTTTCAAACAGTATGTTTAATGCACCTCCATTTATGCTAAAAGAATGCCCTAGAAACACCTTTGATGTGAATATTTTTTATAACAGTGCATGCCAAATATCTGTCATTTGTACACAGTAACCTGGAATAGACATCTAGACTAGAGGATGTATGAAGCTGCCTCTCTGAAAGATTAGTTGATAAGTTGCGGGATATTTCTCCAGGGTGTTGGGTGAGAGCCAACCCTTTACAATAAAAAAAGAAATTGAGGGTCAAGCCCAGGCCATTCCTGCATCAAGCTTCAGTGAGATTGCCAGAAGACAAATGCTGATGCCACTGCCCAGGACCATAATTCAAATCACCCAGCCTCTGGGTGTAATCTTTTGTTTTAATTGTTTTGCTTCGCAGATGCTCCCAGGTTCGATTCCAATAGCAAACAGCCTTTTAACTCCTTCTGAATTAGAAGTGAAACAATGAAATGTAATTGACTACTGAAGGTTTTCTAAGTTCTCTTAGATCTCAACTACATCGTAGAGAGTCAGAATGATGCAGTACAAGCATCTCAAATATGTAATTAACCTCTGCCTCTGTTTGCTGGATCTTTCAACACAATGTACCAGCTGTTCTTGTCAGGCAAGTGGAAGGGGAAGGTGCAAAGCACCTTATTATTCTCAGCGCTCTGAATTCCACATGCTTCCACTTGAACGGGTATTGTAAATTTCAATATTTAGAAGTATTTTTCATTCATGTATTTTATTTATTTATTTATACATTTTTGCCAGAATCAAATCAAATCTTTCTGTCTGTCTATCAACCAAAATATCAAGGTCTACTGTTGAAATGACGAATGTTTAGAAGTAAAATACTTGTGAAGCTTTGGGAAAAAATGAAAGACAAGGTAATGGAAATCATCTCATGATTGAGAGCCTGTGGTGTAAACATCACAAGGTGGGGGCTACACATGGACCCTGTCGATGAGCCCTTAGGAAGCAAAGATAGATCATCCTTCACCCTGACAGTCTTTTTGCATTAGCAGTGTTAACCAGATTAGATATGCACATTGCAGATCGCACTAAGGGGCTGTTTTTACAGCAGTGCTTTGCATCTCATATATCAAATCAGGCAAGGCATGATTTTTCTTTTCATACCAGTCGTCTGCCATTACCCCTAATGACACAGGTTGCAAGTAATAAGACTTGCCTCCTCCATTATTTCTATCACTATCCCCACAATTTAGCCCCATGTGTGAATGATATGGCAATGATGATAATAATGGGGCAGATAACATTGCAATTCATTAACACATTTTACAGGCACATGGCCCAAAAAGCACCTCACTGCTATGCCTGTGAGGGGCTTGTCCTTGTAGCTGATGTACCACTTTATTTTCTATTGCAACTGTAATAAACAGATATCTGCAAATTAATGCAGAATCTGCTGGCAACAAGACAAGATTTTGTTATTGACAAGATTTGGCGTTGTTGTTTCCGTTCATAAGTCCATATGTAGTCAGAGTTATGGGGACCGATCAAGTTTGAGCTGGCTTTGGTTGCATTAAGGTAGTGTGGAAAGCAAAAGAGGTGGAATGCATTGGCCACAAAATATGGGTTTTTAGATGAAACCTTAATTGCACAACATATATTACATAGGCAACAATTAATTTGTATTTATTAAGCAACAATTTAAATAGAACATGTTATTTAAATACAACTTCAACGAAATAGAAAATGCATGATTGTTGACATTGCAAACAATAACAAAATCTCCCTTTCCTTCATGACATATCAATGTCTTTTTTTAATGTAAATACATTTAAAACATTTAATTAATTATTATTATTTACTTCCAAATATTTAAATATTTGTATTTTTTTTATTTCATTCCATTTATTTGTTATACATATTTTTAAATTTTAAATAAATAATTTTATTATTTATTTTTTATTTTTGTCTTACCATCACAGTTAAGCCCTGACTAAGAAGCTTTGTTAGTATTGTAGATCAAATTTTAAATTAAAGAACAACATCATGAGTTGGCTCATTGGTCACGTTTCTGCAATAGTTGGGTCAACAATGTAATCTTCTGTAGCTCCAGTTGGTAATACATATCCAAGATTATGCTAACTGCATGAACTATAAAAAAAATCATTAAAAAAAATGTAAAATTATCATTCAAAAATTATAAATTAAAACAGTTTTTGTATTCAGAGCAAATAAGTAATATTATGTATGTATACAACAAATTCATTTTTTATTGACATTCTTGTTGCTGTTTATGATACAATGTTAATGGCTGGCATTCCTTGCTGTTGTCCCTTGTGCCACGAGAAGCCAGCAGAAACATGTGAGTGAATCTAGATAACGGCCGAGTGCTGTGTGGTGGTGTGCAGTGCACGACGCGTACATACACTTGGAGAGCTGAAAAGTGGGTCATCCAGCCCACTGAGAGTTAGTCTGTATCATTCACTGATGTGGAAATAGGTCTCGTGCATCAGGCCCAGCTAGCGGGATTGCACTACCTAACTAACAAACGTCAGCAGCCAGCTTTGTAGTACGCAAACCTCTACAAAGAATGACTCATTCGCTCCACATCTTTGTTTAGAATGCAGAACTACAGTCATTGTTTTGTAATTTCCAACACATGCTGAGAGGATAAGGTGTTGTGTGCACGGTGCTCCAAATTGCGTAGATGCATGTGTTTAGTATGGATTCTCCTCAAGAAAGAAAATCCAGCCTAAAATAATATTAAATCTGCACGTTATTGTCACAATTTAGCAACATTTTATTTCTACTATAATGATATTTAGTGGACATACTTCACTTCACTGATAGTGGATGGCAGGTTCAGCTTGTGCACGAAATTTAATCAGTTTTTTTAATGTGAGTATTTAGCATTGAGGTTATTATCACTAAATGCTTTGCTTTCTCCAAGGAATTGCTTTATGACTTTTTGTCATTGCCATTTGTCATTGGCAATGAAACAACCCAAGTTATTTCTGTAGCATTCTGTCATATTTCCTCTTCCTTTATGTAGAAAAGCCGACAACAAAAGCAGGGGGGAAATGCAAAGAGGATGCATTGCATCAACCTTATAAACTCTCATGCAAGTCCCATATTTCAGAAAGAGTTAGCCACATAAAGTTGGCTGTCACTGCTGTTGCTGAATGCAAAACATCAGAAATACATAACGTTGTGTTGCTAGCAAGCATTTACTGGTAGAATTATATCCCTGGTGTTTAGAGAACATGTGTGTTTATATGACTTCGCCAAGCCTGGTTTTACGTATGCAGAGATTGGAGCTCTTACAGCTTTGACATCAGGTCAGAGTTGTATATAATGTAAGGGCAAGTAAAAGCCTTGTCGGATGACTAATGGCCAGGAGCCAGCACTTTACTCTGAGCAAGCCCTAACTGGCAGGCACCACACAGGCTTTAATCCACATGATTCGCCGAAAGCTGACGGTTTTCATTGCCATGTTTGGCTCACAGCTACAGTTGGATCACCTCACTCTTGGCCCTATGTAAAGCCAGGGAGACAGGCATGCTGTCAGTCAGATTCAAGACATTCCCTTATCAGCCATGGACCTGTGTGGTTTAGACTGATGTAGGAGAGAGAAAATGAAGGACAAGACAGGTAGAAGTAAAAAACAAAAAAATCAAAAACCAACACCATATTAATCTTAAAAATCCTACATTGGCACTTGTATCTTTGTACATAAAAAAAACTCCTTCATTCAATCCTTTCACTTTCCTGGACAATAGAACAAGGATGCACCATTTCTTCACTTCAAATAACAGGGTCACACTTTCCCCAAGGTTCTAGTATATAATATTGGTATACAGTGAGTTTTAAAGCTGCTCCCCCTCTGGGGTCCTATTGTGGCCAGTCAACAGTGAATGGAGAGCGGCACACAGAACCCAGGGGAGAGAGGAAGCTGGGACAAACAGTCCACAGCCATCACTGACAGCTCCCTGGTTTCTCGTCCGGCCATGCCCCTGTGAGCTCACCTTTTACAGCTACTTTATAAGGTGTATTAAAGCTTATGGTAAACCATACCGTATTTAATATGATTCCAGAGATATGAGGTCCAAATAAAGCAGATGACTTTCCCCTCATTCATCCTCCTCTCAAATCCCCCGCTCGCTTGACTTCATTCATTCATTCTCTGCTTCATCCTCCTTTATTCTCTTTCTCCTCAGGCTGTCTCTTCTTAGTTTGGGGAATATTTGATTGGCAGGTTACAAACCACAGTACGGCTGACATTGAGAATATGTCTTATCTGTTAGCATTAATTCATATAGTTATTTCAGAGAATAGCCAAAGGAATGCAGGGAAAGAGAGTGGACACATCTGTTGATACTGACTGAAACAGGGACATGAATTAAGAAAACTATTATGTGTGCTGTTGTGAAATCTTTCAGAATTCTAGAATGCTATTAAAGTTTTTATATGAAAAGAAGAAAAGGGCTTGAATATCAATGACACGCATAGATATAGTGTGTATCCCCAAGCACATTTGACAAAGGACACACTCTTAGGTATTTATTCTATTCCTTTCTAGTTTGTATTCTGTTTTATTTAAAGGCAAACAGTAGGAAAGACAGCAGAGATGGAATGACATTCAGCTGAGGTCATGCGCCAGACCTGTTACCATGATGCCATCGCCACATGCCACATGCCACATGCCACAAACACTGGCAGCAGCAGACACCAGCAGCTTTGAAATGGGGATGTAAAGCAGGAATAGTCAAAGAAAAAGGAATGCGGTCAATGAAATGCTTTTAGTGCAAGAGCTTAAAATTGAACAGGCCAATATTGAAAAATGGTTGAAAAATCATGTTAAGTGATATCATTTATAACTTATAGGCACTTTTGTGGTGGCAATTCTCTCGTGGAATTTTTAACCTGAACTTTCTTTTATGTACTGTGGCAAGCTGGATAGTACAACCACCAGTTTCCACAAGCACAAACCCAGGGGGACTTACTGTAGTCTTTGAACTGTCAGAGAGCACACAGAGTTCAGTGAAACATGCAGAACTGAGGCTGAATGTGGAGACTGTAGTAGTACTGTACACTACTACCAAAGCAGAAGCAGAGAGAGGCATAATGATTGGACCGATTCAAGAGCTTTGCGCATTTCCCCACAAGTAGTGAGTTGTACTGTACCTCATGAGTCCAGCCCTCACCTGACTCGCTGCCTCTACGATGAAATATGAGGCATGCTGAACTCGCCCAGAGACCACTCTGGCTGCTGGAGGACGGAAACACTATTCACACTTTAACAATACACATTACACATTCAGGCAGGTGCATTGGCGAGTGCAGTAAAGCATGTGAATGCATGCATGCATGCTCGTATTTTGTCTATATGCTTGTGCGTGACATTGTGTGTTCATGTGTAGGTGTGTGCATGTATGTCCTTTCTCAGAGCTCTGCATAGGAGCCTGGCCCTCTGATTAACGGTGATGAGTGGCTGAAGATAGTGAGCACGACCCCTCTGTCACTCAGCGAGAGCTTTTATCTAACTCCTCTGGGGATTCTGCCACGTGATGTCACCTCACTGCTCCTGTCTTAGCTCTGCGCCCTCATTTCACTCTCTTATCGCCATCACCTGCCTCTCACATGTCAGTCTGTCTGCCTCCCTTGTGCACACGCAAACATACTCAGACCCACCCCCTCCACCTCTATCCTGCATATGCACACACACACATGCACACCCAGACAGAAGAAACATAGACAGACTGACAAAAAGACACAAATGTAAAGATGCACACATATTTCTCACGCCCTTTTTAAGGGGAAATTGGTGTGATGGAGAAATTATTTTATCATTGCTGCTTGAGGTGATGAATAGTAATGAAGAGGGAAGGAATATACTATATCCTATATAAAACACAATCCTGCAACCAAGGCAGGTATGAAGTCAGAGCAGCACATGAGGTCCAAAACTCAGGCCGTAATCTCTCCAAATGGGAGTGGTACCAGGTTACAATGCTTCTTCTCAAGAGTCAATGGGAAGGAGCACACTGCCCCCCGGTGGTAAATAAAAGAACAACATCTTTAAGCATGACTGATTATTACCCAGTCTCTGCAGGAGTGAAAAGTGTGGGGGACAAAATAAAGCGAAGCTGGACAAGCTATTACTATGCAGGATATATGTAGCTGTAGCCTGGGCCCTTAAGACATTATATTTTGTGTAACTGGGGTAGTAACTTTAAGAAAGTAACTTAATTCAGTTTATCTGTCAAAATTGAACAGACTATTTCTTTAACGGCAGTGTGTAGGATTTTACGGCATCTAGTGGCGTGGTTGCAAATTGCAGCCAACAGCTTACCCTTCTGCTCACTCCTCCCTTCCCTTTCAAAGACAGCGGTAACGTGAGCCGCCGAGTGCAATATCATTGTAATGCTATTTGTCTCGCTCAGAGGCCACCCTAACCACAATAACACTGGAGCAAAGCGAGTGAGACAGCGGCTGGCGGTACCATGGTTTTACACTTAATAACTTTACTGCAGTTTCACAAACATGTCAAAGAACTAGAGTGGCCTTCAGGTAATGTAGAAACGTGGAAGGCTCTGGCTGGAGTTAGTGTTTGGTTTGTCCATTCGGGGCTACTGTAGCATCATGACAAAGCAACACGCCAGACTCCGTAAAGAGGACCCGCGCCATATGTTGATATGATGGGCTCATTCTAAGCTAACGAAAAACACAAAGATTCATGGTCTATGAATGTAAATCTTCACAACACAATGTATCATACACTGAGGTATAACATGAAGGTAAAAATGATTAGAAAATGACAAAAAAAAATAATAAAAAATGCCAAGTTGTCACACAGGAATTGATAGAAAATAAAATAAAAGTGAGATTCAAGTTAGGCTGAAAGGAGCAGAGTTTGGCTTAGGTTTTTTAAAAATCACACTGAGCCTTGCTTTGTTCTTTCTTTGATGTTTATTTACAGAAGAGTAGTTTCAACACACAACTTGAGAGTTGCTATGAGTTTTGACATTTTCAAATATGGTAACACAGTGGAATTTGTCCTACAAACAATTACTACCTATCCTGTGATGATACCGCTGAACAAGCAATGTTTCTATCACAAATCATTACTACGGCCATCATGACGAACACTGAGTAATCCATCTGTCGTTTACAGACTAAGAAAATTGCACTTCTAGAAATGTAAAGATGACAATCCAAAGCTGCTCATGGCCCAAGAAGAAGTACTAATCTATTAAGTGCTCCTACAATTTGCTCCTACAGTAGCAAATTTTGACATGGATAAGTTCAGCACACAATGATTACAAAGGTGTCTGAGTATCTGCAAAAAATAGTCAGAGTCTGAGCTTACATATTCTGAAAAGCACGACTGAGCTGGTACACACAAAACTAGCGAAGAAGACAATGTGACATCACTGGACAAAGCAGTTTACCACCGAAGCACCAGAATGTACAGAGAAAAGCCAGAGAGACAGAAATACACTGAGCAATTTTGTACAAAACAAACATTTATGCATAAGGGTTTCCTTGATTTACTTTCCAAAAGAAGAAAATGAGACATTGTTTGACAGTAAATGACATGTATCTGAGTCGAATATGCTGGCATGATCCTCTACAATTTTATGCAAAGATGGAGCACCTGAGTAGAGAAGAGACAAATATTTTTTAAATGGCTGTCTGCACTGAGAGGTATGACGTGCCTGGGGAGGATGTCCCTTTAGCCCTTCTCCCTGCTTAGCACTTGCCTGTTGTTGTTGTTTTTTTTTATCAAAAAGTAAGCAGATACTTTTTTCCTATGATTTTTGTTTAAAGCATGAATACTACACGAGTGATCCCATGCTTTAAAACTCTTTACAAAGCTTAGTAATACGTACTATTGCGAAATAGCAATGTAAAAGTCAATTTAGATTACTTCCACTGACCCCTTCACCGCTACACTGGACCATCCGGGGCCCTGTAATGAGTTAAAACTCTCACTAAAGGAGAGAGTAAAATGAAACAGTCTGTCTTGTCCTCTCTTGGCTCACAAAATGGGATGCTTACATACTGTATATATGTTCTACCTATTACAAAAATGTGCAGTATCAAGAAACTGATCAGAATCAAATCAACAAGTTACCAAAATGAGGTATACTGTTTCAGAAAAACCCTTACAAAAGATGATGAAATAAACAAATTTATCAAAGTAATTATCATCTCTATGAAATGAGAGCATGAGTAATTTTCCTCCCAAAAATCTGATTGTTCTAGCCAACAAAAAGACAAACAAAACAACATAACTTACATGTATTAAAAAGATGGTGGTAAAGAGTTAATAGAGCTCATATAAGGAGAGCATACATACTTTATGCTGGAGGCAGGTTTTATGTTTATCCCCATTTCAGACCCTGTCGGCTCCACGTAGCATAATGACCCACTACTGCATCAAGACTGGAAATACAAGCAAAACGGCTTTGTGAAACCCCTTAATTCTCATACTGAATACTTCTATACTGTACCATTTAATTTCCAACTATCATTCTATGTTAGATTTTGACAGCTACATTGACACAAAATCCAACTCCTGCATCACATTTGTGTTAGTGTCAACTTGACTGCCAAATAGCTGTGGTCTTTCTTCAGTGACAATAGAGACTTTCCATTGTGGAATGATGAACCATTGCTATATGCAAAGCAATGGTTGCTTGGCATCCACTTAGACATATACATACAAAAGTAAAACTTTTGAAAATGGCTATGAGACAACTTCACAAACTTTATACTCAAAAGATTTCAACAATCACAATTGGAAGGTCAATTTAATTTTCGTCACAGTGACTTACAACTTACTTAAAACATTATCTTATAGGCTCTGATTCAGTGACCTCCATCCACTTGGTTGTAGTCCCAATGAGCTTTGCAAACACTGCAGCTCAGGCTTCAGTATGTGCAAATGGTGAATGGAAGAACTGAACCCAGGTCTTCGTGAAACCTATCAGAGCAGAGCAGGAACAGAGTCTGGGATTTTAGCACTTCTCTTCTTAAGGTTCATCATCATGGCTGACCTGGACTGAGAGAGGTATGTTTAAGGTATCAAACTGGAATGCTTTTGAGAATATTATGCTTATTTCTGGCTTTTAAGGATGATGAGAAAGCATCAATACAGAACAGTGTCAGTAAAGAACCTGGATCAAAAATGTACACATACAAACATAGTTTTGGTGGTTTGCTTTAGCTTACTGCATATACAGGGCAAATGATTATCGAACCTCAGGGCGGAAAGCTGCGACTACATCGCTTTCTTTACATTTAAATAGTCGCCCAAATCAATGATGTCACAGCAAATATTTTTCTTTAACAGCTGATGGAAACCTGCTCTGGCATCACTAATTTAAATGTGACCAACAGTAAAACATGGTTGTCACTTAAGATTGATGAGCTGAGTGGTACAGCAGCAGTTTGCTGCCATAGTTGATCTTACTGTTGAATTGCTTGTTTGCCAAATAGCACAGTAGAGTCAGTTCCATACATATTTTTTGGAAGTCTGATAAGAAGGTATTTATTAAACATTTCTGTCTTTGACAGAAGAAGAAGATTTGGATTCTCCAAACCCCACTCATTCATCCCCAAAAGATCTTGCAATTAATGTTTGCTAAAGACACATTCACTTCTGTCCCTATATGACTGCTACTGCAGCAAAAAAAAAACATGTTAATATTGTTGTGAAGGTAAGTATATACATGGCAAGGCTAAAAAAATAATTCTCTTTGAGGTACCAACCATGCATTTTGTTAAGAAAATCAAGAACGATACAAAAGACACAATTATGTTGGTGAGAAACATGTGTAGGTTGTCTCATGCATTAGGGACCATTTACATTTTTGTTGCTGATGTGATTGAGTTGAGCTGGTGAGATTTTGACACTTGGTATGGAAGGAGTCTATCCATTCCCTTTTCACTGCTGGATGACAAGAAAGCCACCTGAGAAAAGATGAGACATCATGTACAACAGGGCTGGACTCAATGCTCTGCTTTATTCTGTCAATCTTTGAAATGAACGTTATTATTATTAACTGATCCCAACCTTGGCAAATTTGTCATTATCTCAAAGTCATACAGATGTACGACATTATTTCATCTACAGTTTGTATCACACTCTTTCAGAGTAACCCTCATCCTTTCATTCCGCCAAAAGTGAAATGAGTAAAAGTATAGTATCTTTAAAATAGAATTTTTGATGTGAAGCACCTAGTGGAACCAGCTTGTAACTAACTCACAAACTCCTTCTTTCTCACGAGGAAACACAAGTCAATCATCACTTCCTACAGGCACAGAAAAACTGCTGTAATTTTAACAATTCTTCCACCGTCAGGCAATGAGCGTTACGCGGCAGTCACACCACAAAATGACATTCACTTTGTCCACGCAAAATAGTTGGATCTGGAAGCTTGGTGACGTAGTGACTACTCGCAGGGATAGTTATAGCTGTAGCTGTCGACCTAAACATGAACATTAACAGAAGCTGACCCGGTCAGGCTCGCGCTGGTCAGTCTTAATATCTCATGGAATTTCTCTATATTTTACCTCAACTGTTAACTTCTTCTACTGGCATTTTGTTCAGCAATGCAGACCCTTTTGGTTCAATAAAGTTATTGAACAGGGAAAATAAAGCTCTCTGAGCTAACAAGCGTGCTAACAGTCAGCTAATGACTGAGCAAAGCTACCAAGCTAACAGGAAAACAAGTTCACACAGTTTATTTATTTACGTATTTTTACCATCAACTCTTGTCCACTGCAAACCATTGCTCTTTTGTGGAACAGTTTTTACTCAGACATGAGAGTTAAATAAAAGTGAATAGTGAAAAAAGCTAATAAGCAACAATCCGCCATTTTGGACTCTCGAGCCCCTCAAAGGTCAGCACTGTCAAGACAGCTTGCTTCTAGTCAAGCGCAAATGCATGTGCCAATTTTTTAAAAATAAATACATTTCACATTATCACTGCTCTACCTGCTGGTGTGACCAGACATTTAAAGTATTGTTTTCATTATTGCTGTTTTTTGTGTATACTTTTTCTTTTCATGTTCCATAAAACATCCAACATAAACACACTTAAACAGAGCCTGTAAAAAAAGAAAAGTAGCAATAACACTCATTGCTTGCAGGTGGCTTACTTTCCTTGCCCATAGTAGGCGCTAGATGTACTGCAACATCAGGTCCAAAACTGCAACTGTATGACATCTACTGGACTTAGTTTCAGGTGCTTCGTATCAAAGACACTGGGTGTTTAGGTTTTCTGTAGGGATTTAACAGTAACATAATACTGAGCAACACAATCTTTCAGAGATTTGAGAGGAAGCCGCAATGCACTAAAGCAACATCAATTTCTTCGATATAACACAAGAATGTACGAATGAATATTTCTTGAAGTACCAAAGGATGTAAAATCAAAGTTAAGAAAATATTTCAAAAGGTGCTAGTTACATAAAACTAATAAAACCACACTGGAAACCGTCCTGAAAAGAAATGAGGTAGTGTTGTTGATAAGGAGTAGGGATGTACCAGTTCCCCATTTACACTGCAAAAACCAATACTGAAACACTCAGCTTCACTTATCAGTCAATTATGGTCAGCAATCTGATCGAATACTTAAATAAACGGTTAAACGGTTTGGGGTCAATGTAAAAAAAAAAAAATTGGACCACATGTTTTTTATTTTTTTCATGAAACCCCTTACCTATCTGATAAATGTATCAGTGTATGTTGATTTCTGCCACTGTAGCAAGAGCATAGCAATGTGGAAATGTTCTCATACAACTGGAATCAGATACACTTGATGAGTCAAGTTGAGTTCACCTCAAATTAAAAACATGGCTAGCTTTTTACATAGGAAAATTATTATACAGAGTTTAAATGACAACTAATGGCACAATATTACATTGGTACATCCCTAATTAGGAGTCAAATTTAGAAGAATGGTCTACAGATGCGTTGTTATAACATCTTCTCTAGTTCTCCCACCAACATAATTAAACCAGTACCAACATAAACATGTAAATACTTTGATTCCAAAATGAGATATACACCATCTGAAATATAGCAAAAAACATTTTTTACTTTTCAACTAAGTGTCCCTGGTAAAGAAAAACAATCACACCACGTGGATATATGGCATTTTGGAAAATAATACTTCATGTGTACCAAATGTGTATACTCCTTTTCTTTTTACATTTTAAATGTTTTTTCCTTCACTTTTGATGGGTGTTTTGTACTTGTACTGAATAGAATTATCCATAGAAATATACAGAGGTTATAAACGCACCTACAATAATTAGGCACCTGAGACCCCCACACTCCAGTCAGGGAATGTGTGTGTAAATGTGTGTTTATGGGTGAGTTAAGCTTTCTGTGTGTGTTTCAAAGTGTGTGAGTGTGTTGTGTGGGTGGGCGGACCCTGAGACAGCAGGAGGCTGGAGAGAGACACGGGTGTTCTGCACTCTCAGAGTGTACAGATTTTCTTTAAGGCTTATTCCTCAGTGCCACGTTAAAAGTAGCATTCACGCGGCAAAGCCAAGGGAAATCTATCGAACCTGCGTTTCCGATCCTCCCATCCATGATGGTAGCCTGTCTCACTCACTCACAGAACATTCCAGGCTCTCTCATAGAACAAAGCCATGTGCGACACAGTGGGAATAGCCTCCTTCAATCCACTTCCACCTGCTTGGTTAAGTTAAATCTTTCTTTTCTTCCCTAAAGACAGGAAAAGAACCCAGAGGAAAATATGGTTGCATTTCTAGAGAATGCATTACCATACACAGTACTCTACCACAAAAAATATAGTGAATATGTATACTGTATATACCAAACTATGAAACAATGGATTCAAGGACCGTATAAAAACTTTCCACGGAAGAGAAAGGAATCCAATAATGAGGTGCATAAAAACAATCCCGAGGGATTCTACCTGGGTACGTAAAAGAAAGAAAATCAGTCTGCTGTCTGCGTTTGTGTGTGTGTGTTTGTGTAAGGGTTGCTGCCCTACATGCAGGGGCTACGGGCACAGATAACTGTGTGCCGCTGAGGTAGAGTGGACAAGGCCGGAGCTGACAAACGGGGCAGAGGACATCCTACCAGAGATGGCCTTCCCTGGTACCGAAGGGCAGTGTCCGGAGTCCCCGTTCTCGAGATGTTCTGACTTCAGCACAGAACGCACGTTTTTTGGGGAGTGGAAGCCATTGGTTAGCCCCATGTCCTTCTGTGGCTCTATGTCTGCGCTCAGCTGGTCTCCCGAACCTTGTAGCTCCCTGTTGTGATTAGCCACCAACTTTATCAAGGGAAGACTCATGGGGCTTTGGGCCAGTGATAGTTTTTCGAAAATGTTCTCTTCTCCTGTTGGGCTTGGCTGACTCAAAGGGGAATATCTGTCCTCTGATAATGAGGGTCCGCTGGTGGTGTTAGAATCCTTCTCCCTTTCGCTGCCCTCCTCCTCTTTCTCCCTTCCTGGGTCTGACAGCTCTGAGTGAACAATAACTTCTGCCTCCACCTGGTTACTGCACACGGATGTACAGAGATGATCTTCTATGTCCTGCAACAAAACAATATCACTTTTACTTCAGGTTGTTCTATTAGTTGAGCTACGCAGGTCACTCAAACATTTAATGTTTTTTGGTTACAGCGTATGATGAAATTTTACATAAATATCAGCAACAATCACAACAGACTGTTCGCTAAACCCCTCCACCGAACAGTGATGGACAAATCATAGTTTACCAACTGTACCTGGCCTGTCAAGATTTGGATTTTTCCACATGTCATAGGTAAGTGGTGTATATTTTTTCCCTCTCAAAAACAAAGAGCAAAAGTGTATGTAATGGATTAAACAGTGTTTTTATCTACTCTAGCTTACGACTCGCTGTAGTAAGTATTACTGCCAGGGCCAAGGAGCACATAATTAACTGAGGTCACATTAGTGTGTGAGGTTAGAGGTTATGTTGAAAAAAGCCCCAGTCACGACTAGCACATCCATTGTGTTGTTGTTTCTCAATAAGTGGATGACGGTCTGTTAACAGAGTTCAGGGTAAGGTTAGCAGTCAATCCTGCTCTTTATTGAATTTGGGGAAGATACCATAGCATTGTTAACTGAATTAGTATTACATTTGCTAACCTTTTCCCTGTAACATGCACCTTAAGCCTCTATCTTCAGCACAACATCATATATGAAGCCATCAAGTGCATATTTAGGAACCCTTGAAATAAATTTTGTTTAAACCAGTCAGCTGGAAAATAGCCAAATTTGTTTTTGTTAACCTATTACTGAAATCAAGGAGCACTTGTTTAAAATGTACATACATTTTAAGTGGTAAATCTGCCCCGATGACCCTCATTGAATACTGCATATCTGCTGTGCAAGAACAGAAAGCTTGACAGCCATAGCAACAGTAAATAAGGCGGGTGGTTTAGCAAACAGTCAATTAAAAATGTCATTTAATTTGTGTTATACAGCTAAAGTTGCTTGTCAGAGACAGGTTGACAACTAAAATAGATTTTATATAGAATTTTGTTAATTCATTTACCGTGCCATTATCAGTAATTAGCATGTTGAGAGCTCCATTAATGAGTGTTGGAGAGTCTTCTGTTATGGTGTCTCTGTATCTAGTGATTCTGTTGGCCCAGTTATGACTCACAGAGCCATTCCAAGCAGCCTGTAAGACAGTGGATGCACCAAATTACAACTATTATCCCTCTATCAACACGTGACAAAAATAACAGAGTATCCAAGGCCCATCTGGAAAAGAGCTTCTCCCTTGCAGGTTTTGACCTTGGGATCAGGTGCAGGGGCATCTTCCCCTTTCCCCGGATTAGCACTTGCCATCAGGCTCTGCTCCTCTGGGGCCTCTTCTGGCAGCTGACCAGACTCTTGGATGCCTGGGGGCATCAGTGTCTCCAGCTCATGGCTATCGCTGCACTCTGGCACGTTGGAGGAAACGGGGCAGCCTCCTCGCCTGTACTGAGGGGTCACAGCTGTGGAGTCCAGGCCCCCAGACACCTCCCTATTTGGATGAGAGAAGAGAGGGATAGTAGGAGCTGGGTAATATAAAGGTATGATCGTTAATACAATTGCCTTTGTCGTTTTAGCTGGTTTTTAGTTATTAACACAACAGTTGTTGTAAGTAAGTAAACCATGACACACATTAAAATGCGCATAGGTTCTGTACGAGTACTGACACTGAAGAGTTACCTTACCTTGATTTGCCATTACGAAAGCTTAAACACATGCAGAGGAGGATGCATATCAGTCCCAGGCACACACCAACTATGATGCCTGTCACTGCATGGATGTCCAGCTCTGTTCAAATATCACACAACATGGAATAGGAGAAAAACACTGTTAGAATTAATGTAAACAACAATCCGGTAAAAACAGAGTTCACACATGGAAGAAATATACAGTATATGTTATATTGAGTTTTATATGTGATCTGTTGCCAGTAGCTATTATTTGGCTCATATCTCTCCATCTTAAAAAAGTACTAAGATACAATGCATTTCTAGTTGGAAATAATATTTGGCTCAGGTCTGATGTTATGAGATTGCGTATTGAGACCTTCATAGAAGACAAAGTTACAATAATGAAGAGATATGAGGCGACATTCAACGAGGGACAGCAGACCTTCATTGATATTCATTTATGCTAGGTATCTTTGGCAGTCTGGACATAGAGAGGAGAGGAAACAGATGGCAGGAGCTCTCAACCACCCACCAGCCACCTCACTCCCATTCACACTGGCAACACTATTACAGCCTATGTGAACAAAATAAACCTGTTACTCTGTCTTATTAAGGATTTGGGCACAACAAAAATGCATTTTCACTGCTTATTGCATCAGAAACGTTTAATGTTCAGATATTCCAGAAATATGACCTCCAGGTTGGTGGATAGCATGTTCACAACAACATTTCTCTTAGGTACGTAGAAGAGAAAAAAGCCTAAATGGTCAGACCAAAATTAATACTGATTATTTTCATTGCTGATGAATTGTTTGTAAGTACAATGAGTTTGACAGGCTCATGTTGGCTAACAGTTCACAGAATAGTTCTGTATTCATGTTTCGGCAAAGACAAAATGAGTATTTCATAATTAAAAGTAAAGCTAAAATGCTGCCTGATGGAATTAAAAAGTGTATAATGAGATTGCATGCTTAAACACAGTGACATGAAAGTAAAGAAAGTGCTTTTCACAGCAACTCTGCGAGGCACAAAGAGCAGTAATCCAAAGATCTCCCCTGGGGGTGGCTGATGAGGACACCCCTTTGATACCCAAACTTCTTCTAACAATGCACCAGAATAGGACAAGCAAAATAACAGGGTCCTGCCGTGCTACACTTTCTCTGCTGGCAGGGACAAATTACCCCACTTTACAGTAATAGAAAAGTGTGTATGTGTGTGCATGGGTATGGATGTGAAAGTGTGTGTGTGAATGCGTGGTGGGGCTTGTGTCTGCTTATTGAAGTAAAAATGTCCTTAAATTTTTGAATATTAGAATAGTTAAAGAGGCAATATGTAAAATACGGCCAGATTTTTTGTTTAAAACATTAAAAAAATAAGTACTAATATTATCAACAGAATGTAAAAAGGCCTGTCCTGTCTTGCAAAACCACATGTACCTCGAGAGGCGATAGTGAGTCGCTGTAATGTCCAGTCTGCCCCCAGTCCATCGTAAGAGGACGAAGATGTAAAGCTGCCATAAGGGCTTTTCAATCACGATCATCAATTGAAGGTACAAGGTCTGTGTGCGTGTTGATAGTTTGTTTATTGGATTGAATTCAAAGTGGCAGAAAAGAGATGGTGACTTCTGATTTTGTCTCGTCCTCCCCACCAGCGGGAGGCTGCTCGACCGAAGGAGAGCGGGCGCGGCTCCAGGAGAAGGACCGACCTTCAGTTAGTTAGCACTTAGTTAGCTGGCCGCAGACTGGGGGTCCGTCTCCCAGCGCACACTTTCCTCCTGTCCGGGTGGTCTCCTGGCCGCGGGGAGGACAAAACGAAGGGGCAGGTTGTTTTCTTGGTTCTGCCACTTTGGATTTAATCCAACAAACATTCAAAACGTACACGTATTGAAACAGCCCCAAGGTCAGTTGCACCAACACAAAGATGGGTCATGGAAAATACAGGCCGACGCCACACGTGAAGATCATAAATCTATAGACTAAAAATCAAAACTACCAATTAGTAATTGTGTTGTCATCAATCAATTGTGTGGCATCAATCAAGTATTTTCCTTTAATACATTTAAAGATATTATTTAAGAGAGATACAGATATGCCTCTCCCCCTCAGAAAGCGACAAGTCCCTTTCTCATTAAGCATTTTGCATCCCTAAACCCGCTTGATGCTGAGACTGCTTCTTTCTTTCCATCTACAAATGTAACCTCTCTTTAATGAACTACTGCTACTACCTCTATTACAACAACCTTAACTACTGCTACCATTGCTCTTGAAATTACCCTCACTTTTTTTCTTATTATTAAGGTCACCTATATATTGCATGTACTTTTTGGCACATACCATATTTCTGAAGGGGCGTGTGAACATCCTTTACAAGTGAAAAAGGCCCTTGCCCCACCTCAGTTGATGCTCCCAGCTTAAAAAAGTAACGGGTGCCACTGGTCAAACCCTGGACCTCCACACTGGTAATGCTCCCTGAGAGAGAGACAAGCATATAGGAAAACATTGTCAAGGCCCATCGTAAATCACACAGTTTCACACAATTTTATTAAGTATTAAACAGCATTATGAAAATAAAGGGCTCAGGATTTGTTTCATGCCAGCCAACACCTACCATCCTGGGAGAGGTTTTCCCACAAGTGCTCAGGCTGGCTGAGGTTGCCACTGAACAAGATCCTGTAGCTGATGATGATACCGTTAGGCTCCAGCGGAGGGCGCCAGCTCGCCACCACAGACGAGGAGTCCAGAGCACTCAGCTGCAGCTCCTCAGGAGGTGTGGAGGGCCCTGAAGGAGAGAGGAGGACTAGGTCAGTAATTAGAGCCCAGAAATGAGGCCTCACAGCTGTGGAATGTATATTGTCTCGGTGGGGGATTTGACATGTTGTGTGACAACCATCTGCGTCCTCGTGTCCGCGCCACCTGGGTACTAGAGAGAGGGGACAAGCAGGGCAATGGGGGAATGGGCTGGGGCTCAGGTGATGATATATGGCAGTGGAGAGCATAACGGAGTGACTGGTGGTAATAATGTCATTAAAAGCAGCCCACTCTACACTCTCGACCCTTACTTGGCTTACAGGCATAGCTGCTGGCCAATATGAGAGCATCTACTACGCCTGGGTATTTCATTACAGCCAGTTATCAGCCATCAATGCCAACCACAAATTCCCATGTCCACTGGCCACAGGCCAGCCAGCACACTAATCCACACATGAGTGAGCACACACTTACTTGCCAGCAAATGAGGTTTCAGAAAGCAAAAATGCAACACCTTTACCTTGCTAGCTGGAGACAATGGTTAACATTATGAAATAAAACTCAAGTGC
Organism: Ophiodon elongatus; assembly: GCA_016806645.1. Classification (NCBI taxonomy): domain Eukaryota; kingdom Metazoa; phylum Chordata; class Actinopteri; order Perciformes; family Hexagrammidae; genus Ophiodon; species Ophiodon elongatus. The sequence continues at coordinate 1,376,518 of JACSYO010001856.1, forward strand.
AGCTAATTAGACAAAAAACTGAAAGCATGAATGTGCACTTAAAGAACAAGATGAAATACATTATGTATAGGGAACATAGGTATATATATTTATTTATTATATATTTTAATAGACACAATAAAAAAAACCTGGTGTGATTTATTTCAAGACCAACTGTTAATCTAAGTATAAACAGGTTATAATTCTCAAATAACTGTAATTGTAGTTGATGTCTAGTCAATTCAAAAGGACTAAGACACTGAACTTTAACCCCTTACTTTTATTTTCAATCAGAAAATGCTCAGTGTCCCACACATTTACAGGTCTACACACGTAGTACTGTTGCTGTCCAGTAGAACTACACTCTTCTGTATTTTTTGGCATGGAGTAGTTCCCCTTGAGTTGTTTAGAAGTGACTTGCTCAAGGGCACTGCAAAATTGTGAGTGTTTTCCATATCAAGTGAGAGAAAAAAAAGACTTGAAGTCCAAGTAAATGACAAAGAAAATGCCTGCACCTATTAAAAAATAACTTTATTTATACATCACCCTTCTAAAAACAAACAAAAAGTAAACACAATAAATAAAAAACTACATCAAGCATGTTTTAAAGGCCACAAAATACTACAGGAAAACCCGCAGGGCTTTGATTGTTGGGTCTTCATGAATTAACAAACTTAAATGACTGCACTGATAGGAGCACAGCAGAGACTCACGGTCAGACAAGGTAAACTCCTCCACTGTGCCGCTGAAGGGTCCCACCACGTCCACGCCATTCGACTGCACCGCCAGTTTATAGCGGGTGAAGGGCCTCAATGCCCCAAGTAGTATCTCCTGAGCAGAGCTGCAACACACAACAGCACGGGAGAGTCCTGAGTATGTAGTGTATGGGCTGTACTCTGGGCTGTTCAATTTAGTCTGGTTAGTTTGACCACTATAGGCTTCAATATACATTACCTTAAAATGTACTTTTATTACATGCATTCTACTTGACAATCATTTACTGTATTATGTTTGCAATTATTGATGCACCTCTTTAACCCAAGAACTCCGTATCTTTACTTAAGATACTTATTGAATAAATATAACATAACAATGATGGTGAAAACAGGAGCAATACAGGATCTATTTCTTGACAGAGTAATAGTACCAATTTAAGGATAGAGGGTTAAATAAATCCAAGGACAATAGTATGTGCTTCATTTTAATTACTGTATGAATGATGGTTAATAATGGAGTTACTCAAAGCTACCTGAAAGATAACAGAACTCTAACAAGAAACATGTGTTGGTTTGTTTGGTGTTGTAAATAAAAAAAAAGAAGTATGCAAAGAAATGCAGAGGCTAAGGTGCTCTTAAAGATGGAAACATGTCTCCTGAAAGAAACTCCCTTCTGGCTCTTTCAGCAGAAAAGTGACACTAAAAGCTTTTATTTAGTGAAGCAATTTATTGGCTTTAAACGCAAGCTGATTTTGACCTGATGAAAAAAGGAATGTCCAACTAATTAAGGGCAGTTCCTGAGGCATGCTACTTTTTAGTGACCAGTTTTTTTTATAAATATCATGCTACTTCTAAAGGTGTTTCATTCATCACTGTTCAGGTTTGTATTATTACTGAAGATGGGTTCACACACAAATATTATTAAAATGGGATTTGCGATACAAACATGAATAAATAGGGAGTTATACAGGAATCAGTTTTGCTCAAATGTTCAACATAAACTATGGTGATAAGTTTTGAGACATCCTGGGGCATTATCTCTTTAAAACCACAGGCAATTATTAAGTTTCTGTTGTTCAAAGTGGTTTCTGACCTGGTGTAATAGGAGACCAGGGAGGCGTTGGTGGTTCCCGCCGGGCTGCAGCGCACTGTGTAGTTGATGATGCGTACGTTGCTGAACCGCGGTTTCTCCCAGTGCAGCAAGATCGAGGTGGAGCTGTTGGCCATGGCGTGGATGCTGCTTGGGGGCAATGGAGGGGGGCGCATGGGCGGCAACAACGACGACGCTTTAACACACACACACACATTATTTGCCTTGATACAATTTGGCATTTTTATTATCCCATAAAAGTGATGGAGGGAGGGAATACCTTTTTTTACAAGATGCTCAACAACACACACATGCAGTAAAATAAATCTTACCTCCGTCATGGGTCTTGTCTGTCCTTCCCTTCCACACAGCAGCTGCTCCATCTATCTGCTTGTTGAATGCCCAAACTCTCACCTCGTACTGCTGATCAGAGACTGACACACACACACAGACACATGTAAACACAGCAAAAGAGATGTGAAAACAGAACAATTTATTTATATATATATATATATATATGTATATATAGATTTTAGATGTTACAAAGACAAGCCATATAAATATTGAAATTAGGCCCTAGATGTAATCTAAATGCAGTCAATCCAGTTCTGGTCTGATATGCTGTACCTATAATGTAACACGAATGGCAACTGAGCTACTAAATGCTTTTGAATTAAATGTTGCATTATTAAATACTTTTCACGAGAGGCGTGAAAACAACCTTAAATGAAATACTACACTTTGTCTGGAAAGGACACCGGTAAAAAAGCATTTACCTCACTCAAGAGTTGAACAATGCTCTCCAAAAGCTTAGTATACTAAGTGTGCAAAAATAGCTGAATACTTTTTTTATCAAACAATTTTTTCAACAGCAAAGTATGCATCATTTGATTTCTTATTTAGTCGAAAGTAGAAGAAGTTGGCAAAATGACAATGAAAATATGAATGCTGAATACACTTGGAGAGGTGTCTGTCAACAACTTACCCAGCCCGGTGAGGAGATGATACCTGGCCTTCTTACGGACCCTGATGGTGTGGGTCTGCGTTGTCTTTTCTCCATTGTCTGATTCATCAGCCTCCACCTCTCGACAGGACAGCTTGTAACCAGAAACCAGTGTGTGATTTGGCGAGGGATGCCATGTCACATTGAGTGTGTTCACTCTGGCTCTGACTTTCAGCTCAGTGGGGGCAAAGATCACTGAAAAAGTTTGGAAAAAAAGAATTCCAAATGATAACATTATCAATAATCACAAGAAGTTCACGCTATATTTCTTTCCTGTTGCTTGTGGAAAATCCACATAGTACTTCTAATAGCTGATATGTCACAATTCACATGCATGGTAAGCAATTGACAATAACTCTAGTTTGAGAAAAACTAGTGATGCTCAATGTGGACTTTGTCTCTTGATAATGTGACTTCATCAAAATTGTACATTCCAGTATTTCATATTTCACCTTTCATTGTATATGACTGTTAGCCTACATGTCATATGTCTACTAAAGTGACTAAATGGTCACTTTACTTTAAAATGATGATCTCAAAAAAGTGTTTCACAGTGAGAAGTTATGTTCCCTGTATGGTTTAAAGCTCTCAAAATTCAATGTCATTCCAACAAGTATACTACAAAACCAGTGGTAACTCTGCATCAAACAAAACAGGAATTTTAGGAATAAACCAATGCTAAGAGAATCAGGTTCTGGTGTCTTCCTTACCCATGCTGTTGTTGGCTAATGTTTGGTGCTGGGCCCACTCAGAGGGAACCCCAAAGCCAATGCCAGTCCCAGCTGCTATCCTCAGTCGGTAGGCCTGGTTGGGCTGCAGCTCTCTTAGTGTGAACTGAGTCTCATTACCCCTTACTTCCACAGAGAACACAGTGTCCACTGTGGGAACACATAACACACTTCAAATATGTTGTCTCTGAAGGACAATCTGTTTTGAAAACGGTTCCATGGTTTCTGCATTCTTAAGCCAATCTGAACTTTTATCAGAAACAGAACAGAACCATACAACATTAGTAAAGTAGGCTGACAATATTTGTCTTTGTCTGTGAATAACTGGGTAAATCTCCTGAGTTATACTCTGTGAGTCACTAAATTGTGCTTTCACTGGCAGGTCAACTTGATGTCCTGCAGGGGTTACTCACCCTGATCCAGAGTGCTATACTCAATGCGGTAGCGGGTAACAGCCCCTCGACTGTGCTGCGAGGACAATGGATGCCACATCAGCCTGATGTCTGTGGGGGAGGTGCTGACTATAGACAGCTGAGGAGGTGCACTTGGTACTGAAGGAGGGAATAGAAGGACATACTGAACTGTTTGATAACTCACATTCAAGGCATATCCTATAGATCTGCACAGTTACTGGATGCCTGTAAGACACTGCTGATTTCACAAAGACATTTTAGACTGGTTTGTAGTGTTAGCCCAGTCTTACAACTTGTGTTGTAATTGTCTTACAAAAATGAAAGTGACCTTTTTCGGGCATCTAAAAATGTCTTCAGCGTTCGGTTAAACTGAGCTCCACCCTCTTGTTACACTTCTGGTTTAGTCTTGTGACACTTCTTTAAAAGCAAACTCTCTTGAGCTCTGTTGAGACTCCAGTGAGCTACTACTACTACTCTTTAAATAACAACTACGGCACGTAATGAATGGCTGATACTGATGATTCAAAAGCGCTTAATAATCCGGAGGAGTTACAAGGTTGGCACGATATGATTTTTGCTCTGTGAGTCTTTGAAGCATCCAGGGCTGGCCTGATTTTTACCAGTATGAGTTTATGAGTTTGATTACGCACCATCCTCCAGCATCTCTACAGTAACAGGCAGGGATGGGCGACTGGCACCCATGGGAGAGTAAGCCACCACAAAGAATGTGTAAGCAGTATGGGGGAGAAGCTCTTTGACATGATATTCTGTGGTGTCGTTGTTCATCGCAAACTGGTACTCCTCGTTATCCGAGCCTGAAATGGATGAAAATATTAAAATCCCAAATTTTGTTTTGTAAATGTGGACATGCTTACTGTACTGCTACACACAAACACATATACACACACACACACACACACAAATAAAGACACACAAATAAAGACACACAAATAAAGACACACCTGCGGCGCGTTGGCAGTGCACAGAGTAGCCGATGATTTGGTCCGAGTTGTACTCCGGTTTCTCCCAGATGATCAGGGCAGTTGTGCTGGAGGGCGTGGCAGACAGGTGGCGAGGAGGGCTAGGCAGACCTTCCCTCACAATGACCGTCAGCTTGGCCGTGGCACAGGCCGTGCCCAGCCCGTTGTCGGCTATGCACTGGTAGTAGCCCTCATCCTCCAGTGCCAGCTGGTTGATGAGCAGGACTCCAGGGCTTTGGGTCTTCACTCGTCTAAATGACTTGATGGGCTGACCATCCTTAAGCCAGTGCAAAACTGGAGGAGGCTCTCCGGAGCTGTTGCATACAAACCTGGCTGTGTTTCCCCGGGAGAGGGACACCGTCTCCGGGGACTGGAGAATCACTGGAGGGGCTGTTGGAAGCAGGAAACAAATCCAGGGGGATTTACAGGGGACACGGATTATGTGCACTATAAAATGAAAGGGACACTCCAAAGATATTGTATGGGGCACAATGCTATTCAAAAACTTCTCTAGGCTTATGTTATGTTTCCACTGACGAAATTGGCATCCCAAAATATGTGCGTGCAGAGGATATTACAGATAAGGATAATTACAGTGTGCATTTTACAGTGTTTTGTCTGACTCGGATTTTCAGCCGTATTTCGAGGGAGGCCACTCAAGGCCGCAGCTGCAGCAGGGAGGATATGGATGGTGGGGATCCTTCAGAACCCGAGCTGACGAGAGCTGGTGGTGCCTTTGCTCAAAATGCCTTCCGATACCAACAGAAACAGAATCATTCTGCTGTAAAGAATCTCAGCGTGGGGAGTTTTTGTTGGATACTATCGCCGATGACAACCCTAAGACATGTGTGTGACCATGCATGACATTTTTCCTCATCAGTGGGACAGAGGTGTGCTGGAGACCTTCTTCAGGATCAAAGACAAACTGGAAAAGACACCCAGGACCAGCAGGGTGATTTTTGTCATCGTGTCATTGGGCAGAGAGAGCTACAGCGGGGGAAACGGCGAGTAGTGGCGGCATATTTTCACATCTTACTCTGAGAATTAAGGATTTATTTTGACCAACCAGAGTTGCTGATTGTTGGAACAGTGGTAAGACTAACCAAGACATGTTAAGTGAGTTTTTTTATTCTGTCAAGTTCGAATGAAGTGTGTTTCACAATGAGTTAACTTTATAATTAAGCGTAATCTTTTTAAGAGAGAAACTTGTATTCAAAGGGTTATATATTTCTGCTTAGGCGTAAGCATATTTGTGAGTATATTTTCTTTATTTAGTTGAAAACTTGCAGGTATATGTAGGCACAGCCAGCACTGCTCCGCAGTCAATATATCACACACTGTGGTTTTTATTTCTTCAGTGGACTACATATACCATTAGCACTGATTGTACATCCAACATAAAGGGTGGCAAATGTTCTGTTTAAGGGTAAACTGGTGACAGAGACTAATCTCAATGAAGCAGCACTCAGAAATGTCTAATTCATCATTATATACAGAACAAAACACGTCTCCTACCAGGCACATGCAGCTCAGCAGCAGCATTGATGAATTCTCTGGTTTTGGGCTTGTTGGCCCGGCAGACATAGACGCCGGCATGGTGAGGCCTCGTGTCCCTAATCACCAGGTTTGTTGCGAGGACGACCACATCAGTGGAAATGGGCTTTCCATCTGATCAAAGAAGAAAGCAACAAAGAACAACAGGAGAGTTTCAAATCACACAGAAGAAAGAGAAAAGTGAAGATCATTTCTCAGGCTTTCAGTTGCCTGAGAAACAGCACACAAATGAGAGGAAGCAGAGGATTTGACCTGTAATCCCATAGGTTGACCAACAGATGGCTCTGTGACTTTTTAGTCTGGGTTGACTGAGGTGTCTGCATTGGCACACTCCAAAGCGGTGTGTAAAATTCTTCACTATTCACCATATAGATCACAATTTAGTTTGTCCGCCATTTTGTGCTGTTGTTGGATGCTTTACATAGAATGATCCCCTATTATCTTACTGTGCCACATACAAAAATAGTGATTGAGCACAAGCTATCACTTTGCATTGCACATGACCTGCATATTGTACTGCCATTTTTGACAACTGATACAATGTGTAGAAATCCCTGAACAGTGAAATGTTAAATACTAATGTGGGAAGAATTTCAGATGCAGCACTAGATGTTGCCAACTCAATCACATGACAGTATCACCACCAAGACTGTGTGTGTGTGTGTGTGTGTGTGTGTGTGTGTGTGTGTGTGTGTGTGTGTGTGTGTGTGTTGTGAGAGAAAGCTGCAGAGTGAATTAATTAACGTGACAAATCCTCACGACTCAATGCACAATAGAACAACAGAGGACTAGTTGAGAGGAGACAGCTCTCATCAGTAAAACAACAACTTTACAGCCACAGGTACGCAGAGCTGATCCTGACTTGTTGATGTTTGCTCTTTGTGTGTGAGAGACAGATAGATAGTGTGACGCAGATAATGTATGTAAGTGCGCAGACACACACAAAAAAAAAAAACCACACACACAAACTTAAAAAACAAAAACAGGATGAGAACCACGAAAAGAAAAGAGCATTTGCGAGCGTTACCTAGTCTGCTCCAGGACACCAGTGGCTTCGGCTGGCCTTGTGCCATACACTCCATCACGGCGGGACGGCCGAGCACGACTGTTGCATTCTGAGGAGGTGAAACAATGGCAACTCCATTCAGGGCTTCAGTAGAGCCTATAAGGAAAAAGAGAAGTGTATACTTTGGTATTGTGGACAGTGAAATATTTTATTGATTTTGTGATAGAAGCTGGAAAGTTGCCTGTTTGAATCTTTTCGACTGTATGAGAGATGGTATCAGCCTGGACCCGACTTCTGAACGGCTGCCTACATCCTCTTTTTTTCTCAGCAATTCAAATACTTCATTCCTCAACAATGATGTGATCGAAAATGGCAATTCAGTCTGATTCTATGGCTTTGGTAATATCCCATATGTGACCAATTACCGTTACACGTGTTTGCTATAAACTGCCAACATGAAATACTCAAGAAATAGTTTACACCTTTATATTTTAAAAACAAGATGAAAGGCAGCAATATTTGCACCTTAATCTTAGCTGCTAAAAAGAAGAGGAGACACTCATTTTGGACACAAAAGCTGTTTAAGCCGCCTCAGAAACAAGTGACTTTCTGACCTACAATGAGAATTGCAGGTGATAACCTGAATACTGATTTCTGTTAGCAATTTTCTAGCATGCCCTTTAGATCAGCGGCTAATTTCTACTACTACTTTTTTAACACAGCAAGTAACTTCATCATTAAAACAGCCTATAGTTGGCTAATTTGTATCCGATTGAGACTTTCTGATTAAGACCAATTCTTGGTGTGGATGGTGAATGTGATCTGAATAGGAAATCTTGATCAGAGAGGTTTTGATGTGAGAGGATTTGCTGGAAAAAGGGCCTGAAGCCCATATAAAACACATTTACAGGTAGCTGTGCATATCTGACACAACAGGCTGTAGACATACTGTACATTACCATGAATAAATTAAACAAATGGCTGACTGAGAGGAGATGGTGTGATAGAGAAAGGAGGTGATGGTTCGAAGTGGCAAGAGACACATGATAAAGCACAGAGGGGTTTGTGACACGAGAACGAGAGGGAGAAAAAGAGAACGCAAAAGAGAGAATCTTTCTACTCAGTTGATGAAACGGCCTCAGTAATGGAATTGAGGCACATCTCGGCTCTTTAGCAACTAAGGATGTTATTCAAAACATATTGTATATTGGTTGAAGTTTCCAAGGTACAGCTGGCTTTAGAGAGCCTCACTTCCATGCAATTCTCCTGAGACTAGACAGTTTCAACAGCACATAATGCTAATGACCTCCGGAGAAAGGTCTGGCATTTTCTAGACACATTATACATTAAACATTGAGAGTACATACAGACATCCTTGGTTATGCATAAAGTTTTAAGTGTCTCAGTCTGCCTCTGCGAGGACTGCACTGCAGGGTGAGCCTTCATAGGGGTCTAATGTGGATGTGATGACTGTGGGCATAAAGCATGTAGAAAACTGAAGGTAAAGTAAAGAAGTAATGAAAAAAACTATAAACTAGAGATTTAAAGCAGCTGGGGCACTTGTTAAGTACATGGACTTGAGTACCTCAACATCAAGCCGTCAAAGCTTGGCTTTTCCTGTAAATTTCCCCACTGCGGGACTAATAAAGGATTATCTTATCTTATCTTATCTTATGGATGTTGAGGTATTTTATTCATAGGATTGTGAAGTGCAAGCGTCACTCGCTTCCACTTCACAAGTGACATATGTCAGATCTAATGCCATCACTTCGCTAGTGATGGCATTAGATCTGACATATGTCGCTTGTAATGGCTCGCAATAGAGCCTGAAGTAGCTTCTTTCTTGGGTTCCACAACAGTAGGAAAAGCACCGAGGGAAAAAAAGCCTTGGAACGTCAGCCTCCTTGTCATTAGAGGTGTGAAAAAACAGTGAAATAAAGTGTACATACTCCGGTGTTATTTGCCTTGGTGTTGTGTTTTCTACCTGCTCTCTCACCAGGTGGCAAAATCCACTGCTTTGCACCTGCAGTGTGTGATTGTATGCAATTGGTTTCAATCCCTTACTCATCAGGGTCTGGACTCTAAAGCTCAACGTGGTCGTGGTGCTTGGTCTTGCCCTTCAGAATTACGGGCACGACCACTATTTCACTGATAAAAACACTATTTACATGTCTAGAGATTTTATAAAGAAGGCCAATTCGCTTTTAGATGCTTTAGAAACAGGTTGTCTTAGGAATCTTCATCTGAGTAAATATTTTGCCAGCCAAATCAAATAGTTTACAGGATATTCAACCTTTGTTTCCTTATAATGCATGTAATACTTGACTTCTTTCTTTACAGGGCTTGTACAAAGGCAATAAAGTAGTCCATGAATATGAGATGAGTTTATAGATAACTACAACCCCTCCTCGGCATTGTGGAGGTTAGTTTATGGCTTTTGCCAGTTACACCGACAGTCTAAGGGCATGTCTATGGGTTTCACTCGTCTTTTTGATTCTTCACAGTACATTTTGTTGCACGCCCTCTGGCTTTTCGGAGAAGGATGCAGCGCACAGTGGATAGTATAAACGCCCCCGTACGTACTCGGAACTCGCGTGCCGTCTGCGGAGGCTCACGCTACCGCGCCAAGGAGCTGGAGAGAGCCAAGGACGCTGCATGTTGGCCAGTACGGCCTGCATGTTACTAACATGATGCTCGTGTGTGCCAGGGTAGGCAAGCTTACTCCCTCTTTGAGGGAGGGTGTCTGTGAGTTTAGCATTTGCCTTAGCATTTTAAATTTACTATTGCAGTGCCCGTTTGGAGCGTGTGCCCGTTTGGAGCGTGTGCCCCTTCAGAGCCGGCAGATTGCTTGGTTCACCATCGTGCTGCAGGGAAGTGGAGAGAACTTTGGTTGTAACGTTAGTATGTCCACGTTACCGTTCGGAACAGCCCTATTACTTGGTTCCTGGTATTTCCGCTTACAGTGTTGTCTGGGTGCGTGGCCATTCATTAACTCGTGGCCATTCGTTGCCTCCTGATTGCTTGGCTCCTGGGCCCAGACGTGCTGCAGGGGGGTGAAGAAGAGTTAGGCCCAATCACAATGTCCCCCTTAGGCCTCAAACCCTGAACCCTCAGGGACTTACTGACGTCGCCTGTTAAATGGTTGAGTGTGAGAGCCTGCGAGGGCTTGAAATGGTGTAAATAGGAATGGGACAGCACTTTGCTGCAACATATCACGTTACCATGACAACGTCGGGAAATATTGTGTACAATTGTGGGTATTTATGTTATACTTTTTACTCCCTGATTTGAACGTCTTCCAGGCTCTTTCCTCACGAGATGAGAGGTCGTTTCAAATAATCTATTTACTCGTTTTTGTCAAAACAGCTTTAATAACAAAATGAAATGTGTGATGAATAAATATTGTTTATATATATATATATATATATAATCTCTTCTTGCATTCCTCTGATTTCATGTGTTTACATGTCCCATCTTTAATCCTTAATGTTGTTGTGTAAATGTAATTGATCGGGCTGAACACCCACGTGCCCTCCTCATTGTTTACCTTTTTTTTTACGTCTCCATGCTTCCATTGGTAACTGTGTGTTTAACGTCACATTACTATGAATTGTGGGTAATTCCCTTGGGAAAAGTCTGCATATAATACTGACTTACTGAAAGGGTTCATTAAGGGCTCTAAATGTCTGCCACAGAGAGCCCTCAAGCACTCAACGAGGTGACAGTGGGACATCCCTAAACCCCTCATGGACTTAGCGCGCCTCAAAGTCCGTGAGTCCGTAAGGGTGGAGATTGGGATTGGGCCAGAGTCTATCCAGCAGCAAAAGCAAACTCTAGGCAATGAGCTGCTGCTTGTAAAGGCCCGCTGCTGACGACATACTCCGCAGTCAGCAGAGCCCTGAAGCTCCATCCCCGCTGCTACACAGAGCGCGCTTTCACTAATTTAGTCAAACTTTATCAATATTCAACATGTTGCGTCTCCAAATTGCACCAAATCCAACAAAACACAGAGTTTTGCTAACCAATAACTAGAGACCAATGTATCCGCCTGAAGCTAACGTAATTTTAAGTCGACAGGTGACGTGTTGCCATGACAACATACTTTGTGTCAGTGTCTTCAGAGTGGAGCGGAACAAGTTGAGAAGACATGCTGCACATGTGCAATTCAGTTGATAATCAAGGGGGTCGTATCAAATTTAAAAACTAGTATTCAGCAGCCCAAAGTCCCGCCGTCTACTCTTGGAGGATTTGTGTTAATGTTATTGATTACTTGTAAGGGTTGAAGATTCACAATGTATTGTGAAGAGGTGGCAGTCAGAGTTTAACGTTACGGTTGCGGACACAAATGAGAAAGGACCTGTTTTGCTAAAAAAAAAAAGAAAAAAAAAAGAGGATACTTTCCCTCTTTTTGGGACTCAACCGACAGTAGAAGCATGACAAAAGTAATTGTCTGGTAGGTGGCTGTAAAGATGGTGTAAAAAACTTTTAATGTCCAAAACCCATTTCTGACTCACTTCCTTTGGCCTCATCTGTCTCCCTCCCACTTTCTTTTTTTCTGTCTTTTAAAGGACACAAAGGCTGTGACTCAAATAGGACATAATGGTTCCCACATAGCAGCCAATTACAGTTGACTGATCTCTAGCTACAGAGGCAGATAATAAAACAGGGCTTTAATGTGAGCTGCCTAATGGTGAAATCACACCTCACAATACTATTCAAAGCACGTAATCCACTGATGCAGCTCCTTATAGGATGCAGTCACCCTGGGATTTTGATTAAAGAGAGAAGACTGTTTATATCAAAGTCGTCAAATGCTGTATGTCTTTATTTTGTATACAGCATAACTCATTTAATTTATTACATCTTTTAATTTAATTGATTGGAGCATTATTACACAAAAATGTAACATGTATCATTTGGTTTTTGCCATATTATTGTGAATTGATCTCCATGACATTTTGAGGATTTGATTTATTTTTCTCTGTGGTATCAATGTGTAATCATTTTGATCGTAGTAAATTGAGGTTGAGGCTATGTAGCTCTCTGACACAATTCACTGTGGTTTGTTCAAAATGATCAGTGATACAGTTTAAGATTATTAGCAGACCATTAAGTGGCCATATAAATACATATATACTGTAAATGGTTTCCCTACAGCACTTACTCACAATTTAAATTATGTTTGTATCTGAATCGCATAACTTTGGATGTGTCATGATGATATTTAGTCACTGAATTGAAACATTGAAGCTTTTGTAATTCTTCTGCCAAACAGGGAGAATGAGGCCTGTGGATGAAGAGACGAACAAACAGTGCCAAGCACGGAAGACTCATTTGAAAGTGTAAGCCTACTGTCAGTCAACACTATTGTAGCAAATGAAGTCTGAAGGACAGGGGAGGTAAATGCACAGCACTTGCATTTAATACAAAACATCAGCAGCTCAAAGTGCTTTCCATAAAAAAAATGCTTTTAATAAGAAATGAGAGGGAAATGTACCGCAATAACATTGCATAAAGGACAATGGAAAAGGTTGCTAAAGTGTGAGTCGGATTATAAAGGCAGTTTTTTCAACCACAAGTAGTAAAGTTAAGAAAAGTCTCAGATCTTTAAAAGAATGTGTAGTTACGTGACTGAACTCTGCTTCACTTTGTTTTGTTCTACTTAAGGGAACAATTAGGAGAGTGGCCTCCGGATGAACTGAGTGTCAGACATCTCTTCAGACAAGCAATTTGGCTCTGACCTTTTCCTAATTGTATTCAGTGAATTGAGTTGAAAAATGTATAATAATGTATTTTGTTAAACTTTTGTCAAAACCTATTTTTATAGGTTTTGAAAACAGTTGCCAAGGTGTGTTTTCTAATGGAAACAATTAAATATTCAACTATTCTATTCTCATAGTATACATCAAGGACCGAGGTGCTCAAGTAACTCTATGTGGCCTGTGTATGCAATATTTTCATCACATTGCACCCATTCTATCCCCCTCCTCATTTTAGAAGGGAATAGATAGAGAAAGTAACATAATTCCCCATTCAATGAAAGCATATATATGAGCAGCATCTCCTATTCCGACCGCTGGAGTTACTACAATCCTGGAATACTCAGAAGAAACACAACACCCACAAATGTATTCAGAGCCACTGCTTCCTATTGTAATGTAATCCATGATATAGCATCATCATTCAAGTGAAGTTTTGCATCACTTGAATATTTGACCTTAACTATGCAGAATGATGTATGCGCAAAGTTTGACAATAAAATGCTGTATTCACATTTATCTGCTGACGAGGGAAAGTTTCTCTGTGCTCACCTTAAATCTGAGTTGAAGGCATGTATGTGCAATCATGATTTTGTGACATCACAACAAGTTTGGAAGACAATAATGGTTCAAAATACAACTTACACAAGTGTGATGTGGAAACTTGAAATCAGAAACAAATTATTATTCAAAGCAGAGAACTTAAGTTATCTTAAAAACATGTCTGGAGGATATCTTTAAGTAACATAGCAACCTATTATTATCATAGTCCAAATAATGCAAACTGCACATATGTTATGCAAAACTGTTTTGCTGGTTCAATCTGCAGAAAAATCATTAAGCTATAGATATAGATTATGCATTATAGTTAAAAACATAAAACACACAATACAAACACTGATTTACCCACAATACACGGCGAGAGAGTGCCATTTTGTAAGCACTCGAGAAAAACCTAATACATTTCAAGCATCTAGTCCTCAAACTCACATTGGATTTTTGAGGATGACCTGGAAAGCTCCCAGTGGGGCCTGGATGCCTATTGAAACACTATAAAGCAAAGCAACAGACCTTACCTGTGGTGACAGTGAGCCTGGCTTCATTAGAAATGTCTCTCCTGGCGGAGTTGGACGCGACACAGCGGTAAGCACCCTCATCCTCCTTGGTCACCTCCAGAATCTGGAGCACCCCGTTAAGAAGGGAAATTAACCTGTTTTACACACGGCAAGACAGAGGAGAGGGGGCAGAGGGAGAAAGAGTAAGAAGGCAAATGACAGAGAGAGAAAAACAACGGAATAAACGGCTTAGTGACCTGCGGCATGAAAAATACAGTTGATCAACTCTGCAGGGATCCTGACGAGTCCTCACAGGACTCCATCCATCTTTATTTAGGAGAGAGACTACTGTGTGCAACCACTACAATGAAAGGTTGCAATTACAAGTCAGGCAACTCAAAACGTGACTTAATTACGGGACAAAAAAAGTGAAAAAGGTTTTCTAGACAAAGACAACCACTCGAGCTTCATAATAGCACAGCATACCCCAGAAAAAAAGTATATACAAATGATTACATTTGTGCATATTATCTTTTTGGGTGCAATGTATATTTGTGCTGTTGATATTCACTAACTCTACTTTAATCCTATATGTCTTTTCCCTCTCTCTCTTATGGAGGTCACGTTCTGGACACATTACTTAAGGCCCTCAGGGCCATCGCACAACCTCTTATCGTCTTTATCACAGCCTATTAATCCCACCAAAATGTGACCAGTTGTAGCCTGTTTAGAAGAGAGGAAGGGGAAGGGAGTGGAGAGGTGGTGATAAAAAGACCGAGGGAGAATAAAGAGGCAGTGGATGGGTCAAACCAGGAATAAGAAAAAAAGAGATAATGAGAGTAAGATAGGGAGCCATGAATGAAGACAAAAATGGGGACAGACATAGATGTAAAGGGGATGATAGTGAAGAAAAAGTACAAGAGAGGCAGAGAGACCAAGAGAGAGAGAAAAAGGCACATTAGAGCAAGAGAGAACAGAGAGAGAAAAAGGCGGTGATGTAGCAGCCATCCCTTGGCTCATCTTTGTGAGAGGCCATTAACAGTGCCGGAGGTCGGAGAACCACATCCCACCAATAAGACCTCATAAGCAGCGAGCTGTTTGCGGGTCATGCAGGGCTACAGCAGCCATTAGCACATAGTCCTGTGCAATAAGGCTGGAAACAAATTCCAAGGCGCCGGAGCCAGTAGAGTCACACT
This sequence comes from Ophiodon elongatus, assembly GCA_016806645.1. Taxonomy (NCBI): domain Eukaryota; kingdom Metazoa; phylum Chordata; class Actinopteri; order Perciformes; family Hexagrammidae; genus Ophiodon; species Ophiodon elongatus. The sequence continues at coordinate 1,391,997 of JACSYO010001856.1, forward strand.
GAAATGTTAATATCGTTAAATGGCCCCCGTAAATGAGAAAAAGAGCTGGCAGAGAGATATCTGTCAAGGATGTGGGAGCAGATGTAGATTTTGAAAATGTATTTTCTCTATCTGTAAGAGCACAGAAGGTTCATATTGAACAGTATGTTATAACCTCAAGGTGATTCTACAATACTTTTCTGATAGTTGTTTAATTCCTGATTACATACTTTGAAATAGTCCCTTTGCCAGAGGACACTTCTTGGACGGGTATGTCATTTTGCCAGCGGTAGCCTTTTTTCAAGCATTCATTAAAGGTTTTCTATACAACATTCAGAGAATTAAGTCAGTTTGCAAAGCAGGTGTCGGCCGCGTGTGCATGTTAGTGTGCCCCACTGGTTAGCTCAAGGTCACCACTCTGCAAAGCACTTATACGACAGTTACAGCTTGTTACATCATCGGCTGCCGTAGGCCGTCGCAGAAGCGTAGGTAAAACACTGTTAGCTCTGTCAGCACTGTTGACGTTGTTTGCCGTGTTAGCTGCTAGCCACCGGCTCAGCCGTCGACGTGTTGAAAGCAAGCGCCAACCTCTGCTGAGAAATGAAGCCAAAGTACCAAAAACTAGAGTTCCTCGAACAGCAACTTGAGGCTGGCAAAAGTGAGTCAATCCTCATTAACGACATAGACGAGAGATGATAAAATCCTCAACTTTACAGTAGAAATAAACATGTTCCCAGCCTGGTACAAAAACATTTTTAGTCTCTATGGCTAATATCCCAGTACATGGCAACTTTACTCACACTGAGCTTATATGAGAGCAAACTCCTGAGTCGTTTAAATCAGCATCGCGATACATCTTAGAACCGAAGAATTTCCAAATCTAACACCGAAACAAACACCAACATAAATATTTGTTTTGTGAATCAAAAGTTATACAACTGCAAAAGCGATTAACATAAGCAGTGTTCCCCACACATCGACTTTATACGGATGGGTTGCCAATATATAATATGTAACCGATCTGATCTTGTAAGCCATAGTTTTTTACAACTTCATTTTTTGTTGAACATAACAAAGTGGTTGAAGCTGATTTGAGAGAGTGTAATACTCCCACATGAACGACTTTTTCTTTCAATTGTATTTGTTAACAAACCACATGTAGTCAGGTGAACGCCACCTGTCCTCATGCCAGGGTTTCAGAAGCTGGTTATTGTTGTCCAAGACCAACTTCAAATAACCAACACAACATTTAGCCGGCACAAAATTGATGCAACACAACAAATAAACATCTTCCACTGCAATCAATCAATATATATATATATATATATATATATATATATATATATATATAACAAAATACCAATGAATCGTTGCACCCCTAAACAGCACCATAAATTACATTTATATAACCATGTTGTTGACTTTTTTTGATACTCTGCAAAAAGGCGTTGAAGCAAAGACAAAGCAAGAGAAAAAGAAAAAGAAAGAGGCCGTAGCACAAAATTCATAACAGGCGTTGCATAATTGATAATCATCAACGAACCATCAGCCTACAGCACACTCAATTCACAGCTGGGTACAAACAGCATGAGGGGGATGTAAAAGGAAACTGAAAAACTCAAATGCAATCAACAATTAACTCCTCAATGTAACCTTTGCTGTACCTCAACTGGTGATTCTGTAATAGTCTATGTCATGGAAGAATACATTTGGCCCTTTATGAGTGAGTGACAAGTTTCCACTTCCACTAATCCCTGTGTAGCGTTGAAGGATGAGAGGACATTATATATGTAGACTTTCCACTTTTTTACCTTGAAAATCCAAAGCAAAGTATTGCGGTGAAAAAAAACATATTTGTTTGTCTCAGAATTTTTGCATTGAACAGATATAATAGGAGATCGGCTAACTAAGCGTGATAAACAAGGTAATTTAAGTATGGCATGTGCTTCCATTTTATGATAATTTGTGGAACTTAGCGTGTGAATCTTTTACAAATGAACTGTAAACTGATTGAGACTACGTTTGTTATTGTTAAAATAACTACCGTAGCTTTTATCTGCCCTGGGATTTAACCTTACATCCAAATGTGGAGGGCTACAGCCAGCTTGAGTTGTACAGTACAGCAGCGTTCATCAATCAAATTCACATCATATTCACTGGGGTCAGCTTGCTTGAAATTCACTTAGCTTGTATTTCCCAAAAACGTGGTGCAATCTATTTTTTTGAAAGTAATTAAATTTCCCATATGACTCATCATGTCAATCATTTCAATGCTGTGATGTTATTATGTAATGGACAATACAAGGATATTCATGAGGAAACGAAAAAGAAAACGATAATAATAATCAGATAAACAAAAAGAATAAATATAACAATATGAACTCCAAATAACTGGGTTGAAATCGCCAGCTGATCAAAGTAATCACATCGTTCAATCATTGTAAATGTAAGACAATGAATAGACAGAAGAGCAAATAGAATAATAAGAACATTAAGGTCAACAACAACACATCAAATGTTTACCTTGTCTCCTCAGGGACAGCCACTGTGTCCTTTTCCCAGGTAATAACAGGTGTGGGTACTCCCTCAATCTGGCACTCGAAGCGAGCCACTCCTCCAGCAGGCACCGTTTGAGGTGATGGCTCTTGATGGAATTTAGACAGACCTGGGGGTATAGAGATGATACAAGTCAGGGGGGTATCTATCAAAGCAGACATGGTGATTTCACAGAGAACAGACACAAACGGTGGCCCATATATAAATTGCTGTTTGTGCAAATGCGCTTTTTTAATGATCTATAATGTGTGTGTCATGCCGGCTACCTCTAGGACACAGTTTGTTTGATGTACTAGGTCATACATAATGTGACTGACTGCTATTATCTTAAACACACACACACACACGCACACAACCCATGTACACTAAATAAAATGGACTGCAAAACAAATGTAGCTGGTCACAGAGGAAAAGGATTTGATACACTTATTGTGGGTTCAAGCCTTAATAAAACACAATAAACAACAATTATACAATTCAGAGTTATTTCACATGGTTTACTCTGAAAAACAGCTTAATGAAGTTCAGAATCTGTCCATACTGAATATTGTTTTCAGGCCATTTTAGGGAATTTAAAAGGCACTGTTTTACATTTTGTAATTTAATTAAAGACTTGTTCTTGTACACTTGAATGTCCTGATTAGGAGAAAAAATGGTGATTTAATCAGACTTGGCTAGATTATTTCTCTCTCCAGGTGGAGTCCTGGCAGGGCTCCAATTTTCACAGCCTCAACACATTCACACACAGGGGAAAGCGTACTCCTATAGATTATAGTGAGCACCAGGGGGCAGCAAAGAGCAGAGTTTAGAGGTTAGAGTCTGAGGGCCTCTAACCTCTGACCCCAACAGACTGTTGGAGAGAAGAACAAAACTGGTTTCATGTCGCAGCTACTTTGCCTGTAGCCCTGACTGAGGAGTAGAGAGTGGGGGTTGGATCAAAGGAGAGCGCAGAGAAAGAACACAGAGAAGGCAACCAAAAGCAAGAAAAAAGCAGGAAGGTAACAGAGGGAGAAACGGATATAAGTAGGCTAGAAATACAGTATACGTATATGTAGTAATGACAGAAAATCAACGTTAGCAACAAACTGTCAAAGATAAGAAATCTCCACGTAATATACATTTTGTGTTTAGTAAAAAAAAAAAAAAACTACATCTTAACACAAAAATCAGTCATTCGTTCTGGTTTCTTTATTAAGTTCTGAAACACATTTTCTCCATGTGAGGCTAATCACAGAAATTATTCTGACCAGAGCCTGAAAACATATTAGATTACCCAGCAGTGTTACATTTAGAGATCTACCTTGCAGGAGGGACAAAGCTGATTCAATCATTTTAAAGCGATACTGTTGCATTACTCAATTGATTAAGTGTGAACAAATTGCACAGCTTCTTTACAATATCTTTCCACAACAGATTAGATCTTACTGAAGGGTAACATGTCCCTCCCAATATCAATTATTAATATTGACAATTACAGATTCTGCTGCACTGAATCCAACGGATTCTGAAAGCGTTTCTTTGGGCAACAGAATGCTCTTTATCCTGATGTTTTGTCATCCGAATGCACTCAGTGAATTTCATTGAGCTTTATTCACTGTATCTAGCAAGCCACACGTCAGCTGGTGCACTACAGCGATAGGAACCCAAAATAAACAGATTTTGCTGTGAGTTAATTGCAAAAAATGCATCAAAAGGATGCTGAAATAACGACACCATGATGCCAATTTGTAAAGAATTTGAATTCATGCTTTCTTGGGTCTCTGCAAGAAAACCAGCAAAAAATTTTAAAAATGTTGATTAGATCGACCAGTGCCACGCTATGCCAACAATGTAGCTGCTCCATCAACACTAAAAATATTTTTACTATTGACATTTTACACAGTGACTTTGCTGTTGTAAACATAACTGTTGCTGCCATGTAGAAGAACAGAGTATTGATAAGAGTAGCTCCTAGTTGAATAAAATCCTAAAGATAACTATCCCTACCTGAAGGCCACCGTAGCTCTCCAACACGCTTGAAAAGGGAGGTATGAACAGAGGAGTATTTAGTTGGTTGCAATCTGCAACACACCACTGGATACCACTAAATCTAACACACTGTTCCTTTAAAAAAAAAAAAAAAAAAAAAAACTGACACGAGTTGACAAACTTGTTTTGGTTTATGGGTGTTTTCAAACTTGCAGTCAATCACATGGATTCATTAAGATTTCAAGCAACCCTAATTTTTCAGACAAGATTTCCTCCAAAACACTATAAGCTCAAGGAAACAAAGGGTGGACTATCCGAGATTACCCTAACCCCTGTCACACCAACTGTTAGTCATGGCAACAAACTGGCCATCTGTGTTTTCCTACCGCACAGGGAACAACGTTTTTCAATGAGTACACAGAGGCTGGCCATAGTAGCAGAATGCATTTGATTCATTTCAGAAAAAAACTTGCAATGATTTTTGCGTAGTAAGCTCTGCAGGAGGAGTTGATGATTAACCCCTGCCATTTCTTGCCATTACACAGAGAGATGCCCTCATGTTATCACCCAGCCTGTAACACTGCCAGAGAGTTTTTAAACAGGGTGCCAGACACACACAGTGTGTGTGTGTGTGTGTGTGTGCGCATGTGTCTGTGTGTGTGCATGTGTCTAAACCTTGGTTCATGTGTGCCGAGCTACTTGACCTCAGTATTTACTCTAGTATGGGCCTTGATGCTTGTACATCGACTGCTAGTGATTACATCACTGGATCACTCTGTGCATCTCTGTGCACAAGTGTTGGGGGGTTCGTGGGTGGGGGGGGTGGGGTCTGTATGTGAGCGGTGAACAACAGCTGATAAGTGAGATTGCACATGAGCACACTTTAATGCAAAGGAGGCGGGCGGTGTTCGAAAAAGACACTTTGCCCATGCTGTGATGGAACAATGGCGACTGACTGGGCTTCCAACTCCACTCTGTCAAGCATAATCATATTAGTCCTTTCCCAGGCCTCTATGAGAGCCCCTTGCAATGAAATGTCATGACAGTACAGCCCGGCACCTTGCCATTTTTCAGACTAACACTCTCAACAAAAGGTGACATATCAAGCCACAGGGCCAAACAATATGTTCAATTGTTTCCTAGCAACAAGGTCTTTCTATGCTTAAAAAACATTTTCAGGCAGCTCCTTAGGCACTGCTCTATGAAAAGTGTGTAACCCATAAATGCACAACATAAAAATCTCCCCATCTTGCCTTTCTTTGCTCCCTCTCATTTGTCTTTTTCCATTGCTTCTCTCTCTTCTGGCCTTGATTTTACCCCAGACCCTCGCTCTGTCTTTGTCCGTTCCTCTATCTATGCCCCACTCTTTGGCCCCACAGCTATCAGATTGCAGCGTTTTTACCCTCCCCTTGTGCAAGCAGATCATTTCACCGTGACCTCTTTGCTACCCAACTTTCAGGCTGACTAACAGTGTGAGAACCCATTGAGCATACCCTTAGCCTCAACAGATATTTGTAATAGCAAACAGGAAATAGCAAAGTGCGCTATGAAATTTTAATTTCCCATTTACAGTACACTGCCCTTTTTAGATTTATAAAGGTGCTCAATTCTAAACAGTTTTGGCCTTCATGTAGGAATGGCTGCATCGAGTTGGACATTTTGAGTCCGATGAAGATTGTATGCATTAATATAAGGCTGCCTCAAAATAAGAATGTATTAAAATCATGTGAGTTAAAAAAAAAAAAGAGGCAGGGGTATACAGTAACGAAAACACCAAGATGCATAAAAACTGTGAGCAAAAACATCACTCTCTGTCGCTTGAAATACAAAAGAACATTTTCTCCAATGTCCTTTGTAAAGAAAGAGCAAAAACATAAATGCGTTAAGTACACACAGCTTGTTTGTATGGAGGAGAGAGCACACTTTTTATGATTATGACATAATCTATTTGACTGTAATGAGTTGCAAAAGCTGGTATGAATTAGGAAATATTGACATTCACCTCAGCGGTCTCATAATGAGAAAGGTTAATTGGTCTAATTAACATTAAAAGCAGCTTTTTTTCCCCCCTGCATCATCATTTATCAGTGGATGTGTTTGGAAAATGTAATGTGCAAACTGTATGCTGCCTGTGGCATATTGTAGAGAAAAGACTAAGTTAAGAGAATACTGTGCCTCCCCATCCAGAGACTGAGCCGGTCTCTTTCACTGTGTCTCTCCCTTTGCCACACATTCACATATTTCTGGCGAGGCCACATGCATCATATACTCGGTTTCGTAATGTGTTTTCACAGATGTGATCTCTGCTACGTTTTGCAGGCGAAGGCGCAGTAGGAAATGAGAAAGTCCGTTCAATGTCAATGTTGAGGCAGTTCGGCCTCGACCCCTCGCACACTGGTCACATCTATCTCATAGGCTCTCATCACTGATTTAATTCAAAAGCCATGCACACATCTATGCGCGTATACACACACGCAAACTGAAGGTCATTCTTAATGGTCTCTTCAGCCTTTCCTTTCACCATCACCGCAAACTCTCTTCAGCCTTTTCCGCCTTTTCACCATTCATCCCACAAACCCCCCCCCTCCTGCTCCTTTAGTCCTTATTGTCCCTCAAACAAGAGATCCTCATAAATAGGCATGTGACAGCTGACAAAAGCAGGGGCATCCACAAAGGATACTGTCTCATTTTACACAAAGCTAATGACTAAATAAAGACTACCACTTAAGAGTGAGAGAGAAAGAGGCCTCCTTGGAGGAGCGATTAGAAAGCTACAGCCCGTGCTCTCGTCCCTCACAGCCGCATCTTCCTGTTCATTTCTTTCATTTACACCAACATTTCCTCCTTTGCTCTTTGTCTTTTAACAGACTGTTGATTAAAAGTGTACCAGTTCCCAGGACACTTGTTAGCGCCGGACAAGAGGATAAGTCTGCTATTTGAGGCGAAGGAGAACCAAGTTCATCTCCACCCATGCAAGGAAATTCCAATCACATTTGTGTGTGTGTGTGTGTGTGTGTGTGTGTGTGTGTGTGTGTGTGTGCATGTGTACCCAACTGAATGCTTTAAATGGATGAATGAATCAAACAAATATTCTTTCATAACATCAGTGATGCTACAACCTACCTCTTCATGCAATTTCAAGCATTTCGACTGCCCCGACACATACAGACAAAACAATACGTTTTAATGTTTTACTGGCAATAATGTAGCTGTAGTATACAGCATTTTCATATGATATGATGAAATGTTTTAGGAAGGAGTACCTTCATAAAATTAGCTACTTTCTCTTTTATCCCTCGTAATTTTTTCATGCTGTAATCTAACCTCATGAGCAAAGCTCCCACTTTCGGATTACTTTCAATAAAATAAAATCTCTAAATGTCTTGTTTTGCCCAACCAAGAGTAAAAAAACAACAAAGATATGCTATTTACAATCATAGAAGAAAAAAAGCAGCATACCAAAATGTGAAGAGCTGGAACCAGGAAATTTGGGACATTTTTACTTTATAAAAATAGCTCTAACTATAAATATACTATCAGAAGTGTTGTGGATACGTTTTCTGTTGGTAAACTAATCTTAGTTTAGTTCTGCTCCATCTATTTTTTAAAAGCACCTCTGCCAATGAGAGATTGTTAAACTATCCATCCATCTATCCATGAACATTCTAGACTTGGGAATTGGAACCTATCACCGCATGCATTAGGAGAAAGGCTGGGCACACGCTGGACAAATGACCAGTTTATCAGTGCTACAGAAAGACAGAAAAATAATTACATAATTTTGCACTTCCAGCTAAATCGGGGCCCTACGATTGTAGCATGCACGCTTTGTTTTTCATTCTTTCTCATTAATCAAAATAAACGACAGGACTTGCAACTGTATCTGCTGGATACCTACTTGCTAGGAGAACATTTACAGTCCGGCTGGTCAGGGCTCCGTGGGCGCTGGCACTCACACAGCTGTAGCCCCCCTCCACACCCTGGGGAGGCTGGCCATCCCTAGAGGTCGGCAGTAGGAGAAGGGATCCATTGGCCAAATACTGCAGGAAGTCACCCCCCTCCAAAGGCAGAGGCTGGCCATCCTGAAGCCAGGTGATATTGAAAGGTGTATCGCTGGCCCCAAGGTTGCAGTCCAGCAACAGGGGCAAACCTGACTCCACCACTACATGGCTGGGCCCAGCCCCGCAGCTCAGCTCCACCGAAACAGGCTTTGCTGTGTGGGACAAAGACAGAACAGTTTGTTAACCATGCTCAGCAACCAAAAAATGTGTCCCTAAATTTTCAGTTTCGAATGCATTTGTCAGTGTTATTTGTGGACAAAAATAATAAAAAAAAAACATGTTTTCATAGCACCTTTACAATAAAACAATAACAAAGTGCTTTACAAAATAAAAAAAACATTTTAAACACAAAGGGAATCAAACAAATAAAAAACATTTTAAATACCAAGTGAATGAAACAAACTAAAAAACCCAAAACTAAATACATAATAAAACACTGGGTAAAACTAATTAAAATGTCATAAGACAAAAAAGAAATGCAATTATAAAAAATAAGCTTTTTAAAAGTGATTTAAAAGACAAGACAGAGTTTGCAGCCATGATCTCCTCAGGCATTTCATTACAAAGTATAAATGCACCGACTGCAAAGGCTCTTTTGCCTTTATGTATGAACTTTGACCTTGGAACCACAAGAAACGACGCAACAGAGGATATGCGGGAAGAGATACAGGGCAATACGAGATCTGATAAACAACTCTCGGGGATTTGCAAGTTATCAATAACATCTTGAAATCAATTCTAAAAGTGAGAAATGAGATCATGTTTCCTAGCCCGAGTCATCCAGAAATCAGCAGAGTTCTGGATGAGATGGAGGCAGGAGAGGAATGTTTTACTGATGCCAGAATTACAGCAGTCTAATCAGCTAGTTATGAAGGTGTGGATAATGGTTTCTAGATTTTGGGGAGAAAGAAATGGTCTAATCCTTGAAATGTTTCTGATGATGAAAGCAGGATGGAACCATTGATTTTACATGTTTGGATAAACTGAGATTTGGATAAAAAAATAAATCACAGAGATTTTGGCAATGCTGAGTTATTGAATAGAACAGTGAACCAGATTTTTGGGTGTTTGCACCATCTTGACCAATGTTTATTTCTCTCATTTAAAACATTTACCAGCAGGAAATTGTGTGACATCCAATTGAGGTTGTCATGAAGGCAGTTTAGTAGACACGATCACAGCTTAGATAGATCTGAGTGTCATCAGCATAAGAATGGAAACTGATATTATATCTAGGTATAAGTTGGTAACTTGGGGCACCTCACAGTGAACACATTTTGCAGCCTGCCTGGAATTAGCAATACCAACAAAACGCCTGTCTTTTTAGGTAGGACCTAAACCACTGCAGAGCAGTGCGCTCAGATCCAGGAGAAGAAGAATGGATTCATGGCCAGCATTAGCTGACAGCAATAAGTCGTTTAAGAGCTTAAGAAGACCAGTTTCAGTATCAGTACATTGTTGGTGTTTTTCGAAAACCAGATTAGAATTTCTGAAAGATAATGTTTGCAGCTGATCTACTAGAAACATTTTAGAAACCTTAGCTAAAAATGGGAGCTTAGAAATGGGTATCGAGAAATTGGCATAAATGAGACACTGGGCTTTTTGACGGAAATTGGAGAATCTGGAGTAGAAGTGAGACTTTTGATGTCTGCTGGGTAAAACAGGAAATAAATTCTTCGCATTTCTCTGGGGCATCTAATATCTGGCCTGGAGAGGATTAATGACATGGTCATGAATGATCAACAACATCCTAGGCCTGGACTGATTGTTGTTGATTAAAGTAGAAAAATATACAGAGCCTCTGCAAACCTCTGGAGGAACCATTTTATTGCTCCGTGAACTCAATGACAGCTAAACTATAAATTAGATATTGCCCTTTTCTTCTTCGTCAATCCAACTATTCACTCATCATTTGTCATTTTTTTGCTATTTTTGTATACTTTTTCAATTTCAGCTTTTGGCAATTTGTCATTTTATAGCATAACTTCAATAGAATCAATAGTGTTGCTACACAGATGGATAGTAGTAAGGGGTAGTGCCTTTCAGAGGAAGGGTGTTTTGGGGAAAGAGAAGAGGCCAGACTCAGAAGAGGAGGAGGAGCTGTGAAAATGAATTGGCTGAAGCGGTATTGAAGGGATTTGTATGTCAGCAGCAGGACATTAAAGTCTGTGAGAGAGAGGCGAAGTCCTGGAGTGAGAGGTTGATGAGCTGGTGTGAGATGAGCGGAGTGCTACACAAACTGCACTCAAAGGAGATGTTGTTGTTTAACCACAGCAATTTTACCATGCTAAAACTTACAAAACAAAAGTTTGGAAAGGAAGTTGCAAATGATTTGTAAATGAACGCATTCATTCATGGTCGTGCAGAGTATGTTTTAACACACTACCTGCAGTTCCTCCTTTCTTTATATTTCTGTATCTTACCGACACAGTTGGTATTGTTTCTGTGTTTTTTCAATCGGAATTTTCAACATTCAGTTCTTTGAAGAACCAGATGGGTAGAAGGGTTAAAGAAATAGTGAAAGATCTTAAGAGAAAAGAGAATTAATGAAAAAAAGGGAAAGATCAAGAGGGAATTGGCGATGGGAGATAAAAAAAGAACTGAAAACTTCAAAACATTTCTGACACGTCGGTAGTTAATTATAGATGAACAGGCAGGATGGTATAGGACGAATAAGGCAAAACCATGAAACGTAAGGGTCAATGTAGCTCTAGCAGTACACTTACAGTAGACTTCACATAGTATTCACTATCAGATGCTTAGGCACAGTACAGTAAGTAACAATTGTGATAGAACATCCCATATGTATTCTTACTGTCTGACCTCTATAAACAAACATGGTGGCTGATTGATTTGTCCTGCTCTCAAGTGCAGCGGCAATTACTGCAGAGTCAGAATTCAGCTGAACATTTACACTAAGATGGTTTGGTTGTCGCCAGTCAGATGAAAGTAGTCTGTGTGAATGTGGAGGCTTTTCAGTCTTTGAGAAAAGACAACACATAAGAGCTACTGAACCACCCAAACCACTTTTTTTCAACTGAAGAACAAAGTATACAGATTTTTAGTAGTGTTATGGATGGATTCAGGTCCTTATCTTGACATTTTAATCCAAAATATTTAAATTCTACATATTTTGTTTTACATCATTATATCATTCAATTCACCCATACACTCTTGTCTCAGCATTGGAAAGCACATTGCTATCGCGAGACAATCAGTCATTAAAACCAGATTTTGTAAGGTTCTGATGTCCACAGAAGAGAGAGGGAAGGCTTGTGCTCTGATGCGATTGTAATGCTCCACCGATTATGGAAAATGAGGGGTCGCTGAGCCGGTGCTTCGGGTTTATCAAGCGCCCCTGTTAACTGGCGACTTTCAGCCGAATGCGTCTATGGTTTCTCGTAGTTACAACAGCTGTTGAAAATAGAAAAAGAACACGTAGCTGTCCTCGTGAATGCCGCATTGTTTAATTTCTCATTACAGTGTCAGAACCTTCTCATATACAATCTATGGTCAAAACACCGGATACCGGACACCGGCTTCAACGTCGAGTCTCTTCTGAGGAAATGAGTTCACTCGCGTTTGAAATGTTGCTTTTTGTTTATGTGTCAAAACAGGTAGGGAGCCTATTGCCCTTCCTTGAAATAACATGAAATAATAAAGCTGGTAAAAACACATAATAGTCTTTGGATTCTATTTTGGGTAAACATGGCACGTAGAAGAACTCTGTAGCACATTTAAAAGTAAAAAAAAAGAATATTTGTATTGTGTACAAAAATATGATTGGAAGCCAGGGAACTATGCCATAACGCTACATTCCATACGTCGATATGAATTAGAGACAGCTAACAATAGGCTCGTTCAAGATGAGCCAGTCCTGCGTAGAATTAATCACCAGCGATCAACGCACAATGCATGCCGGGTAGATTTGTGTCCGACTTGAGCCCGACTTGCTCTGACGTCATGAAGACGTGGTCAACGACGACCTCACGAAATCGAGGCGAACGCAGTTTTTAGAGCCAGGCTCCGCAGTTGCTCTCCACCAACTGCATGACCCAGTGCTTGATGGGAAACGCATGGCTGTTGTTGTTGGCTATTAGTCTCTAATCTAATTAGATTGATAATGATAAAGCTTATTTATTCAACACATATCAAAACGAGCATCAAAGCGTCTTACAGGCAGACATGAAAAGGATAGCATACAATGCAGATACACGCAAGTTCCGCATACATATATAATTACAAACACACATGAATAAATCTGAATAAGTTCTAAAAACTTTGACTTCTTTGACATCCTGTGCCTTCTTTGAAGGTGGCTAAAAACTGTCCAACTTGACCGCAGTTTTGTTTCTACGCCCCCTGCCGCCTGCTCTAGTCCACTTTCCAGGCGGGGCGCAGCTCATCTCGAACAGTGGGATTTTGCTGGTTGGTGGCTGATTTAAATCTGTTAATTCAAAACGTCATTGTAGCGCTGCAAATTAACGAGGGAGATGTTTGTGTTGTCATTAATTGAAAATACACATTGTGTTGTCATTAATTGAAAATACACATTGTGGACGAATTGATCAGAGACAACAAGGAAAAAAAAAAAGTTTTTCAGACCAAATGCAACCAGCCAAGAACAGCTAGCCTCACAATATGTACTACACCGTAGGCACACTCAAGGAGTAAAAATATCAAATTATTTACTCAAAGCCTTTAGAACAATTTGACATGGATTAGTTTTTAAGAATAATTATCCATTTATGTTGTCACCTCATTACAGCGCAGTGCTACAATGACGTTTTGAATTCTCAGATTTCAAACAGCCGCCTATTCGTGTTGGAAACCAGAAAGAAATTGTTTTGACCATAGACTGTATATGAGAACGCTTTTACACTGTAATGAAAAACTAAACAATGAGGCATTCACAAGGACAGCTACGTGTTCTCTTTCTACTTTCAACAGCTGTCGTAACCACGACAATCACATGCATTTGGCTGTAAGTCGGCAGTTAACAGGGTTGCTTGATAAACCAAAACACCGGCCACACCATAGGGAGACGACACCCTGCGCAGCTGGGAAGGCGTCACCTCCCCACGGTGTGCCCAGCTTCATGGCCCCTGGGGCCCCATTCGCTAGCCGCTCTACCAACGGAGGCCGAGGTCAAGTTAAGCATTTGTGGTAGCCTGTTAGCCATGGGTTCATATGTGCCACCCGCAAAAGTGGCTAGTAAGCCACACTCACCTTTTCCAAATTAATGCTATATGTTATATATATTGGCGGGTATTATGTCAAGCCCTCCTTGTAGGAATAGTGAGAATTACCTCTGCAGCTAGGGCTCCGTTTCTGGAAATGGTCCCTTGTTTGATGATTGGACGAGAGGGAAGCACTGCCACTGACAGTGGGCGTCACATCACCGGGTCGGAAAAGCCAGTGAAGGGGTTAAGAGTTGATTCACGCGCAGCTCTTTTAGCATGGGTGACTAGTGTTGCCTCTCCGATTACTACATTTTCCACGTTTTGCGCAACAATAATCCTGGTCTTTCTCAGCCATGCCTTGACGTTCCTTTTCCAAGTGAAGACATTATTCGTTAATAATATAGATTTGCACGTCGTCGCCTAGTACAACCAGTTGGTTGCAACCTAATATGCCACCACAGCAATGGTGGAATGTTTACTTCCGCCTACAGCCCGGGTCCATATAGCTGCCATATAATATAAATGAATATTAAGTCACTTAAAATGTCTTTTCCATAAAGTAATTTGTACATGCAAGTAATATCATTTGAAGTTCTCCTCTACCGTCCATTTGACAAACCTCTTCATGAATTCAGCTTAGAAACACAATTTTCTCACTTACACGTACATTAGCACACACACACATGTACACAGGCAGGTTTCTTTCAGCTCTTACTCCAGTGTTGGATTAATTAAGTTAATGGGAGATGACATTTTTTTCCTTGATTAAATGAGGCTTGACCGAGGGTTCACTTCCTGATGAAGAGCTTGGGTAATGCTGAGAAAGACTGCACAGCGCTCTGCCACACACACACACACACACACACACACACACACACACACACACACACACACACACACACACGCCGTGGAGACAAGACAACATAAACATGCTTTACACACACATGCACCCAAAACCCATACAAACAGAGACACATAGAGACACACAGGTGAAGAACACTAAAGCACGCTCACAGTCTTGTAGGAACAAAAAGACTACTGTGCAAGCGCGCCAACAAACACTGACACAGATTACCTCCCAAGCTCTTCTCTTCCTCACTCTCATTTCAACTAATTAGGTCTCATTAAGTCATTAAAACGTTAGCAGCCATTTCCCAGCTCACTGCCAATGGTTTCACTTGGTGAGAGGAGGGGATCATTCAGCATTGGATACAGAAGCCATTACGTCTCACCAAACTAGTGTAGTCGTGTGATGAGGAACATGTAAATAAAAAAAAAATAGGAAAACACTCATTTTCTTTTAGGGTAAGACTCCTGAAACTGTAAAAAGAATTATATAATAATTATATAATAAGATGAAATAATTAATTGGATAAAAAAACTTACTGTAACAGTAAAGTCCAGTTACAGGACTAGCATGACCTGCTATCCTTAAAAAAGACTAGGCATGGTAAGCACATCATATTTCATGTTCTGGCTATTATATCTAGGAATAAAAACACTTGATACTGAGACAAACATTCGCACCAGAAAGCTTGACATGCCCTAGATTTGTGGTCATGTGCAACAAACACACACATACACACATATTCACACCCTGATATGTACCCACACGCCCATTACAACACACACACACACACACATGCACGCCCATAGAGTAACTGTCAGTGTCTCATAAGAACACATTGTGGTAAAGAGGAGGGGGGGGGGGGGGTTGTGAATTGGCCATTTTGCCATTTTACTGTAAAAGTGGGAGCTGCTGGAAAGGACCGGGTGGACTCTGGGATATAATAGCAGCTGTGCGGTTTCCCTGAGCTCTAGTGAATGGATTGCAATGGCACTGCGCCGAGAGGTTCATAGCTTACTCTAAGTAGACAGAGGACAGTGGTTTACAAAACAGAGAGGATGAATTAAAGCACAACAGACAACAGGAAAAAATGGACAAAAAACAACTAGCGTCTAGCGATGGGATCACAGCACCCACGAAACCAAATCAGGAAAAGGGCTTAAAATGGGGGGGCCGATGGCCCCTTCCCCACTTCCTACTCCCCTACTTCCGGGGCCGTTGTTTGGACCACACCCATCTTTTAACTCTGCCTAGATTGTGAGCTTAACCTGAGCTTAGCCTCCAACCTGTAAAGTTCTGTCCTACATCGTGCACAGTTGTGACACTATTGTAGTGACAAAATCTGTCCTCAGACAGACATATATATATATAAGTATATATATATATATATTCACCTAGCAAAGTACTCAAAACTGCTACTGTGGTAGTTCCTGCTACAGAAGGTGTCTCCACATTTTGCAACAATGAATCACACAGACTCAGAGGATGAAAACAATACCAGCGGGGTTGTTACGGCTGGTAAAGAAGCAAACACACTCCAAATAAATGTTACAGTGTTCCTGTCACCAATCAGTAACCATTTTGACAACTTATCTGTTTTTTTAATTGGGTCAATAACAGTAATGTGGATAAAGAATACAGTGGCGGTATGATCCCATAAGATTTTGTGAGATTAAATCACATGTTTAGTGTACCATACTGCTATAGATCAAGTGGATACATGGATTGATTAAAGACTAATTTGTAGCCTTATTCACAATGAAATACACAAAAAAAGAGAGAGAAGAGAAACAAAACACAGACAGACAAAGAAACAAACATTCACTGTCCCTCATTCAGACAGAGAAGAGAGAAAAGGCAGGGTAAATGGAGAAGTTAGGAGGGCAGTCTTGATATCATCAACACTGTTCCGCTGGTCGATTTCGGTTAATGGTTCAACTTTTCACATACGGTTTGGGAAAACAGAAGGAGAAGGTAGGAGGAGGAGAGTGATCCAACACAGTGAATATTTTAACCGGCCCTGCTCAATATCAACAGAGACAGCTCAGGTTTCTACTGTCTCTAAAGTGAACCTAAAAATGACCTCGTGCCTTTCAGGAACTACAGATATGCAAACAAAGAGGCTCGGTTAAACTAGTGCTTCATATATTTATTTATTTACTTCATTTTGAGAGAGATTTTAGTTAAGTGATTATTATTATTATTATTAATAGTATTATTATTATTATTATCATAGTCAATATCTAGATATATGATTTAACAACAATATAATTTAATTGAAAGATGATACATTATCATATTAAATTATTGCCCGGTCCCACACAAAGTAAAGCTGAGATTAATGGGAATAGTTTTTAATGTAACCATTCATATATCAAAGTATTGGACAAATGTGGATGGTTGCGCTATATGTGAAAAGTTAAAGATTCCCTATACGACAGTCAGAGCGTTAAAGGAAGTTTGTAACATTTAGGGGGATTAATTGGCAGCAATGGAATATAATATGTAAAATCAGTGTATAATAACCTGAAACAAAAAATGGTAGTGTTTTCATGAGCTTAGAAAGAGCCATTTATATCTACATGGGGAGCGGGTCGTCTTCCACGAAGTCCGCCATCTTGCACCGCCATGTTTCTACAGCAGCCCAGAATCTGAAAGTAGGGACGTGTTCCGAAACTCGGTAATAAACAGGCCCAGCGCTAAATCACCAGAGTATTGATAAGCCCCGACGTTACTGGTGTTTTTAATTTGTACTTTTTAACATTTTGATGTAATTTATTATCATGCTACAGCACACATTTGCTCTGCTCTCCATGTCCGGGCTGAGCTCCTCCAACTACACACACACGTAGACACAAACACACACACAAAGCACAAGCAGAAATGCCACTGTGGTTAAGTGAACCAGGTTAAGTGAAAAATACGAAAGTTGACGGCAACTACAATTGTTACTGTAGCAATAAAATAGTTGCAAGTAAAAAGCCAATACTCTATAAATACATCTGTGCAGCGGACATGTAACTGAAAGTGAAACCTAATTCAATCGACCACCGCAGCTATGTTTACACCAGCACAGCATTAACGATGGGCCGACAGCTCTTTTTTTTTCCTAAAAACTGCTACAGGTAGTGCTACTACAGTGTAGCATTACCAATTGCCAAGTAGGCTTAAAGAGGTCACAAAGAAGAGACGGAAAGAAAGGATACTAGACAAAGAAAGAAATCCAGAGAATTAAAGAATGAAATACAGAACTGAACAGTGCAGATAAGATTAGGGCAGCCTCGAGTCTCAATTGACAGAGAGCAGTGAAATGTGATTACAGACGCTTTTGTGAAGAGGGACCACTGAAGCACTCAAAAGCAGTGATAACCAGATTGCCTTGTACCTCCTGCTAAATTTACACAGCAGCAGTAGATAATTGCTACGAGTCGTTCCTGAATGATGTAGCAATGTCTTGTATTGTACATGTCGCAGGTAGTACTTGTCTCTGTAAAACAGCGTTGTAGGACATCACAATGCACTGAAACCTAAATACAGGCTGAGTGGACAGGGACAGATGGTCTGAATGACAGCACTCAGCCGTTTACTGCAGGGTGACTCCTCTGTGTGTGTGTGTGTGTGTGTGTGTGTGTGTGTGTGTGTGTGTGTGTGTGGTGTGGATGCCACAATCCAAACCTCAAATCAAGCTCACCTAGTGCTCATCTGTTGTGTCACCGCAGCCTTTGTTTGCTAATTCAATCACCATACATCGATAACAGCAAGGTAAAAAATAAATACCCCAGACACATACACACTTACACATGCTTGTGGCCAAAAACTATCCGGTGTGTGACTTAATCGATATTTTGAAGCCACAGTTGGGTTGATCTGAGCAGAGAAGCAGCTAGCAATAAACCCTGCAGGGAGATGGGGGCTCTCAGATTTCGGTTTACAGGTGGAAATGCCTGTGTAATAACAAGAAACAGTCTCACTGATGGACGTGCCTCACTACTAACTAAATATTTAGGATTTTATCAAGTAGGCTTTATATCTTTCCATGTTAAAAAGAAAAGTAATGTAAAGCGCCATCAGGGGTCTGAAGCATGCTACACAATCAATCCTCTTAATGAGTCCTAAATTGCTCTGATGGCAAATAAAACTCTGTTTACTCGTTAAGCAAAGCTTTTTACACAGGGCTCAACATTTCACTGAATCCACAGTGAGGCTGTGAGTCACTCGACAATCTGAACAGCTGCCGTGTCAGGTGTTAACCGTTCAAGCTGTGTTTCCTCCCATGACGATACAGCAGGGTTCTTCTCACACCCTGTCCTCTTAACCACAAACACACTCACTCTCACTGTCAGAAAGCTGATACAATGAATCAAAGGTTTTATTCAGACTTGGAGTGCATTGGAGAGTTGACTGAGTTTATACGTACTGATAGGGCTGCAATATTAATGCAGCTTGCTTTATTAATGTGCCTTTTTCTCCAAGGGAAAACAGTTTGAAGCGTCTTTCTAAGTTAGATATTCTGTCACTGGCCTCCAGATAAAGTGGCATATTGGAAATCTTTACTTTGACATAAAAACAAACAAATCTAAATTATTATCATCTAATTACCTCCCAAAAGCACATAATTGATATTTTATAAAGGTCTTCTATACAATAAAGCCATCTCGACCCAAGGCATTGCCACAGAAGCGTAACATCCAACCTCCCCCCCAGGTTAACACTAGTACTGTTAGCATCGTTATCTGCGAGCTGCCTGCTTGGCCTTTGCCATGTGGAGAGCTGTGTGTATGAACTAAATATGCTGAGTTTTTTAATTCAAGAGGTCTATAAAGTAACTAAAACTGAAAAATGCCCATCACCATTTCCTTAAGCCCATGTTGACATATTCAAATTGCTTGCATTGTCCAACCATTGAAAAATCCCAAATATCTTTAATTTACTATCATAGAAGATATCCAGCAAATATTCATTATTTAAGAAGTTGGAACCAGTGGATTTTGGGACTTTTAGCTGAAGAAATGACTTTGCATTGTTTCAGTTCATGGTACCCAAACCTGTGTAATGATTTGTCAACCTGCCTTTGCACCTGTTACGCTACTTAGATAGCTCTACAACAGCTCTACTTTCCAACATCTAATATGAAAGGTTTCCATGTTTTGCATCGAGTAATGAATCATTTAGTTGACATTTACGATCACCAAAGTGACTTTCTTCTCAAAGCCAGCGAATAACCAATGGCATGAAAGTGTAGAATGAAAAAAAGTTGGGTTGCGGTGAGACAAGCATGGCTCCTGTGTCCCACTGAATGTGTGTGAACAAGAGGAGGGGAGAAAGGGAGCAGAGCAGAGAACGAGGGATAGGGAATGAGGGGTGGGGAGTGGGGGGGGTGGGGTAGGAGGGGGGGTGGGGTGGGGGGGGGGGGGGGGGGCGTACCAGTGCAGTCCCTCATGCCTCCTGCTCTATGTACAGTGCTCATTCATCCCAGTCTGGCTTCCTCCAATCACAGAGTGGCGTTCCTGCATAGAGGGCCTCCCAACAGCATGGGGCCTCCACATGGCTATGTCAAGAGCCAGGCCCACTTGCATGAGTCAACAAAGCAGACAATAAAACTAACATGGGAGTAACACTGGAGATCTAAATCAGAATCTATTTGTTCATGCAGCAGCACAGTGAATTTACAGGAATTGCTGCTGGTTATATTGGTACATGCTGGTACACTGGTTATCTAAAGGATCCCAGTATGTGGAGAGAAACACAGGACAATAGGACACACTGGAAGGTATTATATGGAAAACATTCTCCTCTTACTCAACTCTGCTCTTTGAAGTGAGGCACATGTACACGTTATTATGCTCATGTACGAGGGTCAGGGTTGAGCATCTCCCACAAGGTCAGAATGATGAATGAGACTGCTATGTGACACTCAAGAAGGGCATACTCCAATGAGGGAGTATTATGATGCTCACAAGGGGGGATCATAATAATGACATTTTCCATCACTGATGTGAGAGAGATGTGCTGTGATCTTTGCTGAATATACTGCATCTGAATGAGAATTAAAGGGCGAGGGTATATGCAGTATGAAAGCGCAAATTATTCCAGGGATTCCTAAATGTATGACGGTTAAATGAAATATGAGTAATTCAGGGACTAAGGTACAATCTACTGCTGCACTAAATTAGGCAATCCTCTTTTGATTCCTATGCATTGAAATTTCCTGGACTGGAGTAAATATTCATCAATGTACCATAACTCGAAAGTTAAACTACAAATCGGTAGTGGCATTGCAATATTTACCCACGTCTTCCCACCTGCATGGCCAGCTTCAGTGTAACTCCTCTGCACTCATGTGACCAAGCAGAGGAATGGAAGGAATGTGAATGCAGGTTAGTTGACCAAGTGAGCGCCGCCAGACTGCTGCTTCTTACACAAAAGCACACACACGCATACAAAGATAAAGCTACACAGGTAGAATAAAAGCCCAAGCAATGAAATCAAGTCAGACATCAAGTTGTACCAGGTATATAGAGCTTACCAGTGTGATACGTTTACTTATTAGTGATTGAATGCTACTTCAAAAATCCCTGAGTAAATGTGTGTAATGACAGCATAACCACGACCATAAGGAGCTGATTGTCTGCCTCCGTTTGATGTTCGGTAACCTCATTCCACAAAATATTTCTGCAGCTTCAACATGAATATCACGTTCAACACTACCACCGCTGTCAGTGGAGGATACGGAGAGAACAAGTACTGGGATTCATAAAAGGTTATTATTAGGCCGTCGATTGCGTTTAGGGCTAGCTTGCTTGGATAAACTACTGTATGCCACCTTCTGTACAGCAGCGACCCTACTCTGGGCATCCGCTCAAATCACATCATGTAATGTTATCAATTACAATATGTGGCAAACCTCAATGACCTAGTGAGCCAACAGGAGGAAATAGCACAATCCATCTGAGTTGCGTCATTGCAGCAGTAATATATATTTGTGCTCCTGGGATCAAACACTTAACAGCCAGCCAAATGACCAAAGACTTGGAAACATTTGATCTCCGTACGCAATAGAGGTGCAACAAAAGCTGCTATGGGAGAACATTAATTTTGGGCCCGGAAGGAATTCTCTGTAATGGCTCAAGTGTGAGCAAATGCAGTAACATTTCTGGTAAAGGCACACTCAAAAAAAAATGACAGTGCTCCTATATGACATTTTTGTATAATGTGCAAACTGCTGAGGTGAAGCTTTTACTCTGAAATGTGACTTTTGCGAGCAATGCAAGTTACACTACTTTTGTAACAACAGTTGGAAATTGGTGTGCTGGCCAAGTTAATGCACAACTGTGCTTCAGATGGCGAGATAGCTGAGCAGCACATTGCAGTACAGAATCTCTCACCGTGGCACCCAGTTTGTCTTGAGGGCCAAATTCCAAATACCATTAAAGCAACTCTGTAACCCTCCTGTCAAATGGAACTTTTCCCATCACTGAGACCCACGTGTGAATGCCAAAATACATTACTTAAGCAGAAAGACAACCTGTGAGATGTTCCATACCTAAAAATAGTTTGTATTAAAAAATTGCATCATTTTGCAATACAATAAAAACCAGAAAATGAAAAAACTAAATCTGGAAATGGAAAGTATATGGTCTTTAAATATATTCTTTTGGTTCATTATACTATCATAACCTCTGTCAAAGGTTTTGGACGTGGAAAAAAATGAATTACCAAAGATCCAACACAGGCTAGTTATAAATACATGTATGTATGTATAGTATGCCTATACTTATGCAAAATGTAACTCTCATTAGCTCACAAGGTTTTATTTTTAGATATTTGTAAGTGGATGTATTCACCCCTGATAACAAAAAAAAGCTAACAAAATAAATTCAACACAGCGCTTTGAACATCCAAAGAGAGCAAATCATTTGAATTCATTGCAGACAAAATCGAGCTCAAGACTTCCTCTCCTTTCATACAAACACTTCTGTGCTTAAGATCCCCTCTCTGGCAGCATGAATAGGTGCGCACATAGGGCACCATAAAAATCAACATATTCCCTGCACAAATATACCCAGCTGAAACTCAGCCCAGGGCATCTTTAAATAATATGCATCCTAATTTAGCATGGAGTCTCTGGGGAGGGGATCAAGATGCACTCACAAATTGCAGCTGACACCCACGCATACACACAAGCAAGCAGGCAAGCACACGGGGTGAATGTACCTCAACAAAAACACACTTAATTTACCGCTAATGCGTAATGAGCTATTCCACACATGCACTGCTGTCCAACAAACTCTGGTTTTAAGTCTCAAGAGATATTTGTATGCTCACAGAAAAACTGAAAGACTGCAATAATTTTGTGTTCAAACAAGGCTAAAAAAACATAGTCGTTAAAATTCACAGAAGTATACCACTTATACATCAATTAAAAGCAGAAATGCAATTACATGGAGTCATTAAGGAGGGGATCTCTTAATCTCCTCCAGAACAGGAAAGAACGGAAGGTGAGAATGAGTATATTGTATTTTCCTCCGCACTTTACCCACTGCTCTTGTCCACATTACACCCACAAATAAAACATACACAGAAATATGTTTTGGTGACCTCGGAGCCGTTACACACTGATATAAGACACATGAAGCGGTAACGAGGACTAATGCAAGTGGTTCTACATCCCTCCACAAATGCACTGTTTAATATTCTGTAGCTGCCACTATACGGGAGGTTGAACAGCTGGCCCTCTGGTGTAGACACAACAAACTGGAGCTGAACACACTCTAGACATTAGCCTACAGATAACAACAGAGTTCAGGAGGAGACATGGATGTCGACTCTTAGGGGACCTAAAGGTGGAGACCGACATTGACTCCAGCTTCCTCCAGTGGATAAGGAAGTTCAGCTTACCAGAGGGGCCGTTTATTCAGTTCTATATGACATTCAATTTTTTCTGCGGTTATCTTTACATCTATTTATCGTTTAGATTGCAGCTCTCTGTTTATTTGTTAGTTACAGTGAGAGACAGTGGCATCTGCTTCTATATGCATATTTGACTGAAAACTGGACCCATGACATTCTAGTCTTGATACCACTTTGATACCAATTATGTGAAGCTGTAGAATGAAGGATAACCTTCCAAAAAATACCACTAGACCACTGGTTTACTGATGCCTTGTGGACTGGTGCAACAGAATCAGATTATTAGACAAAAGCAGTCAGCAGGGAGATGACTAGTGCCAGAAACAAAACAAATAACACAAGCTTTGAAGGACATTTTAATTTCTGAGCCAGAATTTCTTCTCCATATTTGGATAACCAATAGAGGCCAATAGACAAGAGTATTGGACTGACATAAAAAAATGTGGTGGGGCACTAAAACGTGGGATTGCCCATGTTGCTTTGTTTCTGCTGTAGATGTTACACAGTGCTCGCCATAAGAATGTGTCTTATTAAGGAAAAGAAAGGAAAGGCTTGTTGCTACTCACAGTTCTTGCTACACTTTCTATTGAAATGTCCTGCTTCTATGATGGCACAAATGTAAGCGCTTGTTATCTCAGGTTTGTGTCTGATCTTCTTTGAACTGTCCAACAATCAATTATTTATCCACACACACACATTGCAGCAGTGTTTTGATGTCCCCAGCTTGAAGGCAACATAATGGAAGAAAACACAGAAGAAAAGTTAAAAAAAAAAGAAAAAAAGAAAACGCCTGGTTGTGCTGTAAACTTTGTGCATTTTATGGAAAAACTTGAGCTTTAATCGCCATGACAAATAACCTTGTTCAGACTTTCTTTTTAGCGATACTGTTTGTAACACACAACCTCACTCGATCCAAAATATCATCATCTGACACTGTGCCAAGCCGAAAATGTAACCCATTGTGTAACTTTACATCTCCACCATATTTAAGCTAGAGAGTGGACTTTGCCCCACAGTGCCCTGGTGTTGCGTGTGGAATAAATGGTTGACTCAAAAAAACATTTCCCTCCCACCACCATGCCTAACATTGCACAGGGTCACTCAGCAGTAAGTTTCCTGCAGCTGTGTTCCTCGGGTGTTCAGTCGAAATATTAACTGCGTATGAAACAAGCTGCTGAGATGACCTGAGAATATTGGAGGAATAACAGTTTTTTGCCTTAAGCAGCAACTACATGTTTAGTTGCCGAGTTATACATCAATTGCACAATAAAATAATGTAATTGAATTCCTCCTAGAGCCAAAATCACACTAAATAGTAGTCTAAGGTGATTTCAAAGCAAGCTAAAAAAAACAGTGTGGTGATACTAAGAGCATGTGAGCTAATGCTGGTGATTTGGTTACTTTTTATATTTTGAATGAAGGTCATCACAGTATTCACTTTGCTAAACTGGGTTACACTGTGTTCAAATATTTTAAATTTGTTGTCAATTTTTATCTTCTATATCAACTTGGCTGTTTCCTCATAGCATTGCTTTCATCTGCAGCAGGAAGTTCTTTTCAGCAAAAAAGCTGTAAAACCCACTGTAGAGTACCTGCTCAGTATCAGACGGCAGAAAAACACAGTTAGTGCCTAACTGGTAAACATACTGAAGCATTTAGCCTCTAAAGGCAGATATTTCCCCCAGGAGTTGGTGGAGACCAAAAACGGAGCTAAAACAGAGTGAATATTGAACTTACATTCACTAGCTGGACAGAATCACGACTGAATGATTATGTTGCTTCGTTACTGATGTAAATAAGCAGCCGTTTGCTAATGATTTCGCCACATCAAATTTAAAGATGATCAATATCATGTTCACAACTTGTTTCCATTTCCTTCAAGTAGACAAAAAAAAGTCTTAATCTGCCACTAGCAGGGAAGATTCTACGGATCATAACAATGTAAAATGTAAGGGTCATGATACTGGCTGAGGAAGCCAGAAGCATCGGCATGCTACTTGTTAGTAGCCTTGCTTGCTATGCACAAAATAGTACTTCAAAATAAGAGGCCTTCACTCACTCTATTTCGGTTTGTTTGATTGAATTTGAACCGTGGTCCATACTTGCGACCTCTAAGAACTAAGACATTGTTTTAGACAAACTGCTCTTAAAAAACTGCTTCAGCTTAATTTCTTCTTCCTAGTTGAGCGTGTTTAATCGATGATGCCACCTGGGATTTGTGAGAATCAACTTGCATATGGGCAGCACAGTGCCTTTCCGTGTGGCTTTTGTATGTTCTCTCTGTATCTGCTGACTGCTTTCCTGCAGGCACAGGGGTTTGATCCCATTGAAATGCAGAATAAGCAGTTAAAAGAATGGATGGTACTTAGTACAGGGAAAGAAATTAATGGTAAGTACTTTTCCTCTAAATCAATGCATATCACACTATACTGCTCCAGTGGAATTGCAGGAGACTGGAGGCTGTTGCACTGCATCTCCCAACTGTTTAACTGCATAAGCTGGACAGTGCAGAAGAGCATCAGGTGAGCTCAATCAACACTTGCTGGTACAAAGAGGTCATGTGACTGTTACAATGTTGATACAAACAGTAAATAGTAATTGGGTGCATCAATGGAAAATGATCTTGTGACATTGTCAGTCGGTGTAGAACCAATGCTTCATCATGCAACTGTTGCTGTGTTTACAATTTTCATGTGCATATAAAAAGGCTAAAGGCGTTGCAATAATCAGATTAATTTGCTCATAAAGTCTCGGAGTGTTGCAGATGTTTTCTTTTATTATGTCCATTAATAACTATGGAGCATAAACCAGTGGCGGCACACAGGGGGGGGGTGGGGGGGGCAAAGGAGGGGGCACGGCCCATCTCACGGGTCGCATCAGCATAATATGGGAGAATTCTGTCTGGTGTTTCTAAACATGCAGTAGGCTTGTTCCCAGTAATCGTTTTGTTCTTAGAATCAATGTACTACTTGAAATTAAAGCTGTATTTTTGTATTTTTCAGGACAACTAAAAAACTATTTGAAGAACAATGAATCATCTAACACATGTATATACAGATGCAGAACAGATTCAAACAGGATTGTAGTGGAACTCAAATTGTTAACTGTACTGGTATTAGTCTGTGCACAAGCAGACAATTAGTGACATTAACTGTAAAATAAATATCCAGTATGCAATTCCTTAACCCTCATATTGACATCGTTACAACAGCATAACAATATATCTCTCTACTGAGTTTGATGTGCTGCCCTAAGATTTTCATTGGTCCAATCTGTCCACCACTGTGCAACATTACTGGGAGCGCCACTGCTGTGAACACACAGACACTCAGGCACTTTTGTTTCATTAATTTGCTCGTGATATGTTAAGTGAAGTTGACATACTTTCATTTGATCTTCCGAATGGACAAAACAAGCTCTTTGTTTGTGGATGTAGCAATGGCCCTTGCCTTCAAATTTGCCCCACCACCACCCGCTAATTCATCCTTGTCCCAGAATCACCCCCAGCCCCCACCCATCAGCCTCAGTTCCCACAACTACCAACAACCACAACATTCATGCTCCACTTTCTAAAAACCCAACAAAATGCTAACACAGAGAAACATGCACACACCGAGTCACCCTTAATGACTGGTTTTGATGACTGATAACAATGCACAGTAAATATTTAGTGATACTACATGCATGATGCTGCAGTCAGTGTTTGCAGAGAGATACAAATGTGGCCTCTCCTCTGAAGCAAGGCACGTTTAGATGACAATTCTTGAAGGTCTAAACGAATGTTGGTCTATGATTTGTTTAATGTTCTTTTAATCATTTTCTAATTGAGATGTTCCATAAATTCTGAGGCTTTTTAGACAGCGACAAAACATCAAAATAGTTTGGAACCAACTTTCAATGATAAATTTCACAGTGCAAATAAATCAATTTCCACTTCACTCTTATCACAGACAACCTCCATCACAACCGCCATTTACCTGCATGAGATTTCATCATCTGGATGTGATCGCCCCCAGTGTGGCACTCACTCTCCTGTCAGGAGGATTTCAAGGGGAGTAATTCCTTATAGTCTCTGCTGGAGTCTGCGGGGCATGGTAATCTAACTCTATATAAATTGTATCCTCTGACCTTCTCCCATTATATCAGATGGAAGTCAAGGAGGCATACCTCGAGTTGCCTCCCTTTTAAGTCCTCTATATGCATAATTGAACAATGAATAATGGGACTCCTGATAGAATTACAGTATATCTTAGAGGGAGGTGGTGTCTCCGTGGATGGGCAAAAGTACTTTCGAGTTTCTGATGTATTAATTCCGCCACATTTGACTTTTCACCGCCATATCAATTCTCGTGCACGATATTGCTTTATTTCTCATCATGGTGCTGGTAGCGAAATTACTGCAGAGTATGTCATATTAGAATTGCAGCAGCAAGCAAAACTACATGCAGGAAATCACCAGACACAAGAGGAGGATAAAGTAGAAGGATAAAACTTAAATAATGCAGCACTACACCAACACAGAATGGGTTGCACTAAACACAACTCCACTGGCGGATAAGTGAGACAAAGTGCTAGGGTAAGCAAAGTTTGCTCTTCTATTAGTGTGTTTATGTGTTACATGAAGAGAGGCAACACCCACTAGCAACATTACAGTACAATGTACAACTTCAAGTATTCGAGGGAAATTCATCATCATTATGCATCACATGCAGGGTTGCTCAACAAAATGCAGTTGTAGCCCATTTGCTACACAACCGAAACATGACAACGAATACAGCAGCCAAAACGATGTACTTTAAAACTGGACAACGCCTTGTGTCGTATTTGCAGGAGCCATAAAATATTCCATAAGAAATTGTAGACATCACAGGGAATGGACACAGGTATAGTCAAAGGTAGTCCGAAGTTAGTACGACTTAGTACTCTTAGTACTCTAGTAGCACTTAAATGGCACGTATTTATAGCACTTGGTAGTTTGGCTTTCTTGAGGAATCGTACTTTCTTGATTTTTGTTGTTCTGGGTTTGAACTCCCTTGGTTGAATGCACTTATTGTAAGTCGCTTTGGATAAAAGCGTCTGCTAAATGTAATGTAATGTAATGTAAAAAGTGATCTGGTCTCAGATCAGGAAATTGAACTGAAGTCAAAGATAAATAGATTTCAGTTCACTTCATTTGGGGCCTGTGATCCACAACAATTGGGTGGCAATTCAAAGTGGGCTGCAACTAACAATACTTTCTAATTGAATAATACGGCAATTATTTTCTTGATTGATATATAAATTGAATGTCAGAAACCAATGTGGCAACTTTGAATACATTGTTTAATGCCACCATCAATGCAGAGACAGTAAGTACACTATAATAGAAGACGAATAAAAGCAGCACTTTCTTACATTTGAGAAGTTGGAGCCAGAGAACGTTCGTCATTTTTGCTTGAAAAAAGACTGAAGCAATTAATAGATTATCGAAATAGTTGTTGATTAATTTGCTGTTGTAGGTGTAATTCAAACTGTGGGGCAGAATGGACTTGAGTAAGTTGTGTTTGTTTTCCGAAGTTATTTAAGTCAACCATTTGCCCAGCCTGAACATGAATGCCACCTCTTGGAGATCTTAGTCCAGAGAAGATAAACTTCAAGAGTTCTGTGTTGTGCCATCTCTCTCTCAAACACACACATACCCACAGCACCACGTGCCTGGTCCTCGTGGTAGGCACTTAACAGATAAATATCAACCTGTTCATGCTTTTACCTAAATTAAAGTCAAACTGTTAAAACTTGCAAGCAGAATACTATAAGTTTCTACAGTTTTTTTTCATATACTCTGATGACAACTGGTTTATTTTTTAGCCCTAATTCACTCCCTAAAGATCTACAGAGACAATGTGGGTGATATACACTGTTTTGCTTCATCCTTTGCTTCGGTAGACTAATTTCATACAGCCATGAAAGATGTCATAACATGGGTCAAAACATGTGTGTGTTGATGCTCCATGGGGGTCATCAAAGACAAAAAAGTTTTAAGAGAAGAAATGCATGGTAGGATCACTACTTTTATGTTTTTGGCTTATTTCCTGGACAGCATTCAACTGTATAAAGCTGCCGCCACTGATATTCTACACAGGTCTTTGTCATGTAAATCCTGTGGTCGCCTGTGTAGGCAGACTTTCCCCTCTCACCAGCACGCTTCCACTCTCAGGAGCCACCGCAATGTCTGGGAAATAAAAAGTGCCGCTGTGCATCTCTCCCCATCAGCTCTCAGACACACGTTTGTTCTTCAGGGTGTATCAAGAGCGCGGATGACGACGTCCTTTTGATGACAGTAGTACTCTTTCCACAAAATCCTCTCACTCAACTTTCCGAGTCAAGTGGCTATAAGACCAGACGTCCCATGCACACAGTCGTTCTCTGTAAATAAACCGTGATAAAAAAAAAAAGAAAAAAAAAAACTTCAGATTTTTTTTATTTTTATTATTCTCAACGCAATCGTTTTTTTTTTTTTTTTTTTTAAATAGGCTACTTCCAGGGAGCTCCACTCTTATCAAACACCAAGGCCGAGCCCCACATGTCTTCATAATGAGCCCCCATCGCATGTTTGATCGGAAACTTCCCCCGGTCGCTTCAAAGCCCTCTGGCCGCCCCACAGGGCGGCTCATCGGGCAGTTTGTGCTGCAACTTCGCAACGCCGAAAGCCACCCAGCGCGTCCAGTGGCAGAGCCGCCGGCCGCGGAGTAAAAGGCACATCCAACCCTACCTCACACGAACCGGAGGGGCCACATGAGGTGAACACAGCACACGGAGGGGATACTGCACTCACCCAGTAGCTCTCTCCTATCTTTTATCACAGCCCACTTGTGTTCTGAGTATAACTGCACTTCAGTGTAATACGAGTGGCCCGCCGCTTCGCACATGCACTCCACTGGAAACAAAAAAAAAACAAAAAAACACATGCAGATAATTAAAGTGAGCGCTTTACCTTGCTTGGATGGACCACAAAACAGCGAAAGAAGACAGAACAGCCAAATTGTACTCTCCACCGCCATGTACAGCCTTTGATTTCCACCAGTGGGGTAGCAGCGTACGTCTACAGCCTCCAACCAGCTATACCGTTATAGCGACATGCATATGTTGGAATCCGCTATTGTCTCCGCCGGTGCGTAAAGGACTCTCTGTGAATGTTTAGGTCTCTTTGGCAAACCGTCCCCTGGCTTTCCTAAATAAGCTTGCATTAGTCGGGGGAGAGCCGTCGTGTCTCTCGGCGCTTCAACGCCATGTTGCGAACGAATGTTAAGTGTGTGTTAGCTGCTGGTCCGCACACACACACACACACACGCGCGCGCGCATACACACACACACACACATGCATGGGTGCGCGCGCACATACGCGCACACGCACGTTCACCAGACACTGGCTGGCTGGTCGTCGCCGGAGTCCTGAAAAGCTGTCGGTGATTCTAACACACCCCTTCTGCCTTCTTTTTGTTCAACTCCATGCTTTCCACTAAGACTTGGGGAATCCATATGAAGCCAATGCGTCTGTAGAAACACATGCAATACCAAATCTGTCAAAAAATATGTTACCCCAGGCGCCCCCTCTCTCTCTCTCTCTCTCTCTCTCTCTCTCTCTCTCTCACTCTCTGTCTGGAATGATCAATTCGTTCGGGATACCTCCGAGAGAGCAAAACGAAGTGTGGAGAATATTCTGGCTAAGCAGTTATCTGTAATGACTGCAAATGTGTTGCCCCGCATGAACCCAATGTTGCAGACACCGGTCGTTTTAATGAGCACTCACCGCATCCATATACACATGTTTCAGTGAAAAACCTTCTCATCATGCAAAAGCTACACTCAGTCATTCGTGTGATTTAGTCCAGATATCCTAGTGTGTTTTTAGTTCCCTCAAATGTGTGAGTGCGTGTGTGAGAGAGGGAGAGAGCATGCACCTTTGTTTATACACATACAAGGACGTGTATGCATGACTGCATTAATGTTTGTGTAATAAGGCAGGTCTGAAAAAAAGAAAAGGAGAGGAGGAGAGGCACATGTGCTCCCTGAGCAAGAACAGGCAAAAAGAGGAGGAGGTGGGAAAGAAAAGGGGTGGGTGGGGGGGGGGGGGTGTTCATCCCAATCAATCAACCAGCCTCCTGCACTGAGTGCTGAGGGACCCACTGACTTTTGCACATAGAGCGAGCCAGCTGGAGCCCTGCCTTGCCAGAGCAGACAAAGACGCGCCTCGTGCAGCACTCTCAGCATCACTAGCAGCATCCCCACATTCACCAGCATACACAGATAGAGCAGGAGAGAAAACCACAAGCTTTAACCACTCAGATATGGCTATACGGTGGCTGCGGTATGCAGTTTACAGTTATGAACACAGAATTGTTCTTTCAAGTTTCAAAGTTTTATGTCCAGCTTTTGATGTGACATCTACTGATGAATTACTTCTTGGGATGTAACGAAAGCCAGAGTCATCGTGCACCATTCAAATTTTAGTAAAGAAATCTGTGCTTTTAAAGACAGCCTCCTTTTTAGTTTATTTTTTTCAGCCAATCATAAAAGGCAGTAATGAAGGAGTTCCCTTTTGTAATAATATCTTGTCCGCCCAGATTTCTTGTCTCAGCGTTTTCATTTAATGTTGATATGAGATTGATTTGAGCTGATGAAATGAAATGGGATGGATGCATTTCCCAGGTGTCTGAGAAAAGCAAATGTCTGGGCCATCAGATTATGTGATTGCATTGGAAAACTAATAGCATTGCTGTGTCCTCTGTGATTGTGGTCAAGTTGTAATTTCCCTACTGATCCTTTTTTTCCTCTACAGCTCCCGTAACATAATGAACACAAACTACCAGCTGCTCGCAAATCACTGTACAAAAGTGCTAAGATCTGAATGCAAAAATCCTCTATAATAAATTGCTTTAGTTCCACTTTGTTATCAAATGTTGACACTATTTACTGGAGTTTTGACTGTGTGCTTCTATCCATTACATCCATCATACTGTGTTGTGTGTGTGTGTGTGTGTTTGTTTGTGTGTGTGTGTGCTGCTCTACTGTATATTTACTGTTCAAATTGCCAACAAATAAAAGCAGTACAAGTGTGCAATGCAGAACATGATAATACAATGTGAAACTAAGTTTATGTTGCAGCGTTAACAGTCCAGACAAACTGAAGTTAAAGGGCTTTTGTCCCATCAGAACCACAAAAGGTGCTCTGGTGGAGGGTACGACCTGTTCCGAGTTATGTTCTTAATTATGAGTAACCTGATTCCCTTAAAGCACAATCCCACTGAACATGCTGGAGCAACAGTTGAATCCCCATCTGTAATTTGTTACCCCCGACTGACATTACCGGCCATGCACTCTGTGTTAATGTATTGTAAGATTGGTGGCTCTGTGATTCAACATCAGTCTCTCATTACTATATTTAAAGCAGTTTTGTTCCAGTTAAAAAACAATGTGCTCTAGGAATTACAGGATATTGTTCCAACAGGAACAGCTTGCTTTTCACAGTCAAAGAAAGAAAGCCCGGATAGCCAAAGATAGAGCAGGCCAAGTGTGGAGAAAATTATTTACACATTTGATGCTCTGCCCACTGAGACCAATTAGGATAGTAAACTTGTCTGGCTTGAGTCAAACAGCAAGAGGTTTTAGAGCTTTTCTCCTGGCAGTAAACGGTACGTTGGTGTTGCTGCTTCTTTGAAAAAAATGTTTTTTCCAAAGACAATTTTGTAATTGGTTGGCGAGGAGCCAAGCAACTATGCTCCAAAAAATATCCATCTTCGTAAGTGTTGTATTTACGGTGGGAGAAAGCGCATTTCTTAAAATAAATGCATGGCATTAAATTAAACACACTTCACGTCACCGGTGCACTTAATCGGTATCGAGAATATTCTTGGATCAACTGAAGCTATGCAATCTGCCATCATCGGGTGTTACAGGTCTTTTTTAACATCATACAAGGCATCCAGGCAACCTTGCTGAGGCTGATCAGACCTCACCCTGTGTCCAGATGGTTATCTAGCTACTTGCCCCATGGTGCCACTCTCTTGAGCCGCAGTCATTTTGATGCTCTCTCTGTTACATCTGTGGTGTCGCGGATGGCTGTACACACAACATTGATTGCGAGTGTGTCTCTCCGTCTTGAGAGGGATTCTTCCTCAGTTGCCCTTCCTGGGGTGTCTTCCATTTTTTCCTGATAAAGGTTTTTTTCTGGGAGGTTTTCCATAGCTAAAGCGAGGGTCTTAGGACAGAGGGTGTTGTATACTGTACAGATTGTAAAGCCCCTTGAGGCAAATTTGTTGTCTTAATTTGTTGACTTGACATTATGCTTCTGTGCTATAGGATCTGTCCAAGGATTGCGCTGCATTCATCTTCAAGCACTGGAAACACCTTGTCCTCCAGCAACCTTGCTTGCATTCACAAACATATATTTGGTAAGCTTTATCTCAAAGGCCCATCCTAGCAATCTTTCCAGGGGACTGTTTGCTCCAACATGATAACTTGCCTGGAGGATTCGGTCATGAGAATGATATCCGGTCTCAAGGGGGGTGACTGTGATGTGCTGAGTGAACTTGACTTGTTACTCCAAATCCAGCAGCAGCTTCCGGTCTCCTGCAGAGGCCAAGATTCCTACAGATGTCCAAACTGTGGGGGCCTATGGCTGCTCCCGAGTCCTGGGGAAGGTTTGTTTTGAGAGGCAAGACCGCTTGTTTCCTTCAACTCTGGTGCTGACGGTTTCTGTAGTTACTGTACCTTCAGGACTTGATCATGGCACCAACAGTATAGGCCCTCTCCTAGTGCCCTTGCGGCAGCAACTTAGTTTGAGCTCTAAATAACTTGATGTGGTGGGGTTCAGCTTTGCACAGATCAGCCTCCCTCTCCAGCATGTGGTCCCACCAGGCACACTGGTGCCCCTATTGCTACCATCTTGCATGACCTCTCCCCTTCTATTGCTGATCTCACCTCCCCCTGAACCAGGCAGTGCTTCTCCTTGTCTTTGGGAGTGTTGCTCTGGAAAGGGTGAAAAGATTCCAGCCCTGATCTGCCTCGAGCCACAACTCCCACAAGCTTGCTTCTGATTTGAGAACATGTTTCCCTCTTTAGGGCCTCAACTGGCGAGACTGGCACACACGATTCTGGGCAGAAGGGCATTCTGGTCCATTGATCTCAGCCAACACTCCAAATCAATACAGGTGGATAGGATGGATGATGCATCCCTCAGGGTGCTGTTACACACCTTGCCAAAGCTCTTTACCAGCTTTTCTGTGATGGTGTGGATGGTAATGCTCCAATGTTGAAACGGAAGCTTTTGTCCACCTTTCCTCTCTTCAGCACCAGTGATCTAGACTTGGCTGGTTTCAAACTCATCCGGGCCCACTCTATCAGTTTGTCTAACCCCTGCAGTATCTACCTACAGCCTGGCATCGACTCTGTGGGGACTGTGAGATAGTACACCCTGAAACTATCCCTACTTTGATCCTTTGCAAGCCTGCATGATGTTGCTGCTCCAGAGGAGACTTTCGCCCTAAAGTTGTAGTAATAGTTATAGTGATGGCATTTCTGGTTCTGCTGGGTACATTTTTCCAGTGTGATCTGTAACCGCTTGAGCTTGTGTAAGCCCCAAATTTTCACATAAAAAAAAAAAGTACTGGTTTCAAAAACACAAAATAATTTTGTTTTGTTCTGCATTTAATGTATATGAGTACAGAGCAAGCAAAACCCAGATAACATAATAAAATGAATAGTTTAAATATATTCTGTATCTTTCAAGCTAATAGCACATTAAGTGGGCAGTCTAATGATGATAACACAATTATTGGTCATTACCGCCATTCTAAAAGAACACGTATGCTTAGTGATACATGACAACCATTGCCGTAAGACATGAAGCGTCATTAATGTAAGCACTACTAGATTAGATTAGTTTATTTTACGTTAAGGAATAGTGTAGAGATATGTATATGGATGATGTCATTATGAGGTTCATTAGCCACTATTTAGTGCAGGGATTTTAAGTGGTCATATGCCAAAACGATACATATACCATTTATATGTTAAATAAGTGGTTTAAAATTATTATGTTGTTTTTTTTGCCACATTAAAGAGTTGGAAAGGAACATTTCACTGATTAAAACACTAACTTTCATTATTGTCATCCTTACAGCATTGGATCCCACTGTTTGATTCAGTGCTGGATTATATAGAAATCATTGTGGCTGTGTGGTAGTCAGTCACCGCTCTAATTACGGCCCCAGTGAAATATGTAAATGCTGATTAGCTGCAGTTCTGTTTCTTTGGTTACATCATGGGCTATCAATCAGTGAACCTTTCCATATCATAAGTATTACAAGGAGTAAGAAAACCTTCCTGTTTTCGATTATATTCTTTTTATTAAGCTCTATTTTCATCATGTCAGTTGAAACAAATTGTTAATTGCATTTAATATTAAACATAGCCAAAATAAGTCATTTGTTGCCTTGCCTGTCCCACTCTTTGTTTGTGTCCTTGTCTCTCGGTCACCAGCGCAACAGTCTTGACTCTGGGAGGTTTGTGAATTTGAATGCTGAGTACAGTTGCCTCCGCGGTGCCTGTCTTTCATCTTCCCCAAGGTCAGAGACAGAGCTCCATCTGACGGCAGAGCGTCTCCTGAATAGGTAAAGAAATACCACAGACTAACTGACAGACGGATAAAACAGTGCCCCCAGCTGGAGGTGTTGAGGAGTGAGCACACAAGGTCCAGATACAAGCATGCATCATTCATGTCAACGGTACAAAGGGAGCAATGGTGACCTGAATGCTGAGCTATCCCAGTGCACAGTGAAAGATGTTTTCTAAATTCTTAGAAAAAAAATGTATTTTACTTTAAATGTCTTTCATTTGTTTTCTTCAGCTGATCTTTGCTCACACAATTTGAGAATGATCTAAACCTTTCTGTTGATAACAAATGATAATAATCATATATCTGGGCTCCATTTCCAGCTGGGTTTAGTCACTTATGTGAAATGTTTAGTGAACAAACACTGTATGCTACGGTCCATGGTTCATGTTTGGATATGTAAATGAGGTTGGTGTATGATTGCCTTGCCACAATGTTATTCTATCTCCTTCCACTGGAGGGGTGCCCTCCACATGCTTGGTCTGGAGGAAAGGGTCTCCATAGAAACCAAGACAACGGTGGCACATGGGCTTAGAGGACGAGTTGGCAAATGTCGTTTTCTTTTGGTGGACAATGACACCAGGGTGCACTGGTGCCGGGCCACAATTGAGAGCATCAAGCAGGGATATTGAGCATCGAACAACACACAGTTATTTTGATCTCATTTAAAGTGCATTTACACAACCAATGATGAAGATAAATACATGTTTCAAATGCAAAACAAGTGGACTAACATGTGTGGTACGCAGTGTGTGTGTGTTTGTGTGTGTGTGTGTGTGTGTGTGTGTGTGTGTGTGTGTGTGTGTGTGTGTGTGTGTGTGTGTGTGTGTGTGTGTGTGTGTGGTGTTGTACCTCTAGATTTAACTGACAAAATCTGAAATCAGAAAGTTTTATGAACAAAAACTGATTTTTTTAAAAACTTTTAAAGTATATTATCTAAAATGGATGATGAACATAGATCATTAACAAATAATAAACATTGTACTCATTTTAGTCATTTATGGATTATTTGTGGTTTAACTAACAAGAGAGGAAACACAGTAAGAATTGTCACTGATCCAAAGGAAATGTGGTGCTCCAAAAAAAACAAACACTCTATCTCTTTGCCTCTGATGCTCAATAAATGTTGATGCTAATATGTCAGGCCCATCTCTTACCCTTCATTTCCTTTTTTCTTCTCTCAGTTGTCTTTTTTTCCCCTCCTACCCCTCTCATTCTCTCACTGTCTTCCGCGATACTTAATATCCTGCCTTCTGTCTACATGCCATCCAGGAAGATGACAAAGTACCCAGCAAAGAGAACCCAGAAAAGACTCATTGTGTTGCATCAATGGTGTGTTGGGAAAGCTCATGGGGAAATCTGACTTTCCCATTCTAATATATGCAGAGTGAAGCACTGTTGGTGAGCTGAAGTGGGAGGGAGACGCCAGGCTCTGTACATGCAGAGCAGGACCATTACTCTCTAAAAGGAGCAGCTCTTGTCCTAATTAGCTTAAATAGTAGATTTTGAATCTCAGTTGAAAATAGCAAGCATTAAAGAAAAGAGCTCATCTCAATGATCCTGTGAATAATGATTTTGTTTGGTGTAGAGACAAGACAAGCAGAATGAGAGTTGGGGTGAGAAAGACAGACAAAGAGGCAAGAAAGAGAAACCACTTAAAGCCACATCTTCTGTAGATTTCTATTTCAGGCCTATGTCATAGTGGCCTTAGAACAACCTGTCAAATGTAATGTAAATATCGCTGGAGAGAGGAGAGAGAACATGAGAGACTTGCTGGAGTGACAGTGTAAGGTGGGGGTCATTTTTACTCGCTTTCCAAACCCAGTAGCCTTGATTTCATGGATGATATTTAAAATAAAAAGAATCACATGAAACTAACTCTTCAGTCCCTGCAGACTTTCATCAGAGTTTGAGTTTATTGTTAAAATGGCAAGTATTAGACTTACCTAAGCACCTACGTTGCACTGCTAAATTCACTAATATAAGTAAATTGAGGTGACAGCATTGATTAGATGATCTGCATAAGAAACACTGAATATACTGCTCTATAGCTTATAAATACATTTTAAATTTAGCCAATTTTCACTCATTATAACAATCTTTAAATGGATTAGTTAATATCTAGAATAAAATATTGCTTTGCAAGTCTGCAAAAAATATACTATAGCATATATGATTTCACCCTGGATAGAGTAATCTGTAATCTGGGTTATTATTTGAAATTTTTTGAACAAATAAATGCATCTCCTTCTTTCTGAATTACTGTGTTTATTACATATCAATGTCTTATCATCTCACTACTTCTTTCACAACAAAATCGTAGAATATACACAATTGTAAAAATGAAATTGTCTGCTAAACCTCGGTTATATATTTAGCATTTTGAATACAGGAAAGGTGATTTTTCAATGTGAGAATTTTGAATTTGAATTTGAAATAAATATTTGTAACAATACTATGAAATATTAATAATACAATTAAAACGTAATACATTATCTTCATTATATCATATTATACTCATAGTACTCTTCAGTTTTATTAGAACATAAACACTCTCTGAATTTTGATATGACTTTGAGAACGTTTGTGAGAGTTAGTGAAGAGTTAAATTAGCATTATAGTATATTATTTACACATTGTAGCAATTTGATTCATTGTTTGAGTCAGTGCATTACGATTTAAATGACAATTTTACTTTTTAGTGGAGCAAATACTTCAGAAATCACAAAAGTATACTGTGAGCTTCCTGTGCGTAAAATGAATCCTCTATTTCAAGTGTATACAACGTTTTAAGGAAAAACACTCAAACCATCAGATATATATCTGTGCGGTCAGGTGGAGGTAGAGCGAGTAGAGTATAATGATAGATTATGATCTACATATCTAATATTGTCAGATTGCTGCATCATGTGTTCACCCCAATTAATTGAAAGTGATTGAAAACCAATGGACCGTGACATTAATGATTCAAAGTCAGAAAATAGTTTTCTACTTATTCTCTCTGAGTGAATTCACATGGCTTACTTTATACTGTAAATGTGTTATTGGGTCAATATAAAAGTTAATAAAGGGAAAGACTAGGACATCACTCCAATTTAACTTTTTAATAATACTACTTAGACATTTCGGGCAACACACCCTTCTTCAGCACGTATTCTGGCAATTGGAGTGCTGTCCTTGTCTTTCTTTTTTATCATCTACAGTAAGGATCCAGTGTGTTCAAGGTCTAATCATGGGTTGAGTTTGTTGTGTCGTAATCGATATAAAAGATAAAAAAACTGGGCCTGCATAAATCCTTCAATTACAGTGGATCCATGAAGAATAAGTAATAAGTATATGTTGGTTTCTGTTTAGTTGTATGCAGTGGTTGAACGTATGTACTCAAGTACTGTACTTAAGTACAATTTTGAAGTACTTGTACTTCTGCTGAATATTTCCATTTTGTATTACTCCCACTCCACTACATTTCAGAGGCAAATATTGCTTTTTACTACACTATATTTATTTGATAGCTTTATTCACTAGTTACTTTACAGATTCAGATTGTCAATACTAAATAACATAAATATAATATTTAAAAAAACGTGATATATGATCACAGATTAAGCTTCACAGCAGTATATAAAGTACTAAAGTACTAAGGTATGTTTTGATGCTAATACTTTTGTATTTTTTCACAAGTGACATATAATATATACTTTTATTTTGCTATTGCAAAGTACGTAGGCTATACGCTGCTCGCTCACTGGACACCTAAATAAAAATATAAACTTCAAAACAACCCAACTATGTGAATAGAAGTGTGACAACATCACTTGAGATTAACTGTAAATGCAAGGTGGTTGTCTTGCATGATACTGTTGGGGAAATGGTCAGCAGTGAGGCTGGTAGTATGCAGTTAAACGCCACACTGTTTACCTCCACCGGTGGTTCAGCACCATGGACAGAGAGCTAAACCCCGATTGGCTAAAAAAAAACAACGTCAAGGATTAGGGTAATCTGCCTATTGGTCTGAATCAAAGTGACAGCAGACTCACGCACGGTGATTGGTGGAGGATCGGGATAGTTGGGATTTATAGCTCTGGTCATAAAGAAGAAAGTATTATAATAGTCTATTAGTTTGCATGCAGATATCGTCCGATCGGCAGTCCTCCTCTATTCGACCCGCAGCTGAAGCTTCCATTGGAGACGGTGCATTGTAAACTGAGAAGATCTGCTCTCTGGAGGAGGTAAGCAGATTACGTTTCCGGTGGAATCCGTAATTCCTGGCTGCGATGACCAGCTCTCTGTCAAAATACCCGACCGTCTCCGCACATACAGCGAATGTTGCAGCTCATTTCATCCAGTGGCGTGGAGTTCACGAGTTTTTGCAACAACCGCGTGTGGCCGGTCTCCCGGGGTTGTGTGTTGGCATTTTCTGGTTTCTGGTTTCTGGTTTCCCTGAAACCGGAAGGATTCAGTCGTTAAACTCTTACTACCTGCAGGGCTCATATAAATCCCCCGGCAGAACGTCTGGACGGCGACGCTTAGTCACAGCACCCTCTATTAAACGCCTTCTTCCCATAAAGTAGGCTTTATGTTTCTGTTAATGGTTTAATGCAACCACATCGGGTTACGTTCCGGGGACGTTGTTTTCTAACGTTTCTTTTTCTTTTTCTTTATTCTTTGTTCTTTACCTGGCTCCCACACAAGGCAGCAGAAATGACTGACTATGCAGTCAGTGCTTTTGAGGTGTAGATCTGACTTTAGCTCCCAAACAGCACACATTCCAAACCACCATACATTCTCAGTCTAGTTTGTCCATCTTGTGGTGGCAGCAGTGTCCTTGTCTGCTCAACTTCCATCTCCTTGCGGGGGATCAGCAATATCCAGAGCTAGCCCTGACCTCCTGGGGCCCTAAGCAAAGTTCTGCTAAGGGGCGCTCACTACCTGCGCTCAACTATTTCCCACGGAGTCACACCTGATACCCAGTGCTCCCAATACAATCCTCCCTTCTTTAAAACTGTTTGCTCCATCTGTCAGTCTAAGATTAGGTAGACCTATACAGAACAGAATGAGGTAAACATATTTATTGATTGGATTTTTATGATTATTATTATTTATTACAGAGCTTTGGCTCTACTGCCAAACGTTGGCATAGCACCTGTAAATTATGGGGAACAATAATAAATTAATATCCACCGGTCTCTCCAAGGCAGTCAAGGTGCCATTCCACCTGTCAGCCCACAATCTGTCCCACTGTTAACAGCAACGCTGTCACGACAACTAAAACCCTCTAAAATCTACTACTATTTCTAGCACTTCTGCTATTAATAGAACACAAGTATTACACACTTTAATTCTTCACCGACCGATAGATTGATTGCATAATTGACAAAGTCAGCACCATGTAGGCTTCCATTCACACAATTATTTTAATTCAGTCTGAATAACAAAAAAAATGGAATTTCATTATTTTGTGGGCATAAAAAAAGCAAAATATTTGAAGATTCTCTAAAGATTTTGTAAAAGTAACCTTCAGGACACGTTCCGTGAAGGTTAACTGTTTGCTGGGTGGGTTATTATCAACAACTAAATCCTAACCTCCAGTTTCTTCTTATTTGACAGGCTCAAGAGACTGAAGAAGGAGTAAATCAAAACAGCAAACTCCAAACTTCATCCACATGGACGGTCAGAGATTATAATGCAATATACTGGGAAAAAAGCACCATCCCCAAGCTGCTATGTCTAACTGTCTAACTGTAATTATTTGTCTCAGAGCCCAACTTCCCCCCACTGCCGGGATTCATTCCATTCAAGCCGTGCTTCTACCAGGACTTTGATGAGATCCCTGAACACCACCGCAGCATGTGCAAGAAAATGTACCACCTGTGGATATGTGAGTGGCTTAAAGTGATGTTGTATTGTTATCATAGTTGTATAATAATTCATGTTGCATTATCCCTGCATCAGGCTACCATATAAACTTTGGAGCTTAAATTTCGATGATGAAACTTTAAACTGACTTTTTATGTCTTGACTCTCCAATATAACAACAGAAGCCAGGGTTTTCCAAGAGTTTCCATAAACTGTGTTCACCTCTGTGGTTAATAAGAACTATGTAACAGAAGGGCAATGGTTTACAAGAGTCCCTTTGGTCCAAAAATATATTCTTTTTATTGGCTGTGACTGTGTTATTCTGACTGGTTTATTTGCTAATGAGTCATAGCGCTGACCAGATGGCCTTGGTTTGAGCAGAGCAGTTAACATTGAGATTGTGTTAAACAATTTCTGCCAGAGGCACTTTCATCAAAGTTTATTACACTATAAACAAGCGGGACAATGATGTTTGTGATATTGCTCTGGTCTGGAAGCTCCCTGCCCGTCCATGAAGCATGTAAGGTAGAGTGCAGGGAGTAACTCAAAGCTGCTGCAACATTTGTGTATAGGTGCAGTAACACTAGCAGTTAGGATTAGGGCAATGAGCCAATACAAAGATAATGAAAACAAAGGTGAAGCCGAGGTGTCAAAGCATACAAGATTTTGGCCAAATATAGGAAAGTGCAGAGGTGCTTCTCCACTCCAATAAACCTGCTGTAAACCACAGCTGATTATGATTGTGTTTGCAGTGCCCCGTCAACAAAACAAAAGATGTTTTTCAATTGAAGTAATAATTTATATACTATATGCTATTTACTCGAAACTAGCGACTAAACTCTTTTCTCTCAACAGGTGTTGTCTTATTTAGTAAACGATAAACAAAAGCAGGTATTCAAACTCCCAATCTGCTTCAGGATGTGCTATTAATCTCTTTTCCTGTACTAATTTTCTGTATGCATGGCATGCGCATTAATTGCATATCTGTATGTTGGTCAGCATGTCATTTTTTCTTTCTCATTTCCTGTGTGAAAATAATTACAAGTATTAACTGTGTTCCTTAATCACTGTCATGTTGCTGCTGTGTTTGGCCTCATAATTCTCTTGTAAACCAACATTTTTGCTAGTTTAGAGAAGAAAGATGGGACCAAAGCACAGAGCTACAATTAGAACCAAGTGCAACTTAAGCGACGAGTACTGTAGCCTCATAACATTACCGAGAATTAATAGAGGAGGCCTGAAAAAAGGCTATTCAGGGAACACAAGCCATTTTCTAAGCTTTCATATCCACATATCAACCTTTTGCAAACACTTTTCTGCATGTTCATGTCTGCGTACCAAATGTAACAGTGTGTAACAGTCTGTTTTGGTCCTACAGTGAATAGTGCTACTCTTGCTGTGAATCTCATTGGCTGCTTTGCTTGGATGTTTGGGGGTGGTGGCGTGACCAACTTTGGACTGGCTATCATCTGGCTAATCATGTTCACTCCCTGCTCCTATATCTGCTGGTTCAGGGCCATCTACAAGGCCTTCAAGTAAGTTAAATATGAATTAGTAACATTATATAATTATTGTTTAGTCAGAACTCCGCCGGTAACTCATTATTAAATTGTTTTATAGCTGCATTTTTCTGGCAAAGCTGTCGTAGTTATTTAAAGTACAAAGCAACACAATAATAACCTTTCAAATAGCACATACATCATACTAATAATGGACTAATGTATTATATATGTTATCAAGTAAAACTGAGTGACAAATATTATTCCTGGCTTGACTATCATTATGGTTGCGAGTACTTCTGTGATTATTGCTGTAGCCTTTTGATAGGGCTTTTGGGGTTTCCTCCCTCCTTTATTCATCCATATGCTAAACATATGTGCAAATTTGGTAGATCAGAGGACTACTACAGTTCACAGGATATTTCCTAACAAATGCCA
Source organism: Ophiodon elongatus (assembly GCA_016806645.1). NCBI lineage: Eukaryota > Metazoa > Chordata > Actinopteri > Perciformes > Hexagrammidae > Ophiodon > Ophiodon elongatus. The sequence continues at coordinate 1,435,946 of JACSYO010001856.1, forward strand.
TGTAGGAACATACACTATCCCTTCACTGAATATCTTCTTCAATCGTTCTTTTGTCTTCTGGGCTTATGCTATCTCCTTCCTGATCAGTTTTCTGAGTCATGGACAGCCAACATTTTGTCTAGTACAGTAGCTGATGCCCTGATGCAACATTTGGGTCTTACCCGCCTCTCTGATGAAGCTCAAACCAGACCGACCAAAGTACCAAGGCATGGCAAGAAGCCCACAGTCCAGCACAGTCCTCCGACAAGGTCGTCCATGGCTGAGTTGTCATCACTATAGAAAGGCAGATGTGGGAGAAGTGATTTAGAGGCATGTGATTGAATAGTTTCATCATGACTGGTTTTGAATAAATCTGGAAATTATCAGCTTGTGTATTCCTAAAACATAAGCGATGTTAGAGCCACAATGGAGGATGAAGCCTGTTTATATTACTCCTCATGATGCAGAGTGAGAATGAACTAACGTTATATCACCATGTGGGCTGAAAATGCCTTCAAACCAAATGTATAGATAACATGAATAACATCATGTAAAACACAACATGCACATACAAGATTAGATATATAGTAGTGAAACATTTAGTATGCACATGTAAATATTTCTTGATCATCTTTTTCTTTTTTTACTTAGGAGCGACAGCTCCTTCAACTTCATGCAGTTCTTTTTTGTGTTCATGGCCCAAGTTGGCATCAGCATCATCCAATGCATCGGCATCCCTGGATGGGGAGTATGGTAAGAGTCCGAGATTGAAAATGCATTGCAAATATTTCTCTTAAATAGTTTTTAAATAACTTATATTTTAATAAGGTATGATATTCTAAATCAGATATTTTGCATGTTTATCAATCTTTCATTAAAATTATTTATTTTTATGTTGAGTAAAATAAGACAACAAATTCTAAAGTGAGTAGGTAAAGAAACTCATACTTAGAATCAACGAGTCTAATGCAACTCAATTACCAGAGCCATTGTTGAAGTTTAGATATTTCCACAAGCGTTCATATTTAAATCAGTCATTGTTATGCATTAATTAACATTATGTATCAGAAAAATCGAACTGCAAAATCTACTTTGAATGAAACATGTTGAGGTCAAGCAATACATATATAAGGAGGACTATATATATATATATATATATATTTTTTTTTTTTTAAGGACCTTGTGCGCTACTTTCATTAACATAAGAGTGATGGAACATCAGAAATTGCCCTCACATAACTTTTATGATTGTCCTGTCATTAGATTTTGAGAGGCTGTTAAAGTGATCCTCAAAATGTCACCTCACTCAGGCTGATGATCAGAAATTAATATTATGACAGCCTCCATAAAGTTTATAAATGTCACCATGTGCAACTGGATATTCTCATGTATGAGCTATAAAACTTTAAAACTTTATATTGCAGTACTTAAAGTCCACACAAAATACTGGCATTTAACATCCAGCTGTTCAGTGGTGGTATCATGATGAGGAACACTAGCCAATCCAATAACAGATAATTATGGTTCATGTTGTGTTTATAATCTAAAATAAATCTTCTTTTTTTATTTATTTTTATGAAATTGTGTTAACGGTCGTCTGTTTCTTTTTCAGCGGTTGGTTGGCTACCTTGTCCTTCTTTAGCTATAATATTTTCATTGCGCTCATCATGTTGGTCCCTACTCTCATGTTCACTGCAGTGGCCTCACTGTCCTTCATTGCCCTCACCAGGGTAAGAATTTAACTTGTGCATTTATACAAAGGGAAATGTAGACAGGCAACTTCTTAGAATATGTTTTCTGTCGTTGTATCTTCCATGTTGTCTTTTGCCAGAAGCTACAGATTATTTATTTTATTGTGGTAGAAAATACTGTTACAGGTCTTTTTCAGTCCAGGATTTGAGATATCAATGAAGTACAGTTGTTAGGTTTATAATTATAAATGCCAGAATTACATTAAATCCTTTGCTGTCCCTGAAAAAAACAGTATTCCCCCAACATATTTACTGATGGGGGAATACAGTTGCATAACTCTAAATAACATCTACGTGATAACATTCGCTAAAGTAATGAAAACCACTTACCTTCCACACGTGAAGGCTTGTTGATGATAACTTGTGAAACCGCCTTACCTACAGATCCATAATTATTACCGTGGCAGTGGGGCCAGCATGTCCAAAGCTCAGGAGGAATGGACCACGGGAGCCTGGAAAAACCCTCAAGTCCAGGCAGCGGCCCAGCAGGCAGCCATGGGGGCAGCTGCTGGAGCCATGCAGGATCAGTACAACAGCCCACAATATAACGACAACCAGATGTAGCCTCTTCGAGATGGAGCTGTCAAAGAAATGATGTGACAGTTATGCCAAAGTGTTATCAACAGGATTAGGAAGATATTACAATTTCCCACAATATTGTTGATTATTAGGTTAAAAGCACTTGCATATTTTAACATTTCCAGTTTTTACATTTAGGACAAATCACTGATTAGGCAGAATTGTCAGTAATTTCAAGCAATTTCATAATTTTGCAAACAAATAGCTCTGAACATCTGTGGGTTTCTGGTTTTTGTCTTCCTGTATTAAAGGGCATGCGGATTATTTGTAGTGTTTTATATCATTTCATATGTTTTTTTTTGCTGTTTGGGAGCTTGGAATGAAACTAGTTTTGAATGTGTATTAGTTTAGTGAGAGAGCTGTGTGTTAATGTACTCTTTGTGTTGACCTGCAATTTTTAGCAATTTTTTCAAAAGAAAGCAAACAGATTATTTTTGATGTACAATAACTTTTGTTGTGATGAAGATTCAATTATTTAGTATTATCTTGTGTATTTACCAATGCACCAGTATAATTATACATTGTTGAGGGTGTAAAGTTACTTTAGGTTTTCTTGTATTTTGAATTCAAAGGTAAACCAAAGATCCTATGTATTATTGTACCTCTAGTTTAAATCATGCTACTTTATGTGACCTCAGCAGTATTTCACCATATTTCTATACAGTTTATCAATGGTTGCACTGTAATGTTGAATAGAAGTCTGTCTGTGTCACAATAAGAAAAAATTAGCTGGAACAAAACAACAGAAAATTCATACTTACTTGATGCTGACTCCTTGATGTACTTGGATCTTCCTATGACATTTATATCTGCTCCTAAAACATCACTTTTACATCACAGATGAATTACCTCATTGTTAATGACTCTATATTAATTATTTTCTATTTAAAGTGAAATATCGGACCCATGTGCTCTGTCAATTTAATAAAAGAATTATCTTGCAGTGTGGCTATTTGACCACAGAGAGGCGCTGATGGTTTTTAGTATAAAATAAAAAGCTTCAACATTTACAGATTACCTTCATTTATCCTTCACAGATCATATTCTGTATTTATGATAAACCCTTCTATTTCCTGATTCTCTCTTTTCCTCGGTCTCTTTCTTTGTGTCAGTCCCTCCAATCTGCCTTCTCACTCTCCCTCCCCACTGAATGAGTTCTATATGGAAATCAAGGTATTATATCATCGTAATATCAAGTATTTGTGTTATGTTTTAGTCGTATTCTGCATCACATTGATACAGTTACGTATATGGTCATTTGAAGTTGCTGGGGACCTGTTGGGTGCTAAGCAGCTCTACTAAAGCAGGCGGCTGTTGAAAACCTTGCTCAAAGGCACCTCAAGGACAGTATATATAGTTTATCTCTGACTTCTGGTAACCATACCACCATTGTAACGCACATACCTTCATACCAGGCTGAGATCAGAGATCGTATTGAACACCCTTATTGTTCACATATAATCTTGAGATAAGCTGCTAAGTTTAAGACCGCAAACAGTTCACTGTATTATTATTGTGCAGTTGTTCAAGGAGGTTGGTTTTCATAGAGGCTCTTTATTCTTTGTTTGAGTACTTTGTTATATTTGCCCCATTTAATCAAGACATTGTACTCAATCATTAAAATGCGATTTTGAATAGTTTCCAACACATTACACACAGCAAATGATACTGCAGCCATATTTAAATAAAAGTAGGAGGCACATTCTTTGCCTTCAGGTGGTAGTGTTGGTTCTCTATAGTTGTCTCATGGTCACACTGATTGTCCACCAGGGGCACTATATGACCTTTCTTTTTCTTGCCAGTGATCTATTTATATAATCTGTACAAGTGCATAAGATATCTGAGATACTGTGTAGGGTGATTGATACTACTTGCCTGATTAAAATTTAGTTTTTTAAAACGTGCACGAGGGCAAACACAATTTCTCCCATGACATCCTGTGAGCAGATGACCATCATAGATCCGATTCAAAATACACTTTAAATGGATTTAGCTGTGGATGTCCTCTTCCCCACAGTCTGCCTCTCCCTGTGCTGTGAGAGTGATATAATTACTTTGTGGAGAGGGGAATGAAATTATACTGCAATATATATACCCAGAGGACCCACCAGCAGCCATCAACAAACACTGTAATTGTTATACACATGGAAATCTCTTGTGACAAGTGGTGACAGCAAAGACTTGTGCCTTCAGGTATACAGGACTGGTTCTCAGTAACATAATATAATCATTGATTCATAACAAATCAAGACTGCACAGATACTTTTCATTTTAAAATTCAATTATGTCCACTTGTAAAACCTGGGTGTAAAAACATCCAACTGCATGCCGCTCATCATTTAAATCTGGCTGGAACAAACCAATGCAGATCTGATCAAATTTCTTGCTGATTGTGGGCTAATGTCACAACCAGTTGGTTTTTGATTTATGATTCCCACACAAGCCAAAATACAAGCCAAGATACTCTTGAGCATCTTTTATGATCTTTTATAGCCCCGACTCGTGTTGGGGGTGCTGCACCGGCTTGTTTGTGACACTCTGTCTTGGTAAAGGAAAAAGGGAGATGCATTTGGGGGTGAAAAAAGCAACAGTCTCAACATACTCGGTCTGGCGTTCCGCTTGTGTTTCACAACGTTTATGTAGTCAGGGTTTTAGTGTTACTAAACCCACTTATTTTACCAATAGTAGAAACTTTCATCTTGTTGACATCCGACAGCTGTTTTGAGTCTTTTGCATAGACATCCTGTATCTGGAGTGAACCAAAACAGTAATGTTAGGGGCCTCAAAGCAAAAACAATGAGCATGTTAGCGCATGTGAGCGTGCCCCACTGGTTAGCTCATGACAGCCGCTCTGCACTGGGCTCATACTCCAATTACAACTGATAACCCAGTCTCGACCAACAGCGCCATTGCGGAAGCCTAGGTCCAACCTAAAGATTGTCAGCTGTTGCTGTTGTTTGCACTGTTAGCGCTGTTCAGTTGACGCCATGTTGAGAGCCCTGTGGAGGCACTAGGTATGCTCTGAATTTCAAATTTAGCACCTTTAACGTTGGGGTAGACAACTTTGGAGAAACCCGCAAGAGTAAGCTCGATTTTGAAAGTATCCAACTGAAAAAATCCCTGCCCCTCCCATCAGACCTTCCTTTAAAGCTACTCCAACAGAACACATGAACGTGCACTGCCTAACTACTGCTGGAGGGCGAGTCCATAAGAGAGTGTTAGGGAGAGGAGCTGTCATTGCTGTCACGATGTAAAGAGAATTTCAACAAATATAAGAAAAAATGCTTCTAAAAGAAATTGCCTGTCCTAGTTTTAATGCAACATTTACACCAATAAGAATGATCTGATACACAACTCCTCCTCATTATCAGTCAAGAGAAGAGAACAGAGAGGTTGTAGGAAGGAAAGAGGAGGTGAGGTCCACATAAAGGGCACAGTATGACCTAAAGTTGGCGGAGCACAGAGGGCCTTTGTTTAATTTCTCAGGAGAGATGGAGATAGAGTGCCCTTTCAGGCTGTTAAACACACACACCTTACCATCTGGACAAAGCTACACAGACGTAAAGTCATGCACTCACACAGGCATGCATTTATGCTTGTGTATCACACACAGATACACATCTGCACATGGAGCTGGGGTCCCACCACCCAACATATATCCAATAAAACAGTTTTTTGAGGTCACGGACCCTCTCAGACTTCCTGTGGATGAAATGTAACAGAGTTGAGATGAGGAAGAAGGAGAGGTAGGAAGTGTTCTCTGCTAAACATGGTAATCCAAACAGTGTTAGAAATATAGCTCATTGGCCATTTTGCCATTCACTATCGGCTACCTGTTAAGACTTTCCTTTTTTGGTTTAGGGGAGGCAAAGTTGACTTAGACTAATGGTAAGCACATGACAATAATCGTAAATAAATGTTTGGACTGAGTTTACCAATTGACCTAAAGAAACCGAATGGAATCAATGTCTGGGAGTGAGTCATTTACTTCTGCCTCTTTGAATGTGCATCCGCAGCCTCAGGTTTTGTAAATTGAGCAGTTAATGATCAAGATGGCTTGAAATAGAATAAAAACTAAAGGGGAGCAAGAAAATAATTATGTTCATAATTGTTTGCAAAATCGACCATTTGCATCTCTGTAAAGTGGTTTCTGTTAATTATAGCCCTTAAAGCTGGTGACCCCCAAAAAACTCTCTCTTTGTGCAATCTCACTGCAAGATGTCATTAGTAACATAATAACAACTCAAATCAAATCATTTTACTAAGATCATCAAAAGTTTGCTGTGACCTGTAATAGTAACGTACTGTATGTCAGACTGTTGAAAAGTTGAAATGTACTAATAGAAGATGCCAAGTGGTATAGCAGTGTCATTTTGTAGCCATGCATAATATTTACATATAATATTTCATAATATTACATATAATTCAACTTCATAATATTTACATATAATTCAACTTTGAATTATGTTTTATTTTATCACAACATATATGGACATAACACATGTTACTTAAAGTCCAGTACCAGATGGACATATGCATAGTACGGATTTTGCCTAACAATAGTAAAATGCATGATTACTCTGCAACACAAAAAAATGAATAGGTGTTTACGTTCCCCTTAAAGGAACAGTTTCACATTTCGGGAAGAACGAGAAATACAGTAGATGAGAAGATCGATGCCACTCTCTAAGAATTGATCCGTATCGATCCTCACTCCCGCAAGAAGTGTATTTCCCAAAATGTCGAAATATTTTTTTGACAGAGGCTTCTGGCATTGTCCAGCTTTGGAAATACAACAAGGGTGCAGTCGCAGCTGACTCTGATATTTGTGTTGACACAAACTCAAAAAAGAATACACAAATCAGCAGCTCCCAAAAGCTATTGGCATCAAGCAGCAAAAAAAAAAAATGAAATACAAAGAATCCCATCCTAATTCATCTTTACATGTGCATGATGAGAGGAATCAGAGCATCCAGCCAGCTACTAAGGAGGGGTCACCCAGCTGTCTGGAGCAGGGCCATGTTAGTCAGCTACAGCGAGGGAGTGCCGCTGCCACCAGCCTGTGAAATCACAGATCTGATGATGGGAGTCGTTCCCCTGACAACACAGGAAATGGTGACAGTGGAGGTTGGAGAATGGGTCTGGAGAAAAATGGGCCTGTCAGAGGGGCCTGAGCACAGTGGTGCAGGGCCGTTGCTCCCCGTGACTGACTTCATCACTGACACTCCCCATGGAGCCAGTGGAGGAGTTGGTGGGTGGGTGCGGGGCTTTTGCAGGGACCCGATTAAGGCTGGAAGCCTATCTTCCCCATACAAGATCTCCTCATTTGTTCCAATTGCCTGGGACTATAAACACGAATATCCCAACTTCAATTTCTGCCTTTCGAGGAAGGAAAGCCTTAATGAGAATTTATTGCCCTGTTGTAACCGTGTGGACTCTTAGGGATGCTGGAGGAATTGGCCATTTGCATACTCCTTAAAATTGATGAAAGTGAGCAAACTAAGCTGTAAGAGAGAGTGTTTTTTTTTGCAGTCGACACCAAATACAAGCCAGATGTTTCAGTGATGAAGCAGGCGGTATTTAAACTGTCAGGCAGTGCACTCAAGTGTGTCTTGTGTCTATGAAATAAGCTCCTTCTTTGTCTCGTATAACGCCCATAGCTTTCGATGTGGAGTGTTAACACAAGAAGGGAAATGTTTGTTAACTCAGATATACAGTATATGGTGGAATCAGCTTTGCATAAAGTGTGCACAGGATGAGGTATTATCAAAACAAATGAGCCAGCAACTGCAACTACATGTAAATCAGAACACAGTTTTCTCCCCCCTCACTATTCAAGAGTCTTCAGCCATTCACTATCTTCCAGCCAGTGGTTTCTAATCTGCTTCTATTCTACATTTACAAAGCCAACCTTTCCTCTTACCTTTCCCATGCAGCAATGTGTTTATCCCAATGGAAATGAAGATTTCTTCACGTCTTTATTCATTTAATTAGGTCGCAAAGCAGAGCTGGAGCCAGAAGATGAATTACCTGTGGCCTTGATATTGTGCCACAGAATATCTACACAGTAGGCTCTGCAAAAATTAGACCTCAAGTCTGGAGGTGGGCTTTTTGGCAATGTCGGCTCACAGATAGTCCCTATTCTCTCTTTCTACTAAATTCAATTATCCTCACATAAACCTGCCGTAGTGAAGAATGAAGGTCTCAAGTCATGTCTTTTAGCCCTTTGCAAGCTGGTTAGGGTGGAGTGGTTTGAGTCTTTATCAATAGTTAGTCTTTTAATTGATATAGGGGAAAGTCTAACAAATGTCTAGAAAACTTTGTAAATGTGCTGGACAAAGAGGGAGTTAGTAAGCTGAACACTATGCTTTAGAGGGAATAAGGTATTTAGGATTACATATATGAATCTTCCAAATACCATAAAAAAATACAAAACTGCCTGAGAGATATTCTAAACTATTAAGTAAAGATGTATGCATTCAGTAAAAGCTTAATTAAGCTCCTTCACATGCTACATGTGGATTGTCGAGGCAAAGCTCCCCAGACAAAAAGTCTGATTAAACACAAATAATAATTATAATTTCAGCACAAACACTCCCTTCTGACGTGACCTCACCATGAACTAATACACACACTGTGGCTAAAATGGGAAAGGGGTGGGGAGGGTGAGCAAATTACTGAAGCTGAATGTTGTCACCTTGTCATCAGTGTCACCACAAAATTGTGATTATGCGCTGCATGAGTGAAATAAATATCAGATCAACTTAACTATCCTGTGGGAGGGGGAAAAAGAAGCTAAAGAAGATAGGAGCAGCAATGTCATATTGTAATAATATTTTTTAAAGTGAAGGAAAAGGTTATTAGGAGGAGAAGCTGTTTTTATTATTCACTTTATTCACTGTATTCAATTAATTATTTTGTGTTTATAATCATTTCACAACTTGCCTTGTGCCAGGGTGCCACATACATAGTGATTATGGTTTAGCAAAGTTATGATGGATGTTGGAGAGGGACTGCACTCAGTAGATAATGATAGGTCATATTTGTCATGACAGGAATAACAACCTCCACAATCTGCCTGTGCTCATCACAGAGCCCAAAGGTCCCACCTCTTTCAGCTTCATCACTGTGCAGGCTGTGCGACTGTAATGGCCCACCATCATCGTGCCTTACTAATGCCAGAAATTTAAGCAAAAAGTTATTCATGATAACCAGCCCTCAGTTGGTCGTGACTTCTAACACCGAAATAGGTGTTTCCTCGTGGTTTTCCATTTTCAGCATCGGCAGCATCATACCCATGGCTCCAGTTCCCGCATTGTGTATTCAATGACGTCTCGCCACTGAGAATGCTGGAAGATCTAATCAGTCTTGCTTCACTTCACTTGATCAGTTCCCTCAATTAGGTTGCAAGCTTGCAGCTGCAAAACAGTTGTTGCTTTACATAGGTTTGCTGGTAAAGTAAATGCTCCTTGTTGTGAAGGGGAGTTATTTGTCTCGAGGTTCTTTATAGCCCTCCCTACAGATCTTCTACTTATCGACGATCAGACATAACATTTTCCTGCCTAAAGCAAAGTATTTACATATGTAATGGGTTTGCTCTTATCATGTTGCAACCTATCCTGTATGAGTCATTCCCTTTTCTCAGGATACTCTTGCTCCATGTTTCTTTGATCGGGTGCCAGCAAGTTTGCAGAGCTCAGGCACTGCATGAGAAGGGGCCTGCAACATTCAAGGGGAATTTCAACATGCATGTTGCTACACATAGTCAGAAAATGTATTATTAAGGAGGCAGTTTCAAGATATCTTCCGCTTCTTCAATTCCCTTGGGATGGAGCCCCAATTGCAGAATTTTTTCATGCCACGTAGTTTAAGTTTAACTCTTGGATCAGGGAAAGCGGTGACGCTGCACATTCTGTCAGGTGATCAGAATTATCTGACTTTTACAATCACCTTGTAATCTGACAAGCTGTTCTGACCATATATATACAAACTCTTCCTCCTGCTACATGTAGTTAGTTGTGCTTATTTGTCCCCCTAGTCTCCTCCTGCTCTAGTTTCCTAAGACCATGCTTGCGTTGGCATCTCTGGCATTGTACATCATGTATATTCCATATCTCAGTGATACAGTATGTGTCTGTGGGATTTTGTTCCGTACATCCCTCGGGGTATATGTATGTGCTCCACTCAGAATCGCACACTGTTTGGATTCGCTGGGGAAACACCCTCGAGCACATTCCTGATAAATACAATTGCATATGCATTTGTTGCAAGAAATGGTCCTAAATCATTTAAGAAATTAAAATGATTGCAGCACTGTAATAGAGGCTCCCAGTGGACATTGAGCATTACTGCCTGTACCCAACATAGGACTATAAGGCTTCCTTTAAGCTGCTTCACCACAAGCTGCTAGAGAACACATAGAAGCAAAAACAGAGGCTAGCTTATCAAAAACAGATATATAACAGTAAGACTTTTCAACAAGAGAGGCAAAGACTGTCCCTTCTTTTTTGGAAAAATAATACCTCTAAGTAAAACAGTGAAATGCATAATTTGGCTTCTCTCCCACTCATTAGGAGTTACCTATCTATCTTTCTCTCTCTTACACACACAAACATACACACAAACATAAAGCTATACACAGACACACGCAAACATATTCATATAAACACATACGGTCAAAGTTGAGTACATGGCTGCGTGTACTGCTGCACTTTCACAAAACAACATAATGTGGCATAGAAAGCTGGAATGGGGTGATTTCATGTGGACAGCCTGAACAAACAGCCCATACCAAAATGAAGTCCCGTCACGGGGGTCAGGGTTTAGTTAGGACAGACCAAATATGAGAGTGAGAACAGCGTATCAAAACAACTAGATAATGGATTCTCACTCTCCTGGGGGGAAAGGAAATACCTCTACGAGGAATGTCTATGCGTTTTTCAGATATCATATTTCACAACTGAAACTAACTATACCGTTACCAGTTTATTAGGTACACTGCACAAATGAATGAAATATTATAGCCCTGCAATAAAATGTTATCTTTGCAAAGATAACTCACCACAAATTTCTATTTTTTCTCATTCATGTTGACTGAAAAGACGAGATTTAAAATTCTGTTTTATCTCATTTAATAGTGAACCGTGTCTCTTAAAGCATAGCCCTCTGACCCTCTCTTCCTTGGTCGAGAAAAAAAACAACTGTCTCTCCTCCTATATTACAGCACAAGTAGCCTATACCTATGAGATGTTCAGCTCTGAAACAAAAATGAGGCTTTAACTTTTACCAAACAGCATAGCGGGTGTGAGAGCTATCACAAAAACAAACTGCTAATTTCTTGCAAATGCAAATCCTCCTTACAGATAATCACATCATCACACAAGCTGTGTGTGCACTTCAGCAGAATATGGGCTCATGACAACCAACCCTCCTATCATACAAAAACAACAAAATTGAATAAGCCCACACATCGCACGCACACACATCCACGCATGCACACAGCCAACAAAAGCAACACATGCATATTAATGACTGTTTTCCCAAGTAAACTGTAACATACACAGTGGCAGCAGCGGCCAAAATCTGAATTTATTTTTAGAACAGCCTTTAATAGGCCCTGTTGGTTTCCCTTGCAGAACGTGAACGCACATGCACCATGTAGCCAATGTGCAGCTGCTGAGAGTCTGAAATGCAATGAAAGATAAACGGGTAATCTGGAAGAGCAGGTATCTTTCCTGTACGGACTTTGAGGAATAATCGCCAAGACACGACGCAAACCCATGTGGGTATAGAGTATGCATGCACCACATCTAATGGGCGCTTAAGGTGGAGCGGGAGGGGGTAGGAGACAGGCACCAAATTTAATGAGTTCTGTCACAATACAGTGGTAAAACGCTTGCTGTGAAAAGAAAAACATGCATTTAATATACATATAAAATACAACCGTTTTAAAGTTGCATGCCCTTCCTCGCCTCCATGACAATGTAGTACAACATCAAACTCTTTTATAGTCATTGTTGTCCACTAATTGGTTGTAAGAACTTTGCAACACTGTTGGAGGATCACAAAACAGAAGATAGTCAATGACTCACTTACTTTCCTGACAAAACTGAGAATATTACTTTTTGTGTAGTTCTATGTTTAGCTTGAAAACATGATGTCATGTTCCCTGTATTGGCAACAAAAAACTTTCAGGAGACAAACTGAAATGAATGTATCTTTGGCAGTGTGGTGACAGCATGTGACCCAAGCAGATTGTTTTTAAGGTTGTCTACACATATCGCAACATGTTCGACTATAACATTAACATTAATGTGACGTATTCATTTATGCACAGCACCAGTGCCAACACACAGTTGTTGTATTTACTTCTTGCCATTTGCATGCATCCTTTATGCAGTGTGTGTTTTTCTGTTCTCATAAAGTTCAGATTTGCAACCCTGCCTGAATCATGCATGACAAATGACATACAGCAGCTGTGAAAATGCCTTAATGAATTAAACATATTACACCTAATCTCTTATGAAGGGGATGATTTCAGTAACTTGTCACACCTGTCACACAGCATTTCCTCAGAATCTACTGATACGTATTCTGTGTAAATCTCATACGAAGCACAGGGATCCACTGCTGGCACAAAGTGTTTATATTCCAATGAGTACACACATCAGATGTGTAAATGTATTTATTGTATAAGACATTTTTGACAGGTGTTCATTGTTAGAAACATACAAATGTCATCACCACAAGCCAAAGATGCTGTATTGCTGTCACCTACTCTTGTTCTGTCGTTCCACTGAATGGCAGAATCAAATGTTGTTGCATGTCGTCAATGAGCGTACAGTATGATCATGATCTACCCACATAAGAAAAATACAGATCAAATATAAGAAAATACTTTGTTACAAACTGAAACAAACTAATGTTGGTGCTTTGCCATAGTTCAATCATCATTGACAGATATTCAAGTTGTAATCTTTCAGATTTTCATGTAATCAAACCCCACTTTTCATACTTTTTATGGTCGGCATTGTTTTCTGCAATAGCTATGCAATGTATTTACATTCAGTAATTCCCTCTCTATATAGTAGTTTAAATTGTTATATCATATTACTGCTTTATTAAGGGAAACCAAATATTTCCTACTGCTGCTGGTTCACAAAAATGGGGTGACTTTTATTGTAAAGAAGTCCTAGGAATCTTTTTGTCACCACGATTAGTGTTAACTACAATTGTAGACAAAATTGTGAAAAGCAAAACAAGACGTCAGCATGTTTGCAGCGGATCAGTTTTAAATATTGCAGGGACTAATGGAACAGGAAGTCACGGTCACAGTGAGCTGTTAACGAAGAGCTGCAAGCGACAGGCTGTAAAACTACAACTTCTCAGCAAGATAACCAACTCCTGTTACTGTGCATTGCTGTTGAGTGGAAAACTACTATGAAATCACATCACAGTTAATCATGGCATGACGGAGGGAGTCCAATTATTGACTGACTTCTTTAATAAAACTCGGGCATGTTTGGTTTGCTCTTCTGATGTACTGCTGCTTACAAAGTAGCTACTCAAGGAGTGTTTGATGAAGTATTAAACCACATTTGTTCTGACCATCAGTAACCACAGGTGTCACCAACCTATCAGGACTGAAATCTTAAGGATTCTTACTTTAAGTCTTTTGGAAAATTACTTATTTATTTTTTGCATCCCAACATTGTGTGATCTTTGATATGTTCAACATAATTTTGAGTTTTAGCTGTGTGCTGCAACACAGTGGCATAATGAACCAGAGCAAGGATTTTCAATGGAAACCAAAACACTAAACAGGAAACAGCTCACTCAATTGGAGAGGTAGGTAGAAACGGCTTTCTTACGCTCTGCATTACGATGCTTAGTCTGTTGCCATAGTGTTTTTTGTAAACAACTATTTGAATAGTTCAGATTATCAAAGAAAAAAAAAATGTGTTCATTGAATTTCACAAATTACAGAAACAGGTCAAACTTGATAAACAAAGTACAATCAGTTACAGTGAGATACTCTCCATCCTTAAAGTCATGCATCACTGGAATATTTGTATTTACATTTTTCAAAAGGTATAGATGACCTATGTTCCATCTGACCAGTGTTGGCAGTTGAAGAAGAGACCCCAAAAACAGTGTAATTATACAGCTTACATGGTGTAAGTCTTTTTTTCTGGAAAGCACCATTTTCTGCCAGTTGAGCCTCCAGTTCGTGTTTTACTGAGATAACAAAGGATGAACGGGGACACAAATATGCAAGGATTTAGAGGAGTACAGCGACCAGTACTGACGGTCTTTTTTCATGTTGACTTACAATTTGATTGACTGGACAAATGCAAATATGACCTGCTGTCTTCCTCTTGCTGTTAACACAACATTAACCAGGATGTGCTCAGAGAATCACAGTATCCCATCCTGACCCATTGAGGCAGTGAAGAGAAAAAAACAAAACAAACTAACATACAAAACTGACACACATTATAATTCTTCTGAGTCACTGGGCATCTCTGTCTGTCCCCACACGGTGTGGATGAATGCTGCTGGGAAGATTTCGTCCCCTGATTTTATTTGTTGGATCGCAGCTGAACCCTGATTTGTCGGGAACCACTCATTTCAGCACCGGCACCGTTTCACGCTTTATTTTATAATTTATAATTCAAACAGAGCCACTTTGCCGGGGGTGTGCATATGTTTGTGTGCAGATACAGTAATCACCTTTTTTGAAAGTCAATGATGTGTTCCAACATTAACCAAACCAGACGGGAAGAGCTGCAATACGAGAAATATAGTTGGTAGGAAAATCTTTTGAGGTACGTACATTGAAGGAATGTGAATTAGTCATTATCATGAAAAGTATGCATTATGCTAAATTGTATGTGTGTGTGCATGTCTACTTGAAACCCCCACATTATTTTCAGTGCCAGTGGAACCCTTGTTTGCCATGGGCTCAGGATACAGAGAGAGCACAAAATGGTTGAGACAAACAACAATGAACCAACAACAAATGGATTCCATTCACATTTCAATGGAATAGCAATCAGGGTCACCCATGGCAGCCTTCCAGTGCCTGATCAAGACCTGAAAATAAACAGACAACATTCAACACTGTTAGAGGAACTTTTACATTCCAGGCTCATGGAATATGAGATACTGTACAAAATTAACAATTTGACCCTGCCCAAACTAAATAACTGCTCAGATAAGGTCAGATCAGCTGTCTTCGACTGAATTTCAAAAAATGCTTATTCCATAAACAGGAAAGATGTTTAATGTTCACATTTTATATCATCTTATTTACACCGTAATGCCAAAGCTAGACAAAACATTTGCTCTTATAATTTAATTGTGGTTAACCAAACACTCAAATTGGTTAGAAGTGTTGCTGTTTACTAAGCCCCGCCCTCCTTATTTACTGTTGCTATCCCTATAAATCTTTAAGTTCTCAATTTTAATCTTTTCAAATATCATATGTTAATGATGGAAATAGGGCTTGTGGCATCTGCTAGTGTAATAATTGTATTGGCATCACTACCTAACTATTATATTCAGCTTTCATTAACTCCGAAAATGCTTTGGCAAACATATTTTTAAATGTATCTTTCACTGTACCAGTGAAACTGAGGGAGACCAGCTAGTGCAATTGAACCTAATGATGCTTTCCTCATGTATAGACACTCTCTATATAAAGTCTTTTCAAGAGGATATGATAGTAATTCTGAGTGCAATGACACACTTCCTAATAACACTATTCATAAGTTCAACACCCCTTCATCTCCCGTTGAGGGAGAATATGAAAGTTTCAGAGACTATTAATCTTAACTGGAGAATGAGAACATAATTCATATAATCATCAAATATTTCAGACAGGAACCCATTAAGTCCACTAAGTAATTCAAAACACTATGAGGCTCTTCATAAAACTGTGTTTAGCTGCCACCCCGTCATGTGGTTAAGTGTAACTCTATGGGAACATGACACAAACCAATTTTTTTATTTAATTTAATTTAATTTTAGTACATGTTCTACAAAAACACAATATCTGAAATATGCCCAGCCTTTACTTGTACAAACAAGCAGCAGATTATGAGAACATTGGTAATAAATGTAACACTCACTCAGTGACTTCACTAATTACTAATTCATTTCTAATCAATTAACATCTATGTGTTAAAAGTGTACGCTCAGTCTTACTTACTGTGTTATCTTGCAGTTGTTTGTTGTAACAAACCGTCCTGTGTAGTGTATGTTACACCTGACCACATTGTTGGTGAAGTCTGATTCCAGCACCAAGAATTTGGGATTAACCTGGAGCTGAGAGACAAAAGATAGAAGGTACATTAAAACTCACCATAATCACAAAACAACTGATGGGCCCAACACTTAAAAAATGAGGGTATTTGAGATAGCTGACAATAAAGAACATGTATAGATCTTTTGTGTGTCCAGCCACACTGACCAAATACAATATGCATGGGAAATAGACAAGAGGATGGATGGGAAACCACTGAGCCATGAAGTGCTTGCAGATAACTAGAAACCTAAAACTTTCAGTAACTTCATCACTCTTTTAGTGCCCAGATCAATTTGTTTTGGTGGCCTTGAACCTCACCGTCTTCCATGAATTGTGCGGCCATGTCCATGCACACTTGATTCTCACATAACTCTTACCTTTAGTATGTATTTTCCAGGCTGAATGTCCGTGATATCGATCCATTGGCAATCAATATCAGCATTGTATGTATCGTAGCAGCCTGGGCTCAGACCCTGAAAAAACAGAGGGGAGGTGAGACGCTCATGAGGAATACTGATCCGGGTCAAAAACAGTTCTACTAAGCCTATTGCGGGTAACCAAATGAAGCCTAAATTCCTAATTTCATGTTTTGGTTTGCTGTGTTACCTGAGTCTCAGTGGTACAGGCATAGCGCTTCAGGTGGCCAAAGTCACAGGTGGTGTCTTCCAGACAGAAGCTCGCCTTGTGTCCCTCTGCCACTTTACGACCAGTACTGGCCTCCAGTAAATCATAGTGGCTGAACTCATCCATACTGTGGTAGTGCCTGTCGGAACAAGCGAAAGTGAATGAAGTCAATGTAGTCAAAAGTGAAAATACATCTAAGTTTAGGTGGGATATCAAGTTAACTCTAGTGTTATCAGTTAAGCCATGCCAGTATCTGGGCAGAAAATATAGTCAGTTTATTAAGTTTGTTAATTACATTGTCATTTTGTTTAAATTTGGCAAATCCAAGTTGAAGTGTAACTTTAAAGGCCATCAGTAAATTGACTGACCTGTTGACCTCATCTGCTAACAAGTGATGTTGCACCTTGACTGAACACATCATGAAGTATCAAAGGACAATGGATACTAATTAATGGCAACAATAAAGTACTGCTGAAGCACAACATTAACACCCTAATGATGTATGAATGTTGTTAATGAGCTTGTATCAGTCGGCAAGATCAGAAGTGTTTGTGTGTGTGAGTGTGTACGCATTTATGTGTGCGTGTGTGCACTTGTGGCTATTTTCATGTGTACGTGCACATATCTGTGTGTGTTTGTTTGCACAGCTTTAGCATGGCCACTGATCATCTCAACTGATCCGGAATATGAACCAAGTGACTGAGTGTCAAAGAGCCGGTCCATTTGAAATCATCTGCAATAGTAACAGCTGTATGGCTAGCACCTCCCCCAAATATCCAAGTGACCCAGGATACTAGTTTTTACAAGCCCGCTGAATTTTGTCAAAACAATATAAGCATACATAAAAAGGATATATTCCTTGTCATGTTTTTTTCGCTGTGAATCCAAATCAGAACTGTTTATTGCCAAGTACGTTACACATACAAGGAATTCTGACTGCAAATGGGGAGGAACTGTTTTTGTGGTGTGAGGTCTTGGTCCTGATGGACCGCAGCCTCTTGTCAGAGGGAGGGGACTCGAAGAGTTTATGTCCAGGGTGAGAAGGGTCGGCTACAATCTTTCTTGCCTGCCGCAGGGTCCTGGAGGTGAACAAGTTGTGGAGGGACCGCAGATTGCAGCCAATCACTCTCTCAGCAGAGTGAATAATACGTACCAGACGGTGATGGAGGTGGAGGGGATGGACTCAATGATGGCAGTGTCGAAGTGCACTATCATTGTCTTTGGCAGGTTGAACTTCTTCAGCTGCCTCTGAAAGTAAATCCTCTGCTGAGCCTTCTTTTTGATGGAGTGGATTTTAAGCTCCCATTTGAGGTCACTGGGTTATGGGGGAGACCAGGGAGCAGAAGGACTCCACAGCGTCAACGAGGGTGATAGGGGCAGGTGAGGCTGCGTTCTTGTGGAAATCCAGGAGTTGGTCGGTGAGGGTTTTGTAGGTGGGACAGGACAAGGTGCTCAAAAGACTTCATAACCACAGAGGTCAGGACGGTGGGCCTGTAGTCATTAAGTCCTGGGATCTTAATTTTTTTGTGGATGGGGATAATGGTGGAGGCCTTCAAGCAGGCTGTGTGTACATGTCAGAAAGCCAAAGGTGAACCATGTTGTGCAGTCGCAAAGTGCAGGAGTCAACATAATGGCAGAAAATACTCTTCCAACGACATGAGCAAACTTTGCTTTTCCATGCAGTAGCTCATCGAAGGTGCTGACGATTAACTTTAAGCTAACTGGTATGCTATTGGTGGCGCAAATTTGAGCTGAATCTATTTCAGTCTAATCATAGACTGTATGTAAGAAGTGGACATAGCCACCGAGACGTCACCCATTTGTTTGTGGACTGCTGTTTTGAAGCCTTGAGTTTGGGACTTTGGCCATCACCATCTTGGTTTTTGGCTATTGCCATCACGTTTTCTTGCAACCAGAAGTGAAATATGAGGGTGGAACTAAATACAAACGAACGCTGAATAAGACATTTTTAGGCAACACTGTCAAACACACTGTGATAGGTTTAAAGTTGTAAGACAAAAGCACGTACAACACCCAGACTGAACAAGCCGTGGCAGTGACCCGTCAATCACAAGTAAGCCATGGCTTAAAATCTATAGGTGTTCATGATTCAGTTAGCTGCACTTTGAGTCTTTTAGATACAAAAATGGCAAACAACAATATGACAATGCTCCTAATGGGGACACCAAAAGGAAATAATAGTTTACAAGATCTAAATGCACCTTCTAGCAGCTATTGCAACTATTTATTTACATTATCCTTTGATTTTTAAATTGCTCCATACAGTAAATTTAAGTGGTGTTGACTTTAGTTGCTGAAGCAGGTGAGGTAAGCACTGGATCTCCTGCAGTCACACAAACTCAGACTATATAAATATTGCCTTTTCGCCTTACTTCATAGCCCATGTTGCAACATAGCAACAGCTTTTACTGGAACACTCATTAAAGATTGAAGGATGACTTGGAAGGAAACATGGGTACTTTCCACTAATGGAGCAAGTGACCATTCAAGGACTCATTTTTTCCATAGGCGAGGCAACCAATTATGAGCTTCTCTCAGGTAGAAACAGTCAGTTGTTATCTGCAGCTGAACACTATCTGTATTCTCACTAACGTGCAAATGTACATGACTGAGTCTGTTTCCAGGCTTATTCTATGTGGTGAACAGGGACTAATGTGCATTTTGTGCAATACATGTGTGATTGTATGTATTCACATGTGTGTATATAAACCATAAACCAGGGCAGGAGGGCCTCAAAGGTTGAAGCACAGTCTTTGTTTCCTCGGAAACTGCCCTTCATTTCAGTGGCAGTCTTGAGATGATTATCTCGAGATGTGTGTGTGTGAAATAGAAAGAAAGAGTGCGGGATGCAAAGAAAAAGATTGAGAGTGGGAGGTGCTGGATTATGAGGTTCCTGGAAGGGTCCCTTGCCTGGATCCCCTCACTGACTATGTCAGCTATAGAGAATGTAGAGTTGGAAGGACACATAGAGGATTTAACAAGAGTAATTTGTAATTGTAACAAATACAATACAAAACATTCCAATCCTTCTTTGAAGTTGTGAGTAATTTTCCACTTGTATTGCTACAAACAAGGCTTTGAGGGTTTCTCAAATAGTAACACGGGTTGTAAAACACAGAACTATAGTAGGTTCTGTGAGAACTATTTAGCAGTGGCCTAACATTTGCACTCCACAAACAGCAACCAGGATATGAAGACATGCATCCAAGGCCCTGCACAAATAGCAGCCATGATCTCTGACCACTAAGGTCACAAACTTAAATAAAGTTGGACCATAAGGGACACAAATGTTCGACCAAATAAGCATAGCATTTAAATGACTTCTACTTGTTTCCCACACTGACTGGCATACTAAAATAAGTTCTCATGGAATTCTGTGTCCTCGTTTGTGTAAAAAAAAACATACAGAATTCCAAAACTTTCACAGCACCATGATACTCAAGAGGCTGCTGTTCCCTTCCCTTCTTCTAATACGCCAGTGAAAAAGATGGGGTGAGGGTAATGAAAAGCAAAACTGTCAACTACACAGCTTATTCAACAGAAATGTAGGGCAGGAAAGTTTATTGAGAGAATCTGGGCTAGAGATATTCTTCCCCTAAATAGAATTCTTTGTTAACAAACACTCTGTCCCAGTAACCCATATCCATGCCATCATACTTTAGCAGCTGTGTGATCTGGTGTCCCAGATCGACAGGAAAAATGGATTGATTTGTCATTCCAATCGCACAGTCAGTGGAATGATTGTCTTGGCTTTCTGCCTCTTGGGAACCAATGTGTAAATGCAGACTGATGTCAGACAGAAATAACACTGCCAATCTCCTGACGGGCAGTCAACATTCTTCTAAGATGAGAATAGTAAAGCAGGGCCTGGCACCAGCGTCAGTGGGCGGACTTGCTGAAATTGAGATAAAAGCCAGTCTATGGAATATATTGTCATAAAACACTGACGAAACCCCCCAAATCACCTCATCAGTAGTCCCCTAGAGCCACGACTGGCTTGCTAAATCAACTACAATCTGTCCACTGAGAAAGACACAGTGAGAAATTTGCTTTCTAAAGTGATCCAACCCACAAAACTACATACCATTATCTTTCATGTAATGTTGAGTATTTTGTCCAGTTGTTTTATTTCTAATGGACTCCATACTGTAGGTTTGGCCCCCCAATCTCCTCTTTAGACCAGGAAACTGAAATATATGTGTACTTTATCAACCAACCAACCATATGACCGTATGGCACACTAAGGATCTAATGGGGCACTGTGACACCCAATCTGCATTTACCTTCAGTCAAATGACATTGACATGTGCTTAATCAACTTACTGGACATGAACTGACTCAATTGCAGATGTTCCTTCAATTCTTTTCCCCTTTTACGTTTTTTTCGGGTGGTGTTTCCTTATCCAAAGCGAAGGTCCAAGGACCAAGGGTGTCAAAGCCCCTTGATGCAAATTTAAGATTTGTGATATAAATAAAATGATTGATTTCCCACTGTATCTAGGCTCATATTGATTGACACAGGAAATGCAAAACATCATCCATCATGGTTCAGTACATTCATTTAAGGTGTTGTATATGAGATTGGGAGCATTTCCATTTCCTCTCAACGGCTCTCAATATGGCAACGGCTGATCCGACAGCTCGCAGCTCACATTGCTACCACTGCTCATGCTTGGTTTGAGCTCGCTGCAGTGATGCAGGCGCAAAGTACACGTGGCAGAAAATGATGTCATCACAGCTTTACAGTGATTGAATAAAGGCGATTACGTATGCCCATGAATATGAGTTTACAGTTAGTTATAGTTTCTCCTCAACATTGAGGAGGTTGGTTGATGCCGTTTTGCTGGTAACACGCATTGAATTTTTTCTTCTTCACAGTATATTTGTTTTTTTACGGAAAACACTACAACGTGTTGAGTGTTGAGCATGAATGCCTGTGGAGGTGTAAACAAAGCTTAACAGTGCAAACAACAGCAAAAGTGCTGGCAGAGCTAACCTGGTGTAATCCTGAAAAACACTGGAAGAGGTGATCAACATTTATCAACCTATGTTTACAGATATTAGTTACATAAATAATTACAGTCTGTAAGAATAAAATCAGATAAAGATGGCTGCCAGCTATCTCCCTGGTTACCACAACAGACAATAATATAGCCAGTAAAGCATTATTATCTGATTGAGTGAAATCTGTTTAGTATTAAGCACTTACTGGTGACAGCTATGCCACTCCCAGGCATGATGTGGCCTGTTGGGCATGAAGTCAGCAGTCCCCTTGTTCTTCACCCTCTGAGGGAATCGCAGCAGGACCCTTACGTCGTAGTCTGTGATCTCAGGGCCATAGGCGGAGCTGAATGGCGGACACATATATCAGGACCAAAAACATTGAGGAAAACAACAGTACAACTGGCTGCAAAAAGAATGTCCGCAAGTCTGTTTCTTATAACTTAGACAAGGAAAGAAAAAAAGAGCAGGACCGGAAAGGCTTGGAGGCAGGAGCATATCTACTAAATAATTCATTCTACAGATTACAACAATCTCTCCACATACACAGTTTCAACACGGGGAGAGGGAACATGCCATTGCACGATTCACTTTTTTGTGTGAAAGAGGAGGAACAACCTCGAGTTCACAATGCCACTGAAGATCTAAGCCATTCATCTTGTGGCTGTTGTTGACATTGGAGTGTATGGCAAATTACAACAGCCCATCTGTCGGTGATTGCTGCAAACTCAGACAGGATATGAAAGGGCTTTGAGGGATGGCTGTGCTTGTGATGGGAAGAGGGCAAATAGAGCAGCCATGGGGACAGCACACTTCCATCATTTCAATAGTGTCTTTAGTACAGAGGCAGTCAAAGGGCCCAGGCCCGGGGCTCAGGGGATGCTATCCACAACACAGAGAAATTAAACTAACAGTCTCTATCCCAGAAGGCGACCAGGATTCGGTTCACTTAAATTGTGCTGTTGGTCAACTTTTTTCATTATTTCTTCCAGATATTATTGCACAGAACTGGTATGATCCTGAAGGCTACTTTAGACTTGTGGCTGGTTCACTCGCTGGTTAATGTTGCCCAAAGGTGAAGCAACTTATAAAGAACATTATTTCATGAAACAAATGCGCTTTGCTGTTAATGCATGATCCGCAGCAGGGTACAACCTGGACAGGACATCAGAGGGCTACATTGAAAAGGGAAATAATTAATTGTTTCTTACATACTTCAATTGAATGTTTTTCAGGTGTGTGAACCACTGAGCCATTAAAATTAGAACATTTGTCCCTAACATGAAAACATTAAAAGGAAAACAGAACCCATAGGGCCAAGAACATGTTTGATACTGTGAGAATACTGTGTAGAATTAACCTATTGGAAAAGTAAAGAAATATAAAATTAAATGAATACACCTAAGCCAGAAAAGGACATCCAGAATTGAGCTTACCTTGAAAGACATTTTTCTTCAGAAGCACAGCGGAGAGAGTACATGTGGGCTTTCTGGATATATGTGGAAGCCTGGACATAGTTGGGATCAGGAACCAGGTCAGGCAAACCTGAAATGATAGACAGACTGCTCAACCTATATGGTAATTCAGCCGCTTTAAATAACACACAAACTTGCTTTCAACAAGTGAAAGTAATTTCCTCACAAACCCCACAAATCTGAAATCATATAAATCTACTCCAAATACTGAAAACAAAAGAGTAATTACTTATTAGAGTAGTCAAACAGACATTTTAAACTCTAACATGATAGTATTTGAACAATGTTATAAAGTGTAGTTAAAGCTGACAAACTACATTTAAGACACTGCTATTTCACTGAGATTTTACTTGATTCAATGATTAGTAATCTGTGACAGGTCACCTTTTGATCTCTTTAAATTCCAGTCTGTCCCATCACTGCCAGCGAATTCACATTGTCATCAACTTTTTATTACCTAGTAATTATGATGGTGCTGATCGGCAGATACGATGGGCCCACAGTTCAAGACTGGGTCACTCTAGAGAGAGCTGTTGGCAACTGATTACTGTGAATTCCAGATTATTATCATGGTTTTCTAATGAGACACTTTTGCTCCGTAAGCCAGTCAGACAGGGTGAGTTTGAGTTTTGAGCACAAGAGTTGCAAAAGGTAACCTTTTTTATACCAATAATTTCTTGGCTAATGTCATGTGATCTTCCATGTGCACTGATCTTAATATGAACGTTTCACTTGAACTAAACCTTTAATATAGTAAACATAGAATGACTAGTCATATCTGTTTGGGATAAGGCTAAACTTGTAAGTATCTGAGTTGCAGCGTCACAGGAGAGCTTTTTGCAATGCACCCTGTGTTTTTCATACTTTGGATTCTGCAAACAAGTGACAGAGATGAAGAGATGAGGGAAGGCACAGGCGCATAGAGATGCAGCCAGAGAGCCAGACAGAGACACAGAGAGGGAGAACGTGCGTGCCAGGGCAAAAACAACAGTGATCTCACACCACTGCTGTTTTGAAAGTGGGCGACTGACCAAGTCTGTCAGAAAACCTGAAGAACAAGTAAAAAAAAGCAGGCCTTACTTGTCAGAGTGAATGTCTGTCTGTAACGTTCCCAGTAAAGGCCATGCCAGCTAGGGTCTCTGGCGCAACTTATCACCCCTCTCTGTTTAGCATACAAAGGCCAGACACGCTTTAATGTGAGCTTGTACAAGCAATTGAAAGTCAAACCATCCAACCTCTCAGTCTATAAGTGTTAATAAAATCACAAAAAATGATGTACAACTTTAATTTCTGTTGCAGCCATCTTAAACCACGGAAATGAAAATAGATAGTGAAATAACACACTGTCTTTTGATTTTGGATTAATATAAAGGGCTTTAGCAACAGTCGGTTAATGCAAACCAG
Source organism: Ophiodon elongatus (assembly GCA_016806645.1). Taxonomy (NCBI): domain Eukaryota; kingdom Metazoa; phylum Chordata; class Actinopteri; order Perciformes; family Hexagrammidae; genus Ophiodon; species Ophiodon elongatus. Next base: position 1,461,088 of record JACSYO010001856.1, read on the forward strand.
ACAGGAAGTTTTAGATTTTACAGTTTAACATCCTGGTAAGTCATCCCTCTCAGCTCCTAGTTGAAATAAGGGCTTTGCCTTGCAAGCATTGTGTACACATCCTATATGACAGCTCTCTCCGAGGCAGACGTAAAGAACAGGGGAAGCCTCCTGGGGCAGACCATGATGTAAACACTGTAAGACCAGTGTGAATGCAGAGTTTTTCCAGCAGCACTCTCAAGCAATTTCTTTTCTCCTCAACCTAGAAAGGCTTTGTTCTCTGCCTCCTAATCTTTTGAAATGTGAAATTGGGTGTCTTTCAGAGGGATAAAGTGTATTGAGAAGCCAGAGCTGATCAGCTCTCGACAGCATGTGACAAAGCCACACATTACACTCTAAGTGGGGCACGGAGAAAAGAAACTCAATCTTGCCATGCTTTTTATACCATCTAATATAGCGTAATAAAATACACGAGGGCCCCAGCTCTAGATACTCCTGCTTTAAGCGCCTGGCTGTTAGCTGCAGGGGACTGACAGATCGGAATACTTGAAATTCATTGAGGTAATTTTAAAATAAAAAATCAGAATAGCGTTTGATGATCAAGTATAAAGTATATCAGAGCTTCTTTGGCGAGGTAGTTTATTTTACTCTCTATGTCCTGTTGTTAATACAGTGTACATCATATCATGATTATCAACCATTTTATTTTTGGTCAGTAGATATATTAAAGCAATAGTGAGATGCTAAAACAGTGATGTTTAAGCTCATGATTGAAATAACAGCAGCTCTCCCTTTCAGCTGCCTTAATTAATTAATCTTACGGTCTAATTATTCTCATGTATGACTGCTTGTGGCTTTGTCACAGAATATGAGAGCAATTAATGGTGAGTTGAAATGATGTGGGGACAATATGCAAAACTTTTTTAACTGATATTTCCCATTATACTTAATTAAGAAACCACTGAAACATTGCAGCTTTCCAAGCTACACTCAAAAGAGTGCACAATCCAATTCAGCAACTAGGCTAGAGTAGTACTAACAGAGAAAACTACGCACGTGAATTGATTTGATTCATCTGAATGTGTTCTCAAATTGAACTCATCGTTGATCAGAATCTGTTCTTTGTCAGTTTGCCTGATAACACAATACAGGGATTTCTCAAGGGGACAAAAAGAGAATGAGCCTCAGGAGCACACCATCTATTTCTTTAACCTTAGTATTAGAACGTAGTTAAAGGAACTTTCTGACTGATGTGAAAGCCAATGTGTATTGAGAAAAAAACACTCACAAACTTGATCAGTTGATCCAATTTTGCACATATGGCAAAGGGATCTGTTTTTAAAACTTTGAACACAGAGTACATACATTGTACTGCATAATGTTCTTGCCCTCTTCATGCCACACTCTGCTAACGGCTGTGAGTCAAGCCCTATTCATTAACTTTTTTTGACAGTTAAAAGCAATGACTGGAAAGTGGTTCTGGTTACCGAAACTAGTTTCATGGCCCTAAACCTAGTCATTGCTGTTATTTGTACTCTTTGGTTGCGAATGATAAAACTTACCAGCTAGTTCACCAACGCTAAACCTACCCTAAACCTATTTGGGTTTTGTTGTATTTTCATGCACTGAACACATATGGCCATGCGATAGATTTACATTTACAATACAATAATGTATTTATATTCTTTTAGGAGCATTGTGGTCATTGAAACATATGTTTATTTTATATATATAGCAGTGTATGTTATGTACTTTACTGCCTCTAATAGGACACAACATTTCCCTTAGAAATGGCATTGATATGCTTAATAAATATGCTTGTCTGTTGTCCAAAGTTTTAAGTAGATCTAAAACTTGTAGATCACAATAGTTATTATGGAACTGTAACAGCTTAATGATGTGCCATGAAGCACTGCAATAAAAACGTCAGCTTTCCAACAGCTCCCAATGGCGGAATCTTTATCACAGTGATTACTGGGAGCACTCAGGCATCTGCACACATGTTGGCTTTTTGTGCTGTAGAAATGGCTCCCAGCAATAGAGTGGCTAATGAATGATGGTTGCATCACAGACAGTACACTAGAGAGACTGCAGCACAGTTAGGCAGATCATTGAGTAACACAAAAGATAAATCTACATTATTAAGAGTCTGAGAAATTCATTGGAGGTCCTCATCTCCTGTTAGCTCAGACCAGACACAGCCTCTGGTGGTCAGAGCAGAGAAAACCACCACATGTTGTTTGCATTTAGGTAAGTAATATTTTCCTCCAGCATTAATAATAAGCTCAAGAAAAACGTCTTACTTAACAGCACTTTATGAAACTATATTATTTAAGCCAGGATATTGCAGGTTTTAACATTCACTCTTCCCCTAAGAACTCTGACTAAATATTTTTTTGATTTCCTGTAGCTGAAGCAATGGACCCCATATGTAACAGGGACTTTCCATGCTCTCCCTCCCCCTCAGGGAGTGGTGAATTACTGTATCCCCCTCCCTTGTTTCCCCTCTCCTGTCCTCAAGCCCAGAAGGCAGACACGGCCCACCAACACCCCCTGTCACCAGACCCCCTATGAGGTCACCACTGCCATTACCCAATTCAACACACCGCGTGAACCAGTCTGCTTTTGTGTAGCACAGACCTCCCCACACAAAAAACACAGTGGTTCTTGTGTGCTCTCTGTACATTGGCAGGGTTTGTGCAACACCTGGTTTCAATAACCATACAAGTGGGAAAAGATGAACCTTGTGTCCACTTTGCTCTGTTTGTAAACTGAAAAACAGGCTGAACTTTGAGTGGACGTTTTATTCTGATTACTCCAGATATCTGACTAACATGAAAGAAGAACATTGTAAAAACATGACTGCATGCTTGAGGGGATGGTGAGCTCTCTACTCCCCTAGGTTTTGTGTGTCCAGTAATTACAGAAATCAAATCAAAGACAGAAATACCTTTAAGGTGAATGCCCACAGTGAATATGTTCCCTGTTTATACTGAAAATGTGAAATATTTTAAGTGCCTTGGAATTGGCTCAAAATCAGACTTCCCACCCATGAACCTCTCCTAATATTATCAAGATTTTAAATAAAGGATACATTGTGTTAGCTCACAAAACCCAAAACAAAAAGCTTACCGTACCTGTCTGTTCTGGTCTGTACACACTCCCGACATTCATGCTGGGGTTCTCGAGGCCAGAGTTTGGAGAATTTCTGCCTGGAGAAACGGGCTGCAGGAAAGGAGGCTGGGGTCTTCCATATGGAGGAAACTGCTCATACTGAGGGCTCCTGACTTGTGGTTGACCAGCTGGTCCTGTCCTGTCAACTATTACGGAAGGTGCCTGGTTGGCATCAGGGACAGAGACAGCAGGGACAGCAGGAACAGCAGGGACAGCAGGACCAGTCCCCCCATTGAAGATACTGTGGGTGTATCTGTGGTCCAGACCATCTGCAAATGGTGGTTGGGCAGCACGTGCAGGCACCACAGGATTGGGCCCATAGCCATAAGATTGGTAGTAACGGTAGCTATCGTCAGTAAAATCAGTGGGAGAACCTGGGAGCACTGGGGCCTGACCTCCATACACTCCACCAGTATACCCCTGTCCAGCACCATACCCTCCACCGCCAAATCCTCCACCACCATATACCCCACCGCCATATCCTCCACCTGCAACAGGCTGAAAAGGTGGCTCATAGTTCCTGACTGCCCCTTCTACAAAACTAGGGTCGTAAGGTACTTGTTGGAAGGGAGGCTGTTGAGGAAATGGGTTCTGTGGGTAGGATGGTATATAAGAGGATGACGATGATGACGATGATGATGATGATGATGATGATGATGAAGATCCTGTGGATGGCCTGAAGCGAGTGCCAGAGGATCCTTGGAACTGACTACCCCCTGTGCTGCCTGCAGTTTGTCTCCAGTTATCAGGCACTTGCCCAAATCCAAAAGGATGCCTTGCTTGCCCACGGACAGTTTCAGAGGATCCTCTTGGTGGAGCCTGTCGGCGGACATTGCCTCCCTGAGATCTATGTGAAGAACGTGGACGAGTGTCTGCCACAACTACCCTTGGACCTCTGTCCTGGGCCCCTACCCCAGCAGGGACATATTCAGCTCCACTATTCAGCAGGCTAAACAGCCGGCCATTGTTCTCCCATTGTATCACCTGCCTCCAAGGGGTGGCAGAGCCGTCCTGCCCCTGGCCCCGACTCTGGCTCTGCTCCTGAGTCTGTGTGGCAACCTGAGCCTGCCCTGAGCTCAGCCGGACAAATACCAACCATGCCACAACAATAGACAACATACTGGCTCCAAAGATGCCACAGCTCAGCACACGGTAAAAAAAAGTCCAGTGCACCAGCAGCTCAAACTCTAACCACCTGTAGCTATGTCAATAAAACATGTGTGTCTTCTTCCCGCAGGTACAGCTTTGGTGAGAGTGTTGAGACAGACGCAGGGTTGAAAAGTAAGCCTGTGGTTGAGTGCATCTGCAGGTCTTCACTGCCAGCAGTAGAGGAGGTTGAATGTGCATTAAGTAGCAATCACACCCAGGAGAGTGAAAGTGAGCTTCAGAAGACCAACTAGTGGTGTTGCCGTCTGTTGCTGTGAGAATATGTCCTGACTTCTTGTCGGTCTGTTCGCTTGCTTGTCAGTAGACTGAGCATTGCTTTCTGCCTTCTGGAAAGAATTGTCTGTGCACTGCACGACTGCAAGCTTCTATTTGCCTGATTGCTTACAATGGGCTGTGAAAAAATCTCAAACTTTTTTTAAGCAGAGGTCCCACATGGCCCTAGTGCTAGTGATGTTTCCTGGCCTGCAGCAGCCAGGGCTCCGTGAGGCTTCCACAGTCAACATTAACATCTGCAAAGGCATTCAGACATATAACACATCTCACTTTCAAGGGTTTTGCTTTCTCTTCTCATCCTGTACAGTACAAGCATAGATACTCAGAACATGACCATGATTTTTCTAAAGGTGTTTCAAAGGCTTGTTATGTTTTTGCTTTGCTTTTAAACCTTGAAGAAATGCAATAACCATGTGCAGCTGGGGAATTACTGGTAATAGGGACACTCTGTCACAGAGAACCACACTGATGCAGTTCAAACAATAGACAACAGGTTAGTTTTTACTTGATCCTAAAGTAAAGCCTTTCATTAAGCGATGTTGATGTACGACAAGGCAACATTAGCACAAACAATGAGCAGTTAATAAGGATTTACTGTCTGGTAATCCATCATGTGACTTTATATGAAAATGAGTCTTGTATCTACAACACAATTGGTTAATATTCATGTGCTGGGTATGTTACGACATGTGGTTTGTATCCTCCATCCTAAGAAATATCAAAGTGAGGTCAATTAGGAAGGTAGGAAACCCTCCTCCCACCAAACACACATATCAACACCTCTCTCCAGCCCTCACTCCCATTGCTGCTTGTAGTACGCTGAATGCACAAAAGACATGCATACAGAGCTCCACAGCAAGACAACACTGTGTGCTGTTGTCTGTGAGTACTATCAAAGCACTGTTGCACTCTGAGACCCTCATTTACACTTACTTGAGAGACAAGTCATGAATAGGCATTTTCATGTTACTGCTTGCCTTGATAGAGTGAGTGCATGCAGACACAATCTGATTTCCCCCCGTTATCAAAGTCAGCAGTTTGCAAGGTATTTTCCTTGGCATGGATTGCATGGGCAATGGCCACAATGTGCCACAGTCCAAATAGAGGACAACATTTCTTCAGAGTTGTAGCAGTCAACATCTACATTGCTACTCTGAAACAGGTTCCAGAAAAAACACCTGATGCACACATGTTGATTTCAGTTTAAGTCCTCTCCCACAAATGCACAAGAGAAGCTCCATCATGATCATTCCTGCACAATGGAATGTAGGGAAAAGTCTTCAGGGAAAATAGCTGGCCATGCATAACAGAGTGCATCAATATGGATATGATGTCATTACTATATGTAATACATCTGGGTCTACAGACATGAGCTGCTTTCTCATACAGCTATGCAATGACTCATGACAACCTAAAGGTTGACACACTCATGACTGAAAATCAAAGGTTATTCACTTTACATTGTATTTTTTCTTCAACTTAAACACAATTAGTTATACAAAATCAACCTGATAATTAAATGCTTCCTACTAACACACAATTATAGATACAACTTTGATTGTATCAAGTAAGAATAAGAATATCTGAGAGGTCAACACGTTTTTTTTTACAACTTTTATCCTTGAGCTCTGTATTCAGATTTACTGCCACCACCACTAGCATCTATTCTATTGCCATGTGACAGGTGAAGTATCTTCTTATTTTTCACTTTTTTGCTGTGATACCCTATGAGGGGATTTAGCTTGAGAGTGACACAAAATGGAGAAATACCTTGAGAAAGGACAGTGTCAGATTCTTCTGGGCTTACACTGTCCCACTTTGTTCAGTACTTCTTTTAAAACAGGATTCTTGCCATCTTTTGGATCAGTCTTGTTTTCACCTCTCACTCCTGCATTAGTAATACATCCCCTTTCGGCTTTTTTTCTTTTTTTTAAGCTACATTACGGTTGAGTTTTTTTTTTCTTAATTACAGATTGATCCCAGGGGATTTTCCTCAAGAGACAGAAATTGCTTCTTTAAAGAGGCAGACCAACAGAGAGCCTTGAAATCCTTTCACTGAAACATTCCACAGAGATTAGTCTAAGTTGTGAGGCAAGGTTGGTTGTTTTTGTGTGACTGCTGTGTGCGTCTCCTGTCTGCTGGAAACACCATGTACTCTGTGAAGTTCTGTGAAAGAAGGCATTGATCTGAGTGACTATGCAGCACAGGAGGAAAGCCCAGGGAGTCGGCATCCTGCTGAGAGCCACCTTTAGCTACACAGAATCAGAGCTATAGAGATTATATTATATACTTGGAACTACATTCATTTCTGAGTCAAGATAGTAGATGGAAGTTCTCATATGTGACAACAAACTTAGCAGTGTTTTTAGTTCAGAATTCTATTAAACTAAGAATTTTGGATGATGATATAATAGAAGTACAAACTAATACAATATGTATCAAACCGAACTATGTCCTGGTTTTGTGTCCTATAAAGGAAACTAAAGCAGTATTGCCTAAAACACGGACCAATCATAGTCTTGTGATCAAACTGACAAAGGTTTTTACCTGATACATCTTTTTTTAATCAGGCCAGATACCACTGCTCTGTCAAAAGAGATGCCTGTTCTCCATGGAAACGGGTTTGGAGCAGTGCAGATTTGATGCTAATTTTGACAGCTGACAAAACAACATCAAATAAAGAGAAGATATCTTATAATTAGGATAAAGATCTCTTTCTTATATGACAATCTTTCAACTTTGCAACTGTCAGATGTTGCAAGAGTTGCACTTTGCGATATACTTATTTGATCCCTCCTTATTCCAAGAGGAAATTCTCTGATATACAAAATGAAAGATAGATGACGAACATACAGAAAAGCAAAGGTTACATTGGCTGCCTGTGTAGAACAGCTCCTATCCTGCACATACCAAATCCACATCCTACATTTGTGTTTCAGGATTTAGAATGGAACAATGCAGCTTTAGTAAACTTGTTAAAAACCGAAGAATTATGTGATGGCAAAGTTTGTGTATTCAATGTCAGACATGATAATAAACCACTTCCTGAAGTTGGTTAGGAATTTGACACATTCAGCATTTAGTTGTCCTACAGCTTTTCTTCCCATCTGTAATCTGCTGGAAAAACATTAAAAGTTTGCTGTGGCTGCATTTTCTGTGGAACATTTCCAGCTATTTTGTAAAGAATGTTTTGGGTCATGGGAGGGGATTCTTTTCATTATTATTATTAAATCTAAACATTAAGGAAAGTGCCTTTGCTGTTAAGAAGCATTGATTTTATGTAAGCGTTAAAATAGGTCAGTTGAATTATTCAAACACGGCCGTACTAAAATGAGTTTATTAGTGCAGTGAAAGCAGTAACTGTAACAATGCAAACTGTATCTGTAGTTAGAACCTGTAATAACTGTTAACTCCAGAGGAACACATCAGATCCCTTGTCTTTCATCTGGTTTACGCCCCGCTGTCTCCAATATCAACTAATTACTTCCATGTACAATCCTTACTTCCACTTCAGCATAGCAGTGACAACAGCTGAAGTTGGCAGTTGCGAGCACATTTGGTCATACCGTTGGAGCAGTCAGCCTTTGATGTACCCACCTGCTTTCCATTAATTTAATTTTCATTCAAGGAGAGTCATCGGGCACCTGCACTCTGTTTATGGCTCAGTATCAGAAACAATGAGACAGAAACAATAAAAATATAGTGAGACAAGTGGTTAGGGCACATATCACATGGACTAAAACTCCCTAAGAAACAAATCCCGATTCGAAACCCAACTGGCTGAGCCGTTTGCTGCATGGTTTTCCACTAGTCTCTTCACATTTCCTGTCACTCCCCACTATCACTATCAAATAAAGACAGAAAATACCCAAGTAAACTTTGACGAAAAAAAAGACACTAAGAGTAAGTGCACTGCTGCAAAGTATAATTTTTCTTGGCATTTTTCCTTTTCTCTGAGCAAATTTATAATGTCTTAATTATTACACAACAATAGGACTGTGTTAAGAGCTCGTACATGTTTGATGTGAATATGTGTAACATAACAAGCTACATTAAAAACTACTAAACCTGCAGCTAAGAAGATTAGGATCTTGTTTGACAGAATTGATTCATATTACACATTACAGCAACATATATCATTTTGCATGTGTCAGGCTGAAAACTCCTTGTGTTTTATGTGGTATTCTCATGTTTGAGTCACTTAAATTGGGTCCCAAACTCCCTCCCTGTGTATGACTGTTAGGAGGTAAACGCCAAGATTGTCTTGATTGTTCCCAGTTGGATAATTTTGGACACATTAGTGCTGCTTACGTTATTTAGATTATTCTGGTAATCAATTGGATCAGTCTCCCACTATTCTCCTTAAATAGGGAACACATTTGTTTGAAGAAAGACAAATGACCTAATTGCATCTGTAATTAAGGCATCAAGTTCACAGGACCTTCAAAATACAGAGTGCCAAGAAAGTGAGATTATTCAGTCCCTGGATGATATTGATCTAATACAGTGGAAAGCAGGGGGTAAGGATAAAGGAGGGAAAACACAGAGGCCAAATTCCAATCCAGCCCATACACCCTCTCCTACTGCTTCTACACCATTTGCGTATTTGAGTAGAGGGTCCGCCATTTTAAGTGCCAACCCACACCAATTAGTGGGGAGTGGAAGTGGGTTCGAAAACCCTCTAACGAGTCTAAATTGATGATGACTTAACCAGCTGCCCTTACTGACCATGTGCCACGCTGGTTTGTGTTCGTCATGGAACACACTCTTTACAAATTGTTCGACGACTACCTATACAAACTTTTATTTGTAAACTGCTCAAACTAAGATAGACATTTAATATTGTCATAAAGAAGTTAACAACTTAAAGGTTATATTGTATTTAGGATGAACTATGCCCTTGTCTGATCTAGAAAACGGTAGATGTTCATTTGATTGTAAATTGTTGTATATTTATATACAACACATGTATACAACATACATTTTTTATTACTTACCCCAATCAGCAGCTATAACCCCATAATTTATATCTTCAGTTGTGCAATACTAACTTAACAGAACCCACATTTAGTGAAATAATTTAACTCAATACTGGTTTACTCTATAATTAACACTGTATTTATTTATACTGTACATTTAAACTAGTAATCTTATTTAATTACACTTAATCATAGATCCAATTTGTCTGTATTGTTATTTGCACTGTTATATATTGTAGTATACATATTTACATATTTCTTATTCATATTTTGTATACGTACTCTTGTTATATTGTAGTATAATGCACATATTTCTTACCTACTAATTTATATCTTCTTATAATTCCTCCATGGCATATTTATGTGCTTGAATGGGAGCAATTGTAACCCAAATTCCCCCCTGTGGATCAATAAATATTTCTGGTTCTGATATTTATTTAAAGTTTCCTTGCCGGAGAGACGGAAGTTTGTCCCGCTGTATTGATACCCAAAACCTTAAAAAGGGATGCTTCATTCAGCTGCGAGTGTCTGGGTTGAGTCCAGGGAGAGAAGGAGTGATGTGATTGATGTTAAACTCTGAGGTTAGCCAAGGAAACCCAGAGCTGTGGGGGATATCTGTGCTAGTTTGGTGCTGATAGGTGTGTTACACTGATTAACAACCCAACAGAGTGTAGCAGGCTGATGAGAACATGCAATTGAGCAATGCACAGATGTGCATTCACACACATACAGCTGGCTCACACATCCAAACACAGATAGTACAGTAGATAGTGTGCATTAAATATCCCAAAGCTTGATCATTCCTCTTGTGTTCCCTCAATAAATCATACAATTTGTGTTATGAGCACTTTCACTTCCCTCTTGACCATTCAAATGTCTCGATGGACCTTTAGATGGTGGTGTTCACTCCTCACACACTGTGAGAGAAATTGAGGGGATATTAATCTGCTCATCTGATCTCGTAAAGTGTGAGTTCACGACCTGTAAACCTCCCCTCAGTTGCAAACTTCAGAGGCAGGGGCTAATTTGAGCTCGGATCCCCAATGACAGTGGCCTTTTGCACACACAGCTCAACCTAGCGGGAAGGACATGGAGGCAACACACAATCTAAATCAGAGATTATAATGCAAACAGCCCTGTGGGGCTCACTAATGACTAAGGTGAGCCTGAGATGCAGCTTCAAACCTGCTTCGGAATATCAATTAGGTCTCTCAGGGACATGGGGATGGAAGGAAGTGACTGGCATAGTAAGCACCTACCGCTTGTCTGTGGGCACCTCCAGCACACGCTATGCACTGTGATGACTGCCGGGAGATATCGAGCAAAAAGGAAAAGAGGGAAAACAAAGTCAAGATGGGTAAGGTGGTGTGGGCGGGGGCAAGTGATGTAAGAGAGAGAATTCCATTGTCATGTGAAAGAGGAGACTGGAAATTTGTTCGAGCAGCCTATTCAATTAGCTCCAGATATCCACAGCTGGTCCCCAGAGAGTCATCTCCACAGATGTGTTGTGTGCTGTTGTCTCCACATCCCAAAGAACTACCCTTCCTCTGTTCTCTCTCTATTTTCTCAACTCTTATGTCCCCTCTTTGTTACATTCTATAGACAACACAACAAGGTCCTCGTAATCAGATCCGGGCTCAGCCGGGATACAGAGCAGAGAGACAGACAACGGGCTGAATCTGAAATCATCTCACACCTCCGCTTGATATTGTTCAAGGAGAAAGCGTCATCAAAGGCCCTCCTCTGTACAGACACAAAGGCAGACACACTCAAACACACCCACATTCAGAATAATGTACAAAAAGAATGGAAAAGCCTTCGCTCAGTGGATTTGTGAAGGTGTGGAGTGAATTATCACTTAGAGGGTAGGGTAATGTTATTATGCTATTTGTGCAATGCAATACCTGTGCTGGGAGCAGATTAACCACTGGGAAATTGTCCTTTGGGTGCTTGATTTCAGATAGAGGTGGACAAACTGAAGCTCCTCATTTTCATCCTGCGACCGTTTATTTAGCTGGTTGGTTTCTGTCAGATTTTATCAGATGTAGTTAGCTAGCTAACAAAGCGAACATTACCTTCATGGTGAAAACATTGTCTCCTAACGGGGGTGGCAAGGACCCAGGAGCAGTACGATGGAACCAGAGAACCCTTGAGAAGACTGCTTTATTATAGGCAGAGACACACAGGCAAACAGTCTCGGGAGACACACAGTCAAACAGTCTCCGATCACCTGTCAGGAGAGAAGGCAGACAGAAACCAAAGGAAGCAGAAGCTATCCTCGCGGTCGGGAACAGAAGGCTATGGTGATTTACCAGGGCAAAGGCAAGGCAAGGAAATCGTAATCGGAGACAGAAGGCTGAGTCATTTAACGGGGCAGAGGCAAGGTGGAGGAGTCCAAACAGGCAGGGTCGGAAACAGGGAAACAGTCCGAGGGTAAACGCTGGAAAGTCTGGCATAATGCGGAGAACGATCTAGCCGTGAGTGTGTGTGAAGCTGGGGCTTAAATACTGAAGGGACTAGGTGCAGCAGAGTGGGCAGGAGAGAGTGATTGAGCTGACGAGGTGGGTGTGACTAACAGGTGCACTGAATAAGCTGATTAGGTGAGTGAGAGATAGAGTGGCAGGAGAGAAGGGAAGTTGAACTGTGACACTCCTGGTGACTTTTAATATTTCTAGTTGACTTATTTTATTAGTTTTGACTTAAAACATTTCAAGAGAAATTATTCTTCAAGAGAGATGATTCTCTCATAATCGTAACACCAGTTAAGCATGTAACCATTTGTACTCTTTATGTCATTGGAACTATTTGTATTTTAAAACTTTTCAACCTAAATACTTCCAGCCTGTTTCATAGTGATCAACAGAAACACACACGTGTTGTGCCCTGACTGATTCATGACAGATTGACATGATATGCAACACATTCTCACTAACAACTCGTCAAATACCACAGCTTGGTCAGTGGCCCTATGCTTCAAACTGTGACGCTGTAGGTGCTCCTCTAGCGTCAGTTTTGGACTCAGGGAGGCCATCTTTCCACTCGTTTCCTCCATAGTATCTTTTCAAAATAAACTTCCGTGTTCACAGGAAATGTACATTTCCCGCTCATTTCATGCATAGTCTCTTTTCAAAATAAACTACAAACAGTTTTTTTCTATTCCGTGTGAATAGATAATAATGGTCTTCTGAACCTACTAGTAGGTGTAGCAGGCTCCTTCTAACCCATATCGATGTGAATGATAACAACTGACAATGCCCATTCAGTATTTAGCTAATGGTAAATCAACTAACAAACTATGTTTTCCTGCTTTTTCTAAATAAATTGTGGAGTCATTTTGGAGTTGGTGCACTGCCCCTACAGTATGCACTATTCTTTAAATGTTCTGTTGATAATGTGTAGATTTTTATCTATACTAATGGTTATCACTGGTCATGCTAACATCCCAATTTTATTAATTCCATACAAAACCCTGCAAACTGTGATTAACGTATGTATAAGCTCTCACTATTTATAAGTTAAATTCCTGTATTCTGTTACATCAAATGGCAATGAGGAGAAGGTCAATGTAAAAAAAAAATGTACTGGAGTTTAGCTTTTTCCTACATCTGTAAAGTGTCTCCACCTTCTTTCTTTCTTTCTCCCACTCCCTCTCTCCCTCCATCCCTCCCTCACCCAGACAGAGTGATTGATCTGATACGCCATTGAGTCAGATTACATTATGCAGTTCTCACTGATAAGAGAATAGCGAAACAACTATTTTCTTTCCCCTTATCTTTTCCAAGAGGCTGTGTTTCTAAAAGAAGAACTAGCCTCCCTGGCCAGATATCATTATTCATTTTGATCTGAGGCCTGATTACATTTTATAGGCTCTGAAATTTCACACCAATGGTCAACAGTAAGACTAAAATCCAAAACATCTTGAAACCAAGTTACACAAGGAGAGAATCTGCTCAGAAATGTGAAGCACGTTAGTCATTTCTATCAGGTGTTGAATGTGGAGCTTCTTTCTGAAATTCCACCTTTGAAACCTTGTCTTGCTTAAAGTCAAGGGTTAGGACAATAGGTGTGGAAATCTTAACTTTATTACTCTTTGGGAAGAACCCAGATTATTAACCTTCCACTCCCCAGAGGGGTTGACGGCGTGATTTTTATTATTCACAATGATTACGGAAAATATATATATAATACAATCCCAAATCTACTGTGTACAGTGAAATTACTATATAGTATTAAAAATCTAATTTCACATTGATTCAAGACATGTGAAATCAATCTTAAACTAATAGATGCTGGATAGTCAAGATGACAGAATATCTCTGCTACATACAATGCAGTCAGAGGCCAAAGCTTGTGTGTTTTTTTAAACATTTATCTATCCTGGGAGGGCTGTGCTGAGAACATGTGCTCTGTTGCAATAATGTCCTGCTTCACAGTCACATGCAGTCATACCTAAAAGCTGCTGAGTCCACACACAGTCTTCTACTGTTGGCCCTTGTGCAGCTTCACTGAAGGGTTTGGTGCCTTGCTCTCAAGCACTACAGTTGCAGGGAAGCAGGGGTGTGTAATAAATATTTCACTAACACATGCTGCCTTGGCCCAGTGGAATGGCAGAGTATTTCTGTAATGTATGCTGCTATGCGGGATCAATGCCAAAGTGCTTCAGAGAAAAGAAAGAGAGCGAGAGTGCTGTGCAAACCCACTGCAGAGGCCAAGCCAAAAAACAACTGGAATATTTGCTCTGGGCTGCCTGATTTAGTGTTCTGGCATTTTGGATTAAGATGGGCAGGTTAAAACACTTCCCAGGCATTTTCTGATGATCACATTGTAGGCGGATAAAATTTGAAGACGTGAGGTCATGCTCTCTCCTCCCTCTCTTCACTGTGTAGGGTCCCAAGGAAGACTCACATCTATTCATTTCCTCTGACTGAAATTGGATCACATACAAGTCATTTTCAGTGAGAATGCTTGTAGAATTAGTTAGGTGGGGTACTTTAAACAAGATCTGAGAAGTTGTGAATTGCGAGTAAGTATGTTATTTTTCCCATATGTGACTAATTGAAACAGCTCTTTTCAATAAGTTACCAAAAACCCCTTATATGAAATGAGCTTTGGATAAAAACCTATTGATGGAAAAAGAGGATGCCAATAACATGCTTGGCCTAATGGTCAGAGTTTAATGGTCTGACAAGGTTTCTTGTTTCAACCCTTTACTGGTGCAGTGGAATGCTCCTCAACTTTCCCTTACGGCCACATCTAAACTGACAAGGACATCCACAAATTACTGCCCCCTTGTGGGTCTATTTATGGTTAAATGAGTTCTTTGACACTAATGCTCCCTTCACATCGTCCATAAATGTTTGTCACAGAAAAGTTATCTGAATAATAATGATTTATTATTTTTTTACAGAGCTGAATGGTGTCTAGCGGGTTTTATTGGTACCCAGAATTGTTCCCTTATAGACCTGTCAACGCACATTCCCTCGTAATCCTTTCACACTTTTATTTATCTTGCTTGTGTCAACTGTAGTCATGAAACGGAAAATCCTCTTTGTCATCATAAAGATAATCTCAAATAAGCGATGGAATAACTAGCATTATTCTCACTTTAAAAATCCCAAAAATGCAGAAGTCTTATCTGTCGCTAGATGTGATGAATTGCACCGTATGCATGGAGACAATGAGCTCACATTTTGCTTTTGTTGGTGAGCGATAAGCACATAGCAATGATGAGGTGATAGCATGCAGCCCAAGGATGACTGTACACAATGAGGCTTTGTAGTGTCACTGCACCCTCTGATTGTACGTGATAGCTACTAAATATAGTTTACAGTATATTACTTAATGAAAACACTTCAGCATGGGGACATTCAACTACTTAGGCACTTGTCAACACCTTTCTGTTTGTAGTTTTATTGTGTATGAGCTTCCCTTGACAGGCATAATTGCTCTGGACTGCTGACTTGAGGTCTGCTTTGCCAGACCTCTCGTCTCTTGTTAACTATTTTGAGTCCAGGTCTAAATCAAATAGCAGTTTCTGGACTTTTTTTTTTTATAAGCAAGTCTGCTCTGTCGAAGCAACAGCTCACATGAATCACGTAAGGAATAATTAGTAGGTCTTTTTGCGATTTTCATTTTAGAGCGTTTCTCAAAGCACAAAATGCTCATGAACATCTAGACAGACTGTGGACTTGATGATCTCAGTCTTCAAAAAAAACTAAAAAACAATTAAAAGTAAGTAGTTGTAAAAATGACAGACTGCAAGTGTTTTTTGATACATCTGGATTATTTTTGCTTCTTCAGTGTGCCCTTTGCAGGTGGTGGTATTCCTTAACCAAATAATAAATATACATGCAAATAAAACAATGACAGGAACAACTTATGATTCTTGTCATGGTGCACTTCTTGGTTTTTATCAAGCTGCAACCTCCCTCCCATATTTTCCAATGCCGTACCATTCACACCTTTCAGTCCAAGCGGCTGGACTCTCCTCTTTTTGCCAGATAAGCAGACTGCCTTTTCTTCACTGGGGAAATACGAGAATAAGAATGCAGGATTTGTCCTCTGCGTAAAAAAAACAAAAACAATAAATAAAAAACAGGACCCTGGCTCCTTGTCCTGCAGCTGAAAATGTCATCCTGGCCCTGCAATAAATCACATGGGGTTGTGATGTGTTTACTTATTACAGTGAGGTGCATCGCTGTCATCCACACTCCTATTTACTCCCCTGGCCCTCTGCACGCCCCCCCAAAAACACTTCCATTTCTGCTCTATCGCCCTGCCCCTCTTCTACCTCATCTTTCCTCTCTTGGTGTCTCTCTCATTCATTGTAAATGGTACGTGTGAATCAATCCCCACATATAATCACAAGCATTTGTTTAAAATCACACACAGCACACTATTCTGTCTGAAAAAGTCTAACCTAGCAAAGACTCCAACACTAAAATACACTAAAATTGAAAGCCTGTACCTACACTCCCCCAAAGAAGATTTTCTGCCATTAAGAATGGTGCAGTCACTGTTTAAGTGTCTTAACAAGTTGGCACCAGACACCAAAACCAATTCACTGTAGAGAAAGAATAAGGAAGCCTCTTTTTATCTTGAGATAGAAGCTCTTGTCAGAGGAACACAAAACCAAATTGGTAGTAATAAGCACAAAGCCACATTTCACATCAGTGACAAAGACATTTCCCTCAGTCTCTCATTAGTCTCACTGCACTAGTTATCCCACACTGCATAAGGTGAAATAATACAATACCCTCTCCTGTTGAGCTGTCTTTAAGCAAAGCATCCACCCTCCTCTTGCATCACTGAAGGTTCTCAGTGATCAAAACCAAGAGAAGAATGTTTGCAATAAGACCCGAGTGTTTCTGGCTTTATAAACGTATCAGTGGTGTTTCGCAAACTCTTTCCCAGGGTAAGAAAAACGGCATTGTTTCTGTTTACTCTAAAGAGGCTCCCAGGGGTGAGGGTAGGGCAGCGAAAGGAAGCGCGACATGAAAGTGGCAGGAGTTTGATAAGAGCAACAGAAGACAATTACAGTTCAGCAGCTCACCAGAGAATTGGAGGCTGTAACCTGTTGTTGGGACAGAGCCATCACTAAATCTGTGGCAGCGGACAATGCGGGCTGATCTGTGATTTGCCATCTCTTACTTTTACCTTGAAATTTTCAGAACCCAGAATATAGGTCTAGTTTTCTCCAGTCTCTCCAAACACCATAGCAACCCCAGTACTCAAGTCTTTTCTACCTAACATTTCTAGCTTGCAACCAATATCTGCAATATATGTAATCACGTGGTTCATAGATTTATCGGGATGTGCAATCACCACACTTTTTCCCATTTTACTTAAACAGCAGGTAATTTAATGCAATTTATCCTACTATCTTCACTCTTCATTTGTAGTTACTACAGCCCAAGTGCCCTCCCTACAACTTATTTGATTTTAGGTTAGTTGTGGCTGTTGTTGCTACAATATGCTGCAATACTGAGTGAACAGAACATATGATTCTACACATTTTGTTTTTTGATTTTGCACATGGTAAATTACCCACAAAGAGGACAGCCCTTTCTGTTCCTTTTTTCACAATAGGTGCAACAAAAGTTGAACTTTAAAAAGCATATGCATGGCAACTTTGAGTCTTCATTTACGTGGGGCTGTAACCAACAGTATGCTGCAAAGTTTTAAAAACATGAATATGATGGTAACAGAAGCATCTGCAAGGCCTCTCTTGATGTCATAAAGGAGAACTGGTCAGTGAGCCATACCTGACAGCAAGCTGTTCATTGAGCCACAAACAAATGTATCTGCATGCATCTATGGTCAAAAATGGTTCTGTTCTATAAAGGTTAAGACCTCAAGAAGTAGCTGATGGCTCCTGGGTATTTGAGGAGCAGCCGCAGACCTGTGTGACTCTATGGGGTCGAAATGGATTAATTGGCAGCCTGCTGAAGAACTTGCGTTATTATCTAGGGTCTGTATACTCTGGAGGTTGAGGTGAAAGTGAAGGGGCAGGAGAAAATAAGGGGGAGATGTTCTGCTCCCTCTAATCACTGAAACACTTTCCTTTAGGGAGTTTTGTTGTTTCTGATAAGCAAGAAAAAAAATTGGTAATAGTTACATACAAAGCTGTGTAAGAAATTACTGTAAAATAAAAACCTGAGTTCAAAGAATGATTTATGCATTTCAGGATCACTTTCCATTGACGATAAAGTTAAAATGAAAACTAAAGAGTGATAACTGTGAATACCATAGTGTAATATATATATATTTATATATATATTTATATATATATATATATATATATATATATATATATATATATAAATAAATATATATATGGTAACTGCAGTTATTTAGGTCATTTACTTTTAAAGTCCTAAACACAAAACCATATAGTCTCTCTCTGTTTGCAGAAGGTTTATCGTAAGCAGATTGTACAGAATGAGTGAACTCATGAAATAATAGGATGCTTAACTCAGTGAGGCGCAAAAACTTCAATATGTGCAATTAAAGCACGGCAACACTCATTTTTCAATCCAGTCATGCCTGTCAAATTCATCACGCCTTTTTCCATTTTGTATATATTTCATTATTCAAGTCTTTTTTTACACATATATAAAACAGATGGGTCAGCAGTTTCTATTTGTGTACCTTTCCTGTTTAATACTTGGTGGTTCCAGATTATGATGTAGTGCTGCCAGCAGATGAAGGATTGGAGAAGTGGAGCAGGGCCCTCAGCAGTGCTGCTCAATGGTTACATTGCATGTGTCAGCAAGATACCACGAATGCCCAGCACACACAAACCTGTCTTTTAGACGATGCCTTGTCAAGAGGAAGGTCAGATAAATGTGGAAAGTAGACAAATTACACATCACCACAGACAAAGGATCAGGAGAGCAGGATAACAGCACTGCGAGTCCCGGAGCCTGGATTTGTCTCACATGACTAATGATACTGGCCGATGGTGGATCATACATGTCATCAGTGTTCAAAGCCTCAAATCCAGTCCCTGAAAGGACTGTTAGTTTTCCTCTGCCCCTGGCCGTCCCCCTTGGGTGGTCATTAGAGGTGGTTAAAATCCCTCCACCTATCCACCAGTAGATGGCGTGGGCGATCTGACTGTTCTGCCATAGGTAGTGGCTAAAGATGGAAGCTCTCTGCCATCTCTCTGACTGTCTTCATAATGATGTTGCTGAGTTACATAAGAGTGCAGTATCTCTCAGCAGGCTCTCCATAAGAAATTATGCGTTAGATCTCAACCCAAACTCCCTGCTTTTATTTCTTTTTGTTACTGCGCAGAGCTATAGCAGAGAGCTATCAAAATGTATTTTTTCCTCCCCTCCCGAGTGATAGAGAAATCCTGCTTTGATCACTGACCTAATTAATGAAGCAATTGATGAATGTAAATACCAGATTAGTTATGCAAATGATCACACCACAGAAAAAAATAATAATACATTGCCCCCGTTAGGAAGTTCTGAGGGCACAGAAATTATGAATGCATGAGACAAGATCTTGTTCATGATAAATTTAAAGAAAATACAGATAAACAAAAATAAAGCTGTGGATTAGAGACTGTGGCAGAGGAGTGTTAGGGTAAAAGTGTTCTGAATGACGATGCATGATGAGGGGCTTTGCCCTTGCTCTCCCTTTCGTTTTCTAACTGTGTAATGAATCCACTTTGTAAAAGCAATCTCTGACATTTGCAGCCCTGTATTAGGCAAAAGAGTTAGTGCTGTAGATCGCCACTCATGATAGCCAGGAATAACCAGAGAAGTAACAACAAAATGAAAATGTGATGTAAGGTATATTAGACAGCACAGAACACAAGATATATGATGTGGTCATGTTAACAAGAGAAGTAGGAGAATAATCTAAAGTTATGTATTCTGTTCATGTGCATGTAAAACATTGTAAATACATGTGCCTGTTTATATGAATGGATGTGTCAGTTCTTGTGTAGGACAGACGAGGGAAAAATAGTCTACAGCCTTGCTAGCAAGCTACCATTTGCTCCTTCGTACTTTTGAACTTTGCAGGTATTTGGCCATAAACCAAATTAATGTACATGTTATAATTTTGACCTGACAATGCAACCAGTTCTCACACCCAACTACCAAAAAATCTAAAGATAATGCCCTGAGATTCGGACACGGAAGCACCATGGCACCATACACCAT
The DNA here is from genome assembly GCA_016806645.1 of Ophiodon elongatus. Lineage (NCBI taxonomy): Eukaryota > Metazoa > Chordata > Actinopteri > Perciformes > Hexagrammidae > Ophiodon > Ophiodon elongatus. The sequence goes on from JACSYO010001856.1 coordinate 1,481,339, forward strand.
CTGTGTAAAACGCACCGGGCTTTCAACTAACTCCAATGTAAACCCATCCGCTTCATTATTAGAAAGTCAAAACAACTGCAGTATGAAGAGTAAAAAAGTCTGTGAAGATCAGATGGGTCAAACAAACAGGACTTTCACCTGTACATGTACCGTGTGAAACCAAGTCAATGTTGACTTACTTTACCATAGCTATGTTATGTAACTGACATAGGCTACTTAACTAATGCCAGTTACATTACAAACGTATACTATTTGACCCAAAATCACAGTCCTTTCCTAGAAATTCCTTCGACGAAAGTCTGTCCATATGTGTGGTGTTTTCAGTTACCACTCTCATATTTAAACAATTATCACTTCTACACTCTTTCTATGACCTCAGGCAAGTGTGGCATTTTTGGAACAGCTGTAAATATTGTTGCCTTCAGAGAAGGTTACCCGACATGTCGTACAATCTATGTATTTTCAGTATACTAACACCTTTAGGCAAACTAGATTAACTATTTGTGGGTATTGTATATTATAGTATATAACTATGAAAGTTATGTGACAAATAAATCAACGTTGTGACTTCTGGTTACAAACATGATCAATGGATGCAATTTCCTGGACAAAAGACCAGTGTTTTACCCACCCATCCAACCAAATGACCTCCCATCCACTTGGACATACATATACATAAATCTGGGGATTCAAGGCTTCATATAGATAGTTTAATTTGGTTATTAGGTCTTGGTGGTTTTGTTTTTGTTTTGACAATACATTCTTAGATATTGGTATTTCTGTATTTGAATCAAGTAGAAATGGTTTTGGTTGGGATCATTGCAAACAGCTTTACCGTGTATTTTTAGAGATGTGATGTTAGATATTCAGTCTGTGATTGGGAGAGGTGTATTCATCTAGCACAGTAAATCATAGTTCATTGTTTTGAGCAGTGGGGTGAAGTTAGGTTGAACCACTCTCTGTACAAATGTTATTAATAGCTAAATATGTGATGTTTCCGGTACACAGAAAGGTAGGTGGTGTTTGGGCTGCTGCATCGCATCCACTCAGGCAGAGTGGAAGGATTTATTCCAGACGATGGAGTAATTTGTGATTTGTGAGAACGCTTCACTAAGCTGGATGGTATCTTGTTTCCAATTTTTACAGCTATGTCATGATATGCAAGAGGAAGTCAAATGGACCAAACTGAAAGCCAATGGCAGCACATGTGTGACTGGAAGTTTGTTGGGTCAAAAATCCAGCAAAGTTGGCTTTGAAAGTGAATGAATAATCCCTTCTTCCTAACCCCAACAGCTTAAGTGAAGCTATTTAGAGACCTGCAGTGGAAGACTGTGGTCTTAGTGGGCAGCTCCAACACATGAATGAGCAGGGAGCGTAAAGTAGGGCATTTCTGCAGAAGGGAACACATACACAGAAAAAATCTCTGAACAAATGAGGGTTAATTTTTAACTTTAAACATTAGGGAAAACGTGAGGTAAATATATATTTCATCTCCCCTTTAACCTTCTTGGTAAAATCTGAACAAATTGTTCACTGAAGAAAGATTTTAAAAAAGAAAGAAAGGAAGCTTCATGGGTCATGATGTGAGGAAAATTTAAAACCAGAAAGGCTTTAAAAAAAAAAAAGAGTCCAACTTTCTAAAATTACCTGGATTTTTCCGTCCGTCTGTGCCATGTACTAATAAGGATCAGAGGCCCTCCATATGCTCCTCATGCCTCTTTCTACAAGGGAGACTCCAGGGATTAAGAGGCTTGTGCTGCAAATGAAGCCAAACTGGCCTCGGCTTTACCAGAGCATATAGACAGAGAGAGATCAAGAGAGCATGAGAGAGGCAGAATGATGCTCGTTCTCACCACTGTATTTTCACTTCTTGTTTGAACGCACACAGACTTATAGCCGCCTACTGGCTTCCACCATTAAATATGTGTCTGGGACAAATTTTAGCTACTGTATAGAAGACATGTATACCAAAGCATTAAGATACTGTTACTTCCAGGATTTAAAGTGTTGGCTTCTTCATGTATGAATGTAATCCTTCCAACCACTCTATAAGCAAGTTCATCTTAAACCTTTAAGTCTTTTAATCTTTTATCTCCTCACTCCTACTATATTTGGTGTACAGAGTTTTCAGGGTTATCAAGGTAGTACAGAAACTGTTGTGCCTGTAGGTGCAGCCATTAATACCATTATCTGGGCAGATTTGCATGGGTAAGTGTGGTAGCTTTCTTTTGTAGCTGAGGAGTTGTGCAGGAGGATCTGACCCGAGGCCAAGAAACTGAGACACAAGTGGTCTACCCGCCTGCTAAGACGGGGCCCAAAGGCTTACTCTCCCTATTTGCCCTATTCTATGGTCCTCAAGAGGCAGCTTTCATCTTGTGCTACCAGACAAGAGAACATTTATATTCAGTGTTACCACTTTGATAATTAATACCTGTCAACAAGAATGTCTGTGACTGATTTTTGTTTTATGTTGCATCAATATTTTTTAATAAACAATGGATCAAAGGGTGATCTAAATATAACTAACAAATTAATATTTGAAAAGTTTTATTGACAAGCTTTACTGCAATTCGCCCCTTAGCTGTAGTTTTGGAAATTGTTAATGGACACTTGTGTATACAACAAAGTATGTCTACTGAAAACTATCAACGCCTTGGGCTGTGTTAGTTGGTCATGTAACCCTCAACGTGCAGATATTAGCAGCAGTGTTTCCCAATGAAATTTGTGAAACTATGGTGGGAGAACCTCGGACCAGGGTGATCCGGGTCATGCTTCTCCTGCAGAAAATTAAGTTAAATGCATCAATCTGGTGCACCTTGAGGTCAAAACCTTGTTCTCTTGTAAACAATTTAGTGCTTAAGTAAACAATTTAGTCATGAACACATTAGTTATAAAGATACGAATGGGGATGACATGAGAAAAAGGTCACACTGACAAAACACGGTAAACAAGAGCCCATAATGAAACTGTGGCAAAACTGTGACTTCAGAGAAGTCAAATTTGTTGAACTTGAGCTAGAGTTTAATTTTGACACCTTGTGCATGGATCAACTTTATGACAAAAAGCTGGTCTCAAGGTTCAAGAAAATTACGTCTTGTTTGTTAAATAATTTGTTTGTTCAACATGACAAAGATGCTGGAAAGCTGAGGAGTCCAGGAAAGAAGCGTGCACCTTGCAGAAAGTGACTATAAGCTTAGATAGGACTAATGCTATGATCAGTTATTTGTAGAAATTGAATTAGATGATATTCCATGTACAAATCCTGATTATTGACAAGACTAGTGTGCATTTGTATATATATTTATATAATTATATCTTTAAAACTTTTATTGACTGAAAACTCACACGAATCCAATCATAAACATGATTTTCCCTTTTGATGCATATTAAGCTTGGTACAGTAACTTATTAACAACAATCAGGTTATATTTTAAAGAATGGGCTTGGACCTAGCCTCTAGTAATCCAACGGATTTAATCAGACCTCCATGGATAACGGTTGTCTTCTTTGGGTGCCGTAGAATTGCCTGTACCCTTCCCTTAACTTCTCCAGGGTCCTGATCCATTAATGACGAAAAACAATCAAAGCAACAACAGAAATGTGCTTCACTCAGCCATTCCAAAGTCAACAGGGGCTCATGACTTTAACTAACTCCATCAAGAAGGGCTGTGACTTAATTAAACCTTGCAAACAATGTCACGGACCACAGGGGCTGGCACTGCTGCCTTGCCAGAACTCAAAATGTGAGAGAAATGCCATTATCTAAAGTTACTTTACAAAGATTTTTGGAACTCACATTGCTTATGGCTATATACCTTGAGTAGACAATCATCACTATTTTTTGGCCACTAATTAGGTACTTTATATTAATTTAGTATCTTAAACTTTTGAAAATGTAATGCAGAATAGATCAAACTCAGTCGAAGGTCTCTGTAATGTATCATAGCAGCAGCATAACAATGTATATATTTTGACTGCATACTTTATAATTATAACTTTTTAAGTTAAACAATAAAGTTTAAAGTTTAACTTAGATTAAACCTGTTGACTGCTGGCTTCACCACCTCAGGGCTTAGTTATATGGTTATAGGCCATTATCGACTGATCATTAGAACCAGTTCAGAAACGTGGAGAATGGGATGTTCAACGTTTGTAGTTACAGGTTTGTGAAGCAGATTGCATTAGCTCTTGCCATAAAGTAACAAAACTCAGAGGTTGCTTAATTAAAAGAAGCCAGCATCTGTTCAGTGAGCGGTTAAATATGAGAGGCATTAACATGTTCTGTTTAAACTGAATCTTGGCTCTATGATTTCTTTAACAGATGATTTAGCAAACAGCTGTTGGTTTTTGTGAAATGAGTTTCTATCACTCTGCCAAGCTACTTTGTTAAGATGCTATTTTCTACGCTTCAGGTGCTTGTAGCCCATAAGTCTTGCTTGGCAGTGATGGGTAGTAAAGAAGTTGCGTCTTGGGTCAGGTTGGCCGACCTAAGTAGCAATTGTCAGACTCTGGACTGCGACATCATTTAATAATCCATCACCATCTCATAGTGATGTGCACAGAAAATCTGTTTCACTGTTTGCCAAGATTTTAGCACTCAAAAAAGATTAAACAGCCCACATACACTAGAAAGCAACCTGAAAAAATAAAGTTGAGTAAATAATTAAGAAAAATAAATAATTTTGATTGAGCTATTCAGTTACTGTAAAGCCTATATGTATAAGGAGTGGGATGTCAATCAATGACCTTTGACTGCTCATCATTTTTTAGATAGTTTTAATGATTGATTTTGATGAAAAATGTAGGCCCCAGGTCCCTCACAAAATACCTTTTGAACCTAGAATCATGTATGAAGACACTTTTCTTGTAAGTCAACCAGGAATATTTTTTTCCAGTGAAATTGTCGATATAAGACACCTTCTAAAGTACATTTTACTTTTTAAACTTTGAGAATTTATTCTGGTGGATTATCATATTACAATAGAAGAAGACAACCAAATCTGGGTTGAAGACAACCACGTCTGGGGAGAATAAGACCAGAGCTGGGAAGAATAAGAACAAGCAGGTCATTTATTCAGTAGCTATCCTTTACAGTCTATGTTTCACAGACCAATACATGTGTGTTAATGACATTTGCCTACTTTGATTCTCAACTAGACTCCAGGGAGTGAGCCTTTTGAGCAGAGAAGCTCATCCTCTCCTGCTGTATCCCAATTTACTGATGACCATAGTAAAAGGACTACCAAAACTGGATTACAGTGAACTGTTATATGAGTCTTGCTTCATTTTCAAACCTGAGATGTAAAAAATTACACAAAAGACCTTTTGTTCCTGCTAGATCCCAAGAGGGGGGGATGGCATTTTAAATAATACAAAAAATTATTTCAACAACTGTTAAGAAGTTTGAGGATTTGTCTTTATTATTTACAATAATAGGCCCAATCCAATTGTCTGATCATGTCAAGGACACTACAAGTGGGAGTATAAAGCAAAAGACAACAAGTGTGTGTATAGAGCATCCACCTCTGCTGAAGCACCTTTCAGTACGATTCTGTCTGCTATTGCATCCAGATCCCTGCTTTGAGTGATTTTTATTAATTTTCTCTGTCTGTTCTCTGGCGCATCCTACTCACCATCCAGATGCAAGCCGACAATGTAGAGACTCTTGTCACCTTCCCCTTGCCAGGGACTGAGCCGTCTGTTGGTTACACAAGATTGCCCTTGACTGCGTCAACAACACACCAGTCCTGATGACTTTATAACACACCATTGAAAATTATAATTTTTATGTGCTTCAGCAGAAGATGAAGGAGACACAAAGGTTTGTCGCTTTCTTCTCTTTCCTAACCTAACCTTATTAAAGTAGTAATTTTAACCCAAACCATGATGTCTCCCTATCCGTAACTATAGTTATTTTGCCATGGAGTCAAAGTGTTTCTGTCAATTGAAAAGAAATAGCAATCTGCCATTAGGTACAAAGTCAATAGACAGGGTCCTAGACTGATATATGTTGTGAAAACAAGTATGTGATGGCTTAAAGAAACTGATTTACAAACTTACCAAGAAAGCTGGCTCTTTTTTCAGACTCTGTCCTTTCTGTCTATATTTCTGGACATTCATGGAATCATGGAGCTCCAAATCCCCAAATGTTTTGTCGTATGCAGCAAATGTTATGTTATGTCATGGTTACCAGTCACGACAGCGTGTAGCTGCTATTGTTTTCATTGTGTGTGTGTCATCATGGCACAATGTGGTTCTGGAGACACCTACTGTAGCGGGAACTACCACAGAAGCGGTTTGTACTTTTCCAGTTGTTGATATGTCTGTGGACAGATTTTGTGACAGCATCATTATGGTGTTTGGTGCAGTTACAAAACTTTACAGATGTGCATTTGAGATCAAAATGAAGGCCATGTATGGGTGGTCCAAGCTTCTGTATTAATAATATCATGCTGGTGTTCAGTTTGACACCAAAATAATTTGAAGTCCAAGAACATAAATTGATAATTAACCAATTATTAGTTCTGTCTAAAGAGTAGAGGTGCTGCTGCAAAGCAGGGTGACACGTTTTGTACATCGTCTTCACAGGATATTCATAGAATATTAAATAGGAGGCTCAGTTCACTCAAAACTACTTGTTTTATTCTGGTAAAAAACACCTAAGTTGGTGAAATAATGCTTTGATAAATGGACAACACTAATGGGTTGTACTATGTGTGTTGAAAAGTACAAATAGGTACAGTATGTATTTTACATCATGGAGCTGCAAAACATTCACACATTCCTCCAAATATAACATATTGAAACACTTGTCCAGGGTGTGATGACTGTAACCACAAGCTAAATAATAGAAAATGTATCTAAATTCCATGGAGCAGTGAATGTTTTTAAGGCAATGTGTATGTTGTGAAATATTGCACACACGGTGCAATGATCACCTTTTGCCTCAGGGATGTGTCAACTTATGTGAGTGCAGGTTTATACTGTACGTCTGTGAGTAGGATTCTATGTGTGTGTGTGTGTGTGTGTGTGTGTGTGTGTGTGTGTGTGTGTGTGTGTGTGCGTGCGTGCGTGTGTGTGTGTGTGTGTTGTCTTGTGTCTCTTTGTCTTGCTGTATCAAGCAACAAACTTATTTCTGAGTGATGACGCTAATGCTTAAGTGCCTAGAGGTGTATTCAGACTAAATGCAAAGTGAAGGTTCCCCTTCATTAATTCATGTGATCTTGTGTTGCTGTGTTTTTGAGTTAACAACACGTAAATTTCACTTGGACTTTTTAATCCAGTCTCTGTGCATTTAGAAATTCCGTCTCCAGATGTCAAGATGACATTTTTGTTTGTTTGTATTGAGACATTTTAAACTTGACTATTTATCTAAAAGGCCGTTTCCACAGTAGTCATTTTGACATGCTACAGCAGGAAAAGCACAGGTGTAAATAATGAAATTCATTTCTCAGTTGTGGCTTATTGGGACACTAGAAGAGAACAGATCCATCTTTAAGTTTATTAGTAACACCTGTGCTCTGCTTGCTATAAGTCAAAATGTCTGCAGTTAAAATTGATGATTAGATATTTTCCTTTAAGTGTAACTTCAAGTCCACCCACTACATAAATTTGAAAAATGCTAAAAGTGGGCATAGATGAAAAATGTGAAAATAGCAATATGTGGCACTGAATTTAATGAATTGAATGTTCATCAGACCACAAATTAGACAAGAATTAGCAAGCTAGTGCACCCCATGGTGTCTTCACCTCACTCTCCACTGGTGGTATACTACTTTGCCGTGAGGAGAGTGGCCGCCGGCTCTGGAGACAGACTGCAGCCACTGTAGCAACTCGAATTCAGCCAGTGCAGACCCTTGCATCTCCGTCCCTGGAGCGGCCGTACGCTCTCCTCTCGGTGAAATAGTTTCATAGCGGTAGGGAGCAAATACCCAGCGCTGCCACTCAGCCTTCTGTTCCGCTCATTTTATGTAACTAGCATAGCATGAAAGCATGGTGGAATTAGCAAGCTAACGTTAGCTAGCTAACTAGCCAGCTGCTGAATGAGTAAAATGTAACACGTTAATGCTTCATCTACACACTCTTGTCACAGCATTGGAAACTACATAGTTAATGCCAGATAATCAGTCATTCACACTGATTCACCAGATTTTGTAATGTCTCCAAATCTCCAAATGCATAGGCTACTGCTAGTAAGCAGGAAGGTTCCGTCAGACAGAAATGGTCACACTGCTCTTTACAACCAACCAGTCAGTGTGTTGCGGATGTACCACCATCGCAAATCAATTTGTCATCATCATCCTGCAACCTACCAGCTGTGATCCTAAAGTGAGTCACTGGACACTCAGGATGACTGATCCTGCATCAGTTACTTAGTGAGGCCAATAAGCCATCAGCCGTACGGACTGGATACAGCCATTAATGTAATATGATAAATAGGACCCAGATTAAGAAACACAATTTCACTCTTCTAATATGACTGGAGGTCTCATTTGGAGATATGGCTAATCTTTAAACGGCTCTCCATCTCCATCATGGTGCCTCTTCTGAAGCCCAGTGAGACGGTTTCTCTCCTCCTCCAATGACATCCCCATTAGAGCAATGCTGCTGATAAATGCCAGGCAGATCACAAAAAGGGTGGTTTCATTTGAACATGCTCCTTAGGCTGCACTCCAAGACAGGCCAAGCCTCTATTTCCCACCCTTTAAATTACACCCTGTTTCTTCACACAGTCAACCGACTGACTATGAATAATGCATCAGGGTAATCAGGGCCTCTCAATAGATGTGCAGAGCATGGAAGGGATTGATAAATCTGCAACCACATACTGTATGAGTAAAACATAATCTAAACACCATTGTAAAGTATCCTGAATGCACCACAACACTTAAGTATTGATGAGGACACTTACAGACTTCCCTCAGATCGATAGCATACCATTTTCTGGATTTGAATTATCAACCAACTAGCAGGATGCAGATTGTCAAGAACATGGCTGAGCTCTTAATGTACACTAAATCTTCGCCCCACCATGACTACTGGAAATTACAGTGCTGAAGAGAATATCGATGGCCAAAGTGCAAAACCTCCTATCTGCAAAATGATCCAGGAAAAGTGCAATAACCTCCTATCTGCACTTTGTATATATATCTTTTTTTTATTTTATTTTTTTTGTACTTTGTATTATGTATTGAGTATCCTTAACAAATAGCATTCTGCAAGAAAACAAGTTTTTTTTTGTATTCTCAAAAAAGTGCATTTTTCAGATGTTTTGCTCTTTGGCCATCGATAAATTGTTTTCATTGGGGAGTGATCAATCAGGAGCATTCAAGGGGTGCCAACGTCACGTCAGAGGTCTCCACACTGTGAAGATCAATCATACATAAAGATACCTGCTGCCCATCAAATGAACTGGCTCTGGAGTCAGAACTGTACACTCTGAAACCAACTAGAAGGAAAAACTCTTACAATAGCTGAGCTGCCCTATTTGTACCTTTTCTCACATTTAAAAGACTATTCTGATATGTTTAAACACATCTCTTTTTTTCAAGAAACAAGTCACGGATGGCCATCTTCCCCACTGCTCGAATCACTTGTCCAATTTTAAAATATTAAAGATTTTAACCCTCCTGTCGTGTTCGTTTCTCCCCTCTTACTTTAGTGTTCTCGGTCAAATTTGACCGGTCTGTTTTAACTGCTCTTACATAACACAAAAAACATGAATCATCACCAAATTTTATTTAACACCTTTTTAAGCTGTAAGCAATGTCTCAGGCTAGTGGTTTACATGAATAACTGCTGTGAATATACAAAGAATAGACACTGAAAATGTATCCCTAAATTCGGTCCAAATCCCCTCTGACAGAAAATCGCCTCATCAGTCGCCGGGGGGGTTGTGGTTGTAGATGTGTGTGTGTGTGTGTATGGGGCTGTTTTCCATCTGATGAATGAACGTAATCTAGTGTTTCCCATTTATTTCCTATGGCAGTCACTTTTGACTGGGAACACCATGGGTGTTACAAAGTTGACTAAACCACTAAAAATTCAATGAATGTGGTAACCAGCAATTGTATATGTTCAAATGCCTATTGTGGAGGATATCATAAGGCCTTGAGGCAATCAGATGTAAACACAATATTTATGATTGATTAAAGTTGTAAATCGGTCAGATTTGAGGGATTAAAGAGACTGTAATGCTTTGAATGTTCTTGTAACAACAACAGTAGCTTGACAATTTTTTTCCCCACATGCATCTATTGAGAGTTAATAGTTTGAAAACAAGAAAGTGATACCCATTGGACACACGCTCCAACCTCTTAGGCTGGCCGGCACAGATAAGACCATTCTAAATAAACCATGTGATGTGTTTAAGGACGAAACAAACAAAACACAAGGCACTCACAGACATGCACCAGTGTTTGAGTCTTTGATGGAAAGTGTGCTATACATATTCTACACACTGCAAAGGGACTCACTGAAAGTCAACTTCATATTGCAATTTTAAAGCAGATATGTGTTCTATTGCACTGTCATGTAAGACGTAGTATGAAGAGATTCATTCGAACATTTCGCATTGATAAACAAGAGGTCAAAACATTTGGTCACATTTCTACAATGATACAGCAAGCTTTAAAAGCAGCAAACAATTTCAGTGTGAGATGACGAAATATTAGTATTTGAAGTTCCTATATTTACTTCTTGTTGTCTAGATAAAATAGATTAATCTCCTGCCAAATAGTGCACCCTCAGTTGGTTGCAGTGAGCTCACGTCACCCATCTTGTTTACAAGCCACGACAGTCTGTCTCCATGGCTACAGACATCACTTCCTCATTGGTAGTGAGGGCTTGTGTCAGAAATTGTCACACTATAGCAACAGGCTGGTAGTCCTTACAAAACAACAGCAAAGAGTGGTATAATTATGATTATTATGCATAGTATTTTGTATCGGAGCCTTATTTACATAGATGATCAATTCCAGTGCCCTTTTAGGAGAATTATCTGTAAATAAAAAGCAGAACACAAAATTTCAGAGAAATTTTGGGCCTTCCACACAAGCTGCTTACAACACATATAACCTCCACCAAGTAGGTAGGGCCGCTTGTTTGTTGCCTGAGAGATGAAATCTCGCTACTGCTTGTAAAGCTTAAATGCTTAGAGTGCACATGAATAACTGAAGGCGACTTGGATGAGCATTTGATCAACTCAAAGCTTCCCCATTTGGATTTTGGCAGTGGGACAATAAGAGGACAGTTTAGTGGTCTTTTAGTGAATAAATCAAACTACGACCTTGATAATCTGGCGACAGGACTTTGGCCCCGGGCCTGTTACGCCTGTATAATTATAATAGAAATAAAAACACATAAAAACACATTACTGTGGGATGTTGTGTCTGGATAATGTAGCAGTGTCAGTCCAATAAGTCTGATTGAGACAAGCTCAGTTGATTCTGTTGACATTTTCTACTTTATTGTTGTGGGACAATAATCATGGCTCTCAAGCCAGCCCAGATGTTGTTGAGCTGGCCACTCTTCCCAGCAGTCAGTGTTTGCTCCTAACCCCGAGGAAATCATTGGGGCTCAGTGTTGCACACAGTGGGAGGAATTATTAGGTTTGACTGGACATTTTAGTCACCAAGAAAACTCGGTTATTCAGCTTTTGAGACCAACAAACATAATGGTTTTGTTTCTCTCTTTAGTTACTAAACAATGTAGATGTTTCTAGATCTTCTTTTACTTTTATTTTTACTTTTTAATTCAGCCACTGAAACTGTTTAATATACTTTATAACACAGAATGCATTTTTTGTAATAGTGACCGGTTGAAGGAGAAACTGCATTATCAGGAACACATCTTGTGTCATTTTCTCTATATTTTACACTATAAATTTCAAACAATGGTTTTATTGAAATGATAAACCTTCTAAGCATTCAACTATTGCTGAAATACTATAACATGACACACAAGAAAGAACATTTCCTCTGCAAATGACAGCATTTCATCATTGATTGCTCGGTACTGTTTTTGCCAATGAAACGCAATGGGCACACTTGGTAAAACTTGAATGGCCCATGGAAGAAAAAGTAGATCACATCCACAACCCAGAGCGTGATTCTCTGCAGTGGTGAGATTACAACGGTGATAATAGACCACCCTTATGCCACATACACACAATCACACAATAGAGCATGGGACCAAAATGCAATTTCCATGCAAATTTTTAAGCACCCTTACAAAAAGATTTCCATATTCTGTGTGATTGTGACTCAAAGTCTCTGTTTACTCTGCTTAACCTTTTGATTTATTTATACATTTATATTTTTTTATTTCCCCCTTTCGCTCCATCCCTCCGTCTCTTCTTATGTCTTGGCTTAATGCAGGTTTTGTGCATTGACCAGAATGTACGGGCACAGAGCTGCTTTACCCTCCTGTTCTTGTCGCTTTATTTATTCATGTGACATCCTGTCCTTTTGCCTCATCCAGCTCAGTGCTTTGCAGGGATACAGATGCTGTAGATAGCAGACACATTTGGGTTGCTCAAGCACTGATCTTATGCCAGCCACTCAGACAACACCATTAATCTCTCTTATCAGCATCTCAGTGGGTGCTCTGGCCCCGGAATGGTATGTTCTGCATTGGGCTACCATTTCTCAATGGATGCTAAATAAACCACATTGCTTCCTCTGATTTACCCTCAGTACTGATGTACAGCCTATAGCTGAAGAGACCAAAAAAGGGCCATCGCTCTCCCAGTGGCATTGACCACTTTGTTATTGTTAGTTCCTTCAAAGTGTTCCTGGCCTCTTACACAAACTGCTTGACAATTTTGTAATTGCATTGTGTGATAAAAAGCTAATTAAGTTATGGAAGATCTCTTATCTGTTTTATTTTCCTCGACGCTATCCAGGGGATGACCTTGATAAGATCCGTTGGAGGCTGCTAGCTTTTTTCACTGGTGCTCTGTGTTAATAGGGACAGTGATAACTACTGTGGATGGAGATGAGAAAGGGCTCCTTGATGACAGTAAGTTTAACACAAGATACAGAGATACAGGCCCCGATAAAAGGCAGGGAGTGCCTGTGGGAATCACCCACCAATAAAGTTCTGGTTCTTGTGATCTCATAAACAACTGATAAGACTTGGAAGCCTAATGAGTTGAATTATTTTACTGACACTTGGAAAATGAGGGTTGACTGCTGTCTTATGAAGCAAGACAATATGCTCACGCTTGCAAATTTGCACCATAAGCGACGGAAAATGACTTTGTGGAGCCCCTGGTGTTTTACAGCAGGCGTTGAAGATGTGGTTACACTGGGAGCAAGCATTAAGCTGAGACAACACTGCACACACGGGGTATGCTGCACTTCCACATGAAAGGCCGGGATGCAAAAATCATCCAAAGCAAACTCCTCTCCGCTGGGCAACAGTGCCCGCTGTCACTCAAAAACCAACAGGGACACTGCTCAGGCAGACATGCACACATACACACGCTTATCTATTTCATTCAGACTGCATCTCTTTACTCCATTCAGTACAGTGTGGTAATTCATCAGGAACCACACTGAGCTGATACCCTGTGATAGCGTATTAGGATAGATTAGGATTGTGCTGTCTGCGCAGGAAATACATCTTAGTCTGGGATTTATTGCGCTTGGTGGCTTGTTTACGGTGCAAAGCATGGCTAGCTGAGGAAGCGTAGCCCCAGGCATAAAACATCGTTTATTTTAGTTAGGGATGCCCTGCTGGACATATATGGCACAGGAATGGTACTAAATAGCTTTTTCATTCAGTCACATACACGTTAAGGATACCGTACTCCACCTGAGGCTGTAGGAGAGGTAGACCTTGTCACAAATGGCCCTCTCTTCCATCTACAAATTCAAAGATATATAAGTTGTACACATTCTTGTAAATCAGGCTATCATGATGCAGTTGTGTATATTATATATATATATATATATATATATATATATATATATATATTAAAACCACACTAATAAACACAAATGTCCATCAAGTAAGAGTTTAAGATCTCCACACCTCATTTTTCCTACACTAGACTATTTTCAAGAGCCTTCCCGATTAATGGCTTTGGCAATATTTTTGCAAGAGCAGACAATATGGCTTTATACTTTTATTCTTTTGGATGTGTTGAGAAGGTATCTGGGGGAAAATGTGACAGTGCTCTCAACATGTATTATCTAAATGAACTGTTATCCTCAGCGCTCATCCAGGCCTTGTTTGGTATTAAATAATTCAGAACCTTCTCTGTTGCAAACTTCCACTGCATGCACATCACGTATGTGCTTGCTGTCTCCCTTGTGTTTCAGAGGCGTAATATAGTACATTGACCCATGATGCATTGGAGACTGATGCACATACTGTATGTAATATGTCACCCTCACCTGCCCAAGGGTGTGGTTTGGGGGATGGTGGGGGAAACTACTATACTGTTGTACATCATTCCCTGCAGTAGTCTAATTTTATAGGAAAGCAGAAAATGATAAAGGTAATGCGATTTAAAGAACACCTGTAAACATAATTCAATACTTAATGTAAAGGGAGTGAGTGGACTGTCAGTTAAAGTTAGTGGGAAATTCCTTCAAGCATTTTCTTAATGGCTGACTCCATGGTCTTTTTATATTCATGCAGCAGGAGGTTTGCACTCTCACAAAGCCTCCATCAGCAGGACTTGTCTTGAACACCTTTTCTTGCAGAAATACAACTGTCCAACAGGCTAATTATTTCTTTGGCATGTGGCCTTTCCAATACAGAGAGAGAAAATCAGAGCTGTGTTATCACTGCTACAAGATGACCTGCTGACAGCTACCAGTGGGGACCCTGCTTGGATTGGTGTATTGATCAGATGGGGTAGAACCCCCATCACAGCGGAAATAGACTGTTAACATGTGAGAAGACGATTAAAAATGTATACCATGTAACTAACTCGAGTGAGAAAAAGAGGAAAAGGAAAAAGACAAACACTCAAAATTGCCTACATAGCAGAGACATAATTTCACCTATATACAGTACATACACGCGCACATATCACGGCAAATTCTTAGTTTCAGGTAATCTTACACAGAGAGAGATATTGGATTTTTCTTTTTTTGAATATTGGGTGAACAGAGCACCATATTGATGCACCATGGAAAATGTGCCCTTCAATGACTTCCAACAGCACCCTGGCATTTGTTCTTGACAAACAGGCTCATTATTGGATGACTTAATGAAAGCCTTCCATTCAGAATAGATTTCTGTCTTCGACAAATGATGTACACGTGGCACCAAGAAATTAGAAGTCTAGAAAGGCAGAGCATGGCTCTGTCAGCACCCACTCATTTGGACAAATTCCTGCATGCAGAAGGGGTAATGAGCCCAGATCACTGTAATGATTGTAATTATGATATTGTTTTGATCAATTAGTCCTCCATATTAGACTGGTTTCAATATGATGGATTTAACAGTTTTGGATTGGACAAACCCAAACATGGCCTTATGGACTGGCTCCAAATACACAAATTCCCCTAACTGTTGTGTGGAAGGGCCTGGAGAAATGGTAAAATATTGCCAATTTGAGATATAAGAAAAAAGTCAACCATCTGAAAAAAAATCTAAAATAGAGTATTATCTTTGTTGATTTGGTCATATTACAGAATGGCAGTACTTAACTAGAGAATTTAATTCCCATTAGTCTGAAGTAAATCAGATGCTGTGTCTGCAAACATTAAATTTAGTTCAGTGTGAAATTACCAGGCGTCATATTTGTGTTCAATAAGAAAGCATTTCATGTTCCAGATCCTAAACCTACTCGATTATGCGTGAATAATTTGTCCAAGAATATAGTATAACATAGACAAAATAAATTACTTTATGATCATAGATCATGAATTAAACCACCTATGTCCAAGCAGTTTGCCCAGACATCTTCCTCTTCCGACCTCCTCTTTTCCTCACTTTACTCCTTCTTACTCTGTTGCTCTAGTTCTTCCCACCATAATCTCTGTCCTTCTTTGCTAAATTGCCCTTGCTGTCTGTAGTGGAGTGGAGTAAGCAGAAACCCACCTTGCCCTGAGTTGCCCCTGAGTTATAACTTACCTCTGGTAAACCCCTGGATTTCCAAAGATCAAGGTCTCAGGAGAGCCTCATCTGTTTCTCCATCACTGGCTTGTATTTTTTCCCCTTAATAATGTTTGTGCTTAAAAGCATTCTCTTGATACCTAGCTTGACATCAAGACGACATCTGTTTTTAATATTACACATAACACTGAGAAATGCCAAAACAGTAAGCCTATTCATTTCAGATTACACAAACAAAGAACTAAGTCCCCCTTTTTGCATTCGCCAGGTCAATAACAAAAGTGTTAACGAAAGTGATTACTCATACAATGACAGCCCACTCATCAAAACAGGCCTAAATGAAGCTGCGGCTTAAGAAAAAAAATAAGAAAAAAACATAACTACCACAACCCTTCTTGTGTGAGACATGAATGGTGGAGGACTTCAAACATCTTCCTTTCCACACATTGCCAAATACTGTAGGCTGCATGATTCGTTGTGGCATTATAATTCTAAAAAACAGTGACATATTACCACCTTTTGAAATGGTGAATAACACATCTGGCAGATTCGGCGCACGGTTAGCATTCATTTGGAGTTGTGTTTCTGGTAACCTGATGAAATCAAGTCCAATATTCACTCTCCTTTTTGCTCTGGTTTCACACTATACTAACTGATACAAATAATAATAATAATTATGGTAATAATAATAACATTAAAAATATATTTAATTTCTAGAGTTCCATTCAGAGTCTAACACACAACACCATCGTCACCACCTTGCTAACCTTTTCTCTCTGCAAAACAATGCAAAACAATGCAATAAATTATTGAAGGTCATGTGATCCATTGTGATACAAACATATATATTATAGCAGCTTCAACAATAACTATTGATATCATCTAATGATAACACAACAACAGATCTAAATAATGACTTTGTACAAATGTCAGTAGTTTGGCTCAGAGCACATTTGAGGTAAATGAAGAATAGCTTCTGCTCATGTAAATGCTTCAAGAGTCTAATTTGTTTTACCTTTAATAATTTGCTAATTTTGATACTGCTATAAAAAATGCCATAAGCCCATGTTTTAAGCCTAGTAACTTAACATTTGGTACTTTTTAAATTAGCTTATATTTTCATGTATTTTTAGCCCTTACCAGGCAAGAACACACGCTCATATATTCCTGTAGCCCCAGGAAGTAAAAGAAAACTAATTTCTTTATGAATAAAATTGCTTTGCTGCCTCAAAGGTACCACACTAGTTTTACTTGAATTGTATTTTAATATTTCAGGAGGCACTCCATCTTTAGAATATTTGAGGTTCAATATCAATAAGACATGGTTTACAAGTATCTACAATTTTGTTGACAGCCTTTTGACACACACATGAATGATGTAAAGCACACATGGACATGCATATTCTTTGCCTTAAGTCACATATTAAGGCATATTATTTGCCTTAAGTCACACATGCTTGTAACAAGACACATGCATATAAATGCTTCAACACCATTGTCCTAGAAAACCAGTATTAGCATAAGTACTGTGTGTACCTGGGGGATCTACACTATTGTGGGTGTATTTGTGTGAGCATATGGCAACTTTAAAAGTTATCTCTTTAATTATTTTTATTTGATTGTTATCTCCTTCCATATCTGTTTATGGCAAACTTACTCATTCTTAACTGATGCAATCAATGGCATTAAAGTGAGGGTCAGGCAGCAACTTATCCCTAATGAAAATTCATACTGGGGTTTTTAAATCTTTGTTTTCAATCGTGCTACAATGTTCATCAATTTATTTTAATACATAATTAATTAATTTGGTAATTCTAAGAGTCAGCTGATTCTGATCATCAACTTCATTAGTCAGAACAAATGATCAATTTGCTTTATAGATCTAGGTCTTACGAAGACAAGTCTTGCTAATTCTTAATGAAAACAACAACAAAAATAACTTTTGAGGACAGAAAGACATTTTTGTTTTACATTAGTAAATAAAGTTTAGCTGGATTTTAATCAGTGTGTCTAGTGACATAAACTGGAATGATGAACTATGTGGTCTACTCATGTCTTCACAAAGAGCATTGATGCATGCTCACATTTTCTAATAGTTCTAAAGGTATTCAAACCCTGTAAGTACTGCGAGGCTAAAACAACAATTCAACAAAACAAATTACAAACGGCTAATACTGGTGTGCATGATCCTTTACTTAAGTAAAAGTAACAATACATCACTAAATATACTCATTCACAATATTTAAGTACTATGAGCAAAACACACTGATGTATAATTTTATTAAAATAAAAAGTAATGCAGAAAAAGGGCATGCTTGTGTTACTGCTTTGGAGGTGGAGCTGTAAGTATCATATTTACTGTTGGCTAGTTTAATTTATAGCTGCAACTAACGATTACTGTCATTGAAAAGAAAGAACAACAAATAGCGGAAAATTCACATTGCAGAAACCAAAGTGATGTGTTTAAACTTCTAGTTTTTGAGCGCCTCCCTACCCAGTTGGTTGGGTAACAATTACATGTATATAAAGTAGAGAAAAGTATTACAATCTCACAATTATGAAGCTGGGATGGAGAATATTTCCCCTCCTAATATACGTATTTAATTATCCAATTTGCAAGCTAATTTTCAGATCTAGTTTAATAAATAACAATGCATCCAATTTTATTAGGTGATCACGTTTTGTGCAAAACACATTAATTTATAAAGTAACTAGTAACTGTGTTTCAGCTTCATGGCCATACTAATACAGCTTCAATAACAATTGGACTTTGATTTGAGAATGACGTTCACTGTCATGGATTATATATGTAAAGTAGGCAAAATTCTATGTACGGCCCATTAATAAACTTTGGAGGGCAAATTATATTGGATGAGAGTGATAACACAGTCCTCCTGCTCTGTCCTTGGAGAACCAAAGTAGTAGATATGGCAAATAACAAAAAAGAGGTTGACAATGCATTGTAGGGATGTTTCTCCATGAGGAGAGGTGCTTCCCCCAGAAAAAAACACATAGTGACCATTCATTTATTTCACGGTCAAATGTGTAGAAAGAATGAAGGTTGTGTGTTTTACTGTGTGAGGAAGCAGACCTGATGCCCAACATGTCACGTACAAAGTACTGACGACATCAGACATGTTTTTGCCATTGCACTTTTGACCCAGCCTGAGCAGGCAGGACATTTGAGTGCAAAACAACACCAAAATCACATTGTAATCAGATTGCTACTGACATGCCCTTTACTGTGCCTCTCATCCCATGATGGCAGTTAAGTTCGCAGCATTTTACCAACATATCAATCATGTGCTGATGGGAAAAGCCCTTTGTTTAGTCAAAATCAAATGATGAATTACATAGTCTCTAATAAGGTTAATGTCTCTAGATTGCTAAAAGATAATCTTGTTAGAATTGTACATTTGTTTCACTTAAGAACAAAAAGGCAGTCTATCTGAACACTGACTGAACACACACATGAATTTAAAATAGATTAAATGAAGGCATGGTGAAGGAGAATCTATGATTTATTCGCCCTTGCGAGGAAATGGGATGCTGTCTTATTTTTTTCTGCCACAGTGTTAGACAATGAGACGAATGGTTGCATTAAAAGATAAAAGAAAGGGGAAGAAGAACTGAATACAAAGGGGAACACGAGTGTAGCTGCAGAGATATGAACTATAATTCTTTTCATGACGCAAGCATTGACCTGCAATACCATTCTTCACCCTTCACTCTGTCTCTTTCTGTTGTGGCGTCTGGGGTCTTTCTCTGTAGGCTCCAAGACGGTCATGTAGCACAGGAAATGCAAGTCCCTGTAATTTAAAAGTACAGTATGTCTATTCTGTCATTGTTGCCTCTTAACACACTGCATACAAGCGTATCTGCACTTGCGATCTCTATTCTGCAGTTCTTCAGAAGGAGAGCGAGTTTGTGTGTGTGCCACCGTGTGTGTTTCAGTGTTTTATTGTTGCCCATTGAGCCCTTCTCTCATGACATATCTGAGAAGTGATTATGTCTGCTGGGAATCTCATGTCTGGCTAAAGGATAGTAACAGACGCGATTGTGATCTGCTTCTTTTGTTCTTGAATGAGCAGCATGGAAACATCAAACATTGTTGGTCTGGCTTCTACTCCTGTAGCTATTCCTTCTATTTAGTTTCATTACAGAGTACCACATTAAACAAGTGGCTATGTGCCCTATGCCTCCAATATGCCTGTATT
Organism: Ophiodon elongatus; assembly: GCA_016806645.1. Taxonomy (NCBI): domain Eukaryota; kingdom Metazoa; phylum Chordata; class Actinopteri; order Perciformes; family Hexagrammidae; genus Ophiodon; species Ophiodon elongatus. Next base: position 1,501,633 of record JACSYO010001856.1, read on the forward strand.
GATCTGGACAGTAACTTTACGCCTTTGTGTTGCTGCCGTCACCTTGAGTCATGCCTGGAGAGCAGCCAGCCTACTTGTAGCCAGTTTGCATCACACTAACAACACACAGTGTTTTCCTAATAGGATTGTCACAGTGCTAGTATAGGGCCCATCTAAACACAGTGCTTTTCCAAATGGCTGATTACACTTAGAGAAGACCCAAGTAGGGCCTAATGCCTTCACTTATCAGTAGGGAAGTACTAGCTGGAGTGAAAAGCACGTATTAGTCACCTCATTTACTTGCATATCCCCCCACGAGTGTAGACCATATGACACAATGAAAAATGCAGCTACTTGGAGGAGATCTGGGTCATCTACAGCCAATGCAAGTGTTAGCTTACACAAAAATATGCACATGCATGCGAACACACCTATTCACGATCACTAGTTATCGTGCTACTGTAGTAGGACACAATATCCAAACTTTATTGTCTCTTGATGTTTTACAGGCTCGTACCTCACATCATTCCAGAAACCATAACCTTTTTATTGAAGGGATGTCAATGCAGAATGCAATAAATTGGATGATATAACTGCACCCTATCCAGATACAAATAGGATTTGCCAAATGTAAATACAAAATTGCATACACCACATTTTTATCGCTATGCAAACAAAATATCTATATCTAACTTTTTAGTTTCGCAGCATGTTATTCTAAAGGTAACAAATTCTACTTTTCTATTGGCTTGATTGGGATCGCAAGTAACATATATGTTGTATATGCACATTTTAAAAAGGCACCTCTTTTTGTGGCCCTGTGTTCTTTTTAAAAATCTGAGACCCAAATTTCATATGTAGTCATATACATACAACAGAGCCAGTGCACACAGTAGCAGCTGAACAAAGTGATTTAATACACAGCATTCAGTGACATTTTGCTGAGTATGCTTATTATTTTTATGCAAAACTCTGTTTTATATTCTTATTGTCAACCATATCTGTTCCTGGGAGCTGCCCACAACACCCAATGTCTACTTCTGTCCATATGAAGTCTGAGATAAATAGTTTTATTCAAGAGTCCCTCATTTGCTGTAAGGATCTGATTAATTTTATTATGTTAAAGCTTTGAAATGATCTCTTGGCCCATTTTTGTTAACCCTACAAAGCACTGTCAACTTGTCTGCAGTCCAGCCATGTAATCTCTATAAAGAGATATCTGTATATAAATGCAGAATCTGAAGGCAAGGGAGTTTGGTATCAGAAGCCTTCTGGTTGCCATTTGTAGTCTGAGTAGTAATGACCAATCACGTTTGAGCAGGCTTTGGTTGCATGCAGGTAAACAGTCCATGCAGAATCGGAACCCATTGGCTATAACTTGACGATGATTTAGCTTTTTATTCATCTCTATTAACAGAAATCTGCATATGAATGTTGATATACAATCCAGTCATAGACATCCTTTCTCAACTCAAACTCCATTATCGTGCCTCAAGTTAGTAATCAGACTGTAAACAAGGACTGCTGCATGGATGGAAGTCTTAGCTGTTATCCGGATATCTGCTGGCCTCCCGGCCAAATCATTGGCCGTTGCCCCCAGAGATTAAATGGCCGATAGCCAATGGGTTCCGTGATTGGGAGCCCTGTGACTCTGACAGGGAATTTTTGAAACAAGTCCAAAGTGTGCTGTAAGAAAGACCAAAATTAACACAGTGACAACAGAAACTACTGAATTCTGTGAATTGTTATTGCATGGTTTGTGAATATTAATCCAGAAGGTTCTACTTGCCCTTATGCAAATGTCTTGGAAGTCTGATGAATCCCCTGCAAATCATGATGTTCATCTCCAGGTGGTTACAGTTAGTCTTTCACGGGTGGGAGACCCAAGAAAATGAGAATATTGTCAGAGTGGGTGAACCAGACCTTGTGCATCACCATTGTGGCAAAAGATACATCCCTGACAGGCTGGGGGTCGCTCAAGCAGGAGTATGCATATACTGCAGGCATACCCATAGTTATGAAACTGAGGGCTGTCTATTCTGTCCGCCACAGGATATGATGGATATGGGCTCCAACACCCACAACTGGCCTTGTTCACTGGTGGCAAAGCAGGTGAGGTTTCTCCTCATTACCCACTTAAGTGGTTTGCTGGTAGTTTCTAAGAAGCAGATACTTCTTGTCACCAGACACAGGCCAAAGGCCAACTGTGGAGTTAGCAGAAGAAAAATACTGTCGTGCATAGAGAGTTGGACATTTCAAGTTAAGGGAAAAATGGGGAAATTATGCAAAAACATATGCCAATAGTGTGAGTTAGCTGCAGGCTCTCAACCTTCCGTCAAGATTGAGTGTGCAGGTTGTTTCTTTAAGATGCAAGTGCAGATCCTGCAGCCAAGCTAGCATTTCTCTCAAACATACCATTCTGACTATCTTGTGGACAAAGTGATTGAAGGTGATGCAGAATGCAGCCAGTTATCAACCTTACCAGATTCTCACTCACCAAATCGACTTTAACTCATGTTAAAATATCAATTCAGTTCTTTATCGTGTCCCCTCCCCTTTCTAAATGTGCACTAGACCTGGGTGAATACCGTTAAGTAGAGGTTATAAATAAATTCAAAGCAATACTTGACCAAGACTTCAGGCCTGTAACCTCTTCAGGGCCATAATGTTGTTACATGATGGGTGGGTAAACATTAGGTCACCCTTTTTCTGTGCATTCTGCAAAATGGTGAGGAGTCCACAGCTGTTAGTCAATGGAATATGCTGAAAACATGAACACATTTAAAAACATGAGGGCTCACACAGAGCAGAAGCAGCGGCGCTTTAACACTCAGCACTTTATTTTAATCACATATTCAATTCACATGGTGTCTGATAATGCCGCTTATTATCTAATTGTCACTAGTACTTTTTTGGTTTAGATATGAAACCACTGTATGTTGTTTATTGTAGACTAAAGCAAGGTATCATGAGCAAAGGTGGAGAGGCTGTGCAATAAAACATGCAACTGTGTACATGAGATCTAAATACCTGTGGGGATCCCCTGCTCCAATCTCTCATACCTTGCAGTAATGCTGACAGCTGTAGCTGCACTGACTCCCCCACCTGCCTACACTAATATATATATTACGCTCGATAAGTTGGAGTTAGGGAGCAAAATGTACATTTCATGGTTTTCCCTGATGCAATTAAAGACTGCTAAACCATGAGCAGTGGCCCGGTCTGTTCCATAACCATGAAGCGGAATATTAGATTTCCCAGCTCCCCCTGCTTGAGCACTGTGAAAGTGATAAGGAGATGGGAAACTCCCTGCAGGAGACCTCGGATCAAGAACAGTATGTACCCAGCCTGGTCTAAGGACCAAGACCGGAGATAATTAAAATGTTATGACTGACATTAGAATTTACATTTAATTATTCTCAAAATCCAAACTCTTAAAAATTAAATTAGGGAGTAGACTGTGGTTTTGAGACACATTGAAGAATTCAGTTTTTTATTTCTCAGTTACACATTGGCCTAAGGGGTTTGCAACACACTTTTTTGCCAAGACGACCTCTTGCCTTCTAAAATGACACATGGCTGTCCGTATATGACTCATAAGAGCATTTTATGATCTGCCATTTGTATGGTTAAATACGAAATTCAGAGCATATCTAGTGCCTCCACACGGATCTCAACATGGCAATGGTCGAGCAGCCAGCTCGCAGTTAACAGTGCTAACAGCGCTAGTAGTGCAAACAATGGTAAGAGTGTTGACAGAGCAAACAGTGGTTACCTGGTAAGGGAACCCAAAGGGTGGACGCTACCCTTCCACAAAGACGGCATTAGTTGGGACCTCATTATGAGCGGTAACTGCCATATGAGGGCAATGCAGAGCGTCGGCCCTGAGCTAGCCAACAGGGCATGCTAACATGCGCTTACATGCACTAAAAGGCACCATGGCCAGCCCAGCTACGTAAACAGTGAATGGAGCAGCTTGAATTAAAACACCCACAAAGGTGAGTGACTTCATTCTCTGCTTAGGTAAACATTACTCCACAATATCTTTACATAATAAATAGTTATTTGCTGCTATATTAATGCTCTGAAAGTAATGTAGAGAACATTTAAAGTTTGGTTGAGTCCAGGCAACTAAGGGCTGCCCTGGTGAGCTAGGTGTTTAAGGCTTGGACCACAGACCAAACGTCAAAGATTAGGGTTGCTTGATTCAAGGTAGGGAAAGACCATGGTCATGGTTAAAGTCTGGGAAAGAAAATGATTACTGAATATTGCCTTTGTTGAGGTCACAGATATTCAATTCAATTACATTTATTTTGTATGGCCTGAAATCACAAATTGCAAATTTGCCTCAGAGGGCTATTGGCGTCATTCAAGAATATTTTTGAATTTTCAGCCTAAACAATCCTTTGTTTTGTGAGGTTTGCTCTTGTTCCAAGTCGGATTCACCAAATTCTTTCAACAGAATAAATGTGTTGTATATCGCTCGTTTCAGCCTAATGAATGAGACCTGTTCATGAGAAGGTGCGTGTCTGTGAGATTACATCATTAGTATGACTGAAGCCTCTAAAATCGAAGAATACCTGTTCCATTCAAGTTGCATTCACAAAAAATGGCAACAAAGAATAAAAGGAAAACACTGCAGAACTTCAAGTTCTAATATAAAAAAATCAGCAGGCAAAAACATAAAAAATGTAAGTAAGCCTTTTTTACGTTTATTCTGTCCCCTGAAAAAAGTATTGCCACAGTATCAGCAGACAGAGACAAGCATTTGAAAAAAGGTGGTTATAGGTAAATATGGTGCCATTTATTGCAATATGATTACCTTTACTTTTAACTTCAGAAAAGCAATGGTCAAAACATAAAATCATCTTTTAACATTTTTCTTTTTTTATCAATTTTGTTACTTTTAATTTGCAGTTTGCTGAAATGTTCCTTCAGGTACCAAAAAGTGATATAAGTTCATCTTTGATTCAATTGACAACTCTTAATTTTCATTTTTTCCTCTTCTATTCATATAGACGATCTACATTGCATGCATTATAGGGACAATGTGGTATTTGGGTGGACCCAACTGGACAGCATTTCATTGTTTAGATGCAAATTTTTGGGGGATGTCTGCTAAGATCTTGCTGTTCATTTTTTTGATCTGATAGAGGGTTATTAAACAAGAGGACCAGACTATGAATCTGATAAAGATTTATCTAAAAGGCAGAGCTGTTTGAAGACTGAAGCCAATTAGATATGATATGCAAAGGCCTCCAAGATTTACATTTTCTTCCATCAAGCGACAGATGGATTTATGTCACTAACGCCTCAGATCAGAAGAGGAACAGAGACCAAAGGCACGCACATTATTCATTCAACACTGCTGCATGCATAATGTTAAGTGTGTATTCGATATAAATATTGTCTCGGAGGGCTGCATCCATGGCACAGAAATAGGAAACTCTTTACTATATAGCTCATGACTACTAAATTTAAGTTTCTTTTGCAGGAGATTTTAATTCTGTCTCGATGTATAAAAACAATCAATCTAATTACAAGCCTTCCATTTGCGCAGAGAAAAAAAAAACATCATTGGGATTTTGAAAACATATTTACAGAGGCTGACGCAGGGAGCGTATCTGCAAATATTGGATTTTGCTGTGAAGGGAGCAAATGTGTCAGGGTAACACAAGACACAAGGAAAACAATGACAAAGCAAGACCAAATGGGAAAAAATCTGATAAATAAGAAAACCAATAAGTCAGATATCAATAGAGATGATAAAGAAAGTACAGCATGAAATGGGCTTGAGTAACTCAGTCAAACTATGCACTGTAGTGTCACACAGCAGTCACTTGTATGAAAACTGGAAACTGTTAACTATTGCCAAAGAGTTGTGGTAATGTACTGATGTAAATATGTCATGCTGAAGGATGAAACTAATCATATTAGGAATCTAGCTGCGAGAAAAGAATCAAACCAGTATACATGACATGCTGTAGGTAGACACATTTGTCAGGCATCACATGTAAAGCAATGCAAACAAGTGAAGTGAATTCAAAACATTTTGTTTTCCAATCCAGGAAAACATTTTAATAGAAAGGTTTAAAGACAAAGTTAGGGTAGATGGATAAAACACGTCCACTTTAAATTTAGGCTGCTAAGGCAACTGGATATCGGGTGAGGAAAAGATTGTAGTTTTGGTTGGATACTTAAAAAGTCAAAGGGTTTCATCTCCTGCTTCATGTCAACATTGACTTTTTCAATCTTGACAAATATTTCAGTTGTCTCCCTTTTAGATCTCCTTTGAGATTGTATCAGCTGACATGTTTAGCATGCTTGCTTGCACTAGGAACCAAAGCCCTTGCCATGGCTGTGTTAGCACACACTGCTATACTCTTTTGATGTGCACAAAAAAACCCATCTGGATAGATTTCTAAACAAGCCTATGTTAGGTCTATTGAGATTGTTGCAGGTGGGTAAACTGCAGCATGCATGTCCCTTGTACAAATAGGACAGATATGGAGAACCCACAAGCATCAGTTGTGGGCAAACAAAACAAAGGTTTTCAGTTTTTAAAGGTTTTCAAACAGAGGCGAATACTGGAGGTATGCCTTGTGCACTTCTCAACAGTATATGGGAACTGGCGCAGAAAGCGATATGCACAAGTAGGAGAGTAGCAATTAGAGGCACTGTGGAGTGCTGAGCCAATAGGCAGATAAAGAGCCCCTTTGCCCACAGTGTTCAAGCTGTAATTACGTGCAATTGTGATTTTTTTTTTGTGTGTGTGGCTCCTGAGCTGCTCTCAGCACCATATTCCTCACAAATGAGTCCTGTGGGGCTCACCTTCAATTTCCCTGCTCAGCACTTTTATACCACACCCACTGATGGCTTGCTCCAACTCATTATTGTGGAGCCATGTATGGTTGGGTCTTCACGCCTACATACCCACAACTGCTGCCTCTTCTGCCACCCCAAACTTCATCAGTTTAACGTAATATAATTTCAGAATTTACATTCAAGAGATTATCACCACTGAACATGATAAATGTACAGAAATACTGAACCTTTCCGAGACAGTTGATGCAGGGTAAGGACAGGACCTCCTGCGCAACACAAAGTGAGAATGTACAACATGACCCGACTCACAAAGTGTGATGTATGACTTCAAAACAGCACTGAAAATAACATGCATAAGAGCCGACAGCTATGCTGACAGCTGTGCCAGGCTGTTCATTGCTCTGAGCCAAATGCTAACATCAGTAAGCTGCTAACAATAACAATGCCAACATGCTGGTGTTAACGCTTTATGTTTGCCGTGTTCATCATCTTAGTTTAGTGTGTTAGCATGCTAATATTTGCTAATTACCGCTATAACAAAGTACAGCTAAGGATGATGGAATGTCACTAGTTTGGGCAAAAGACAACCTAGGCAGGGTTCTGTTTTTAAGGTAAACATGTATAATCAAATGCAATCCAGTACAACAACCCTGCAATAAACCTTTCCTTTGTGAAACCTATACAATTATTGTTAGGATTGGCTATTTGTATTAGGATTAAGAGAGCTGTAGCTACCTCTGGGAGTGTGGCCATACCTATGCCGTTCGGTTTAGATGTGTTACCACTTTTAGAGGAGCCTTACTATAGCCAAAGTGCAGGAGGTTCAATGGTACCAAACAGATAGCTGTGGACACCCGTGTGCACTGGCATTGGATATGGGAAATGAACTACCTCCTTTCCCAGATTTGACCAAAGCAAAAGACACTGGGAAAGTGTGAGGATACTCATGAATATGTTTGATGAATCTTTATTTGTAATTTAGAGATTAAGATGATGAGGGGACTTGACATGTCAATTGTAAACAGTAAATCACTGACATGTTACAAAATGTTACAATATGTTTGAGTGACACTAAGCAAATACCTTTGGCCCAGTCCTGTTGCAACCAGGACTTGGATCATCTCCACATCATTTATATGAAAGTTACTTTAAAGAACGTAGTTGATATTTTTATAGAGCTGGAATGTCCTTCTGGCACACATACTCAATCGTGCTTAACCATTTAATGCAAACTACAGGAAAATGGAACAATTACTGGTATTTAAACTACATAGCATGATAGCACAAACAAGCATGAATGACTCTTGAGCTGTACTCCTCTTTGTCACTCCATGTTTTCTGTCTGTTCTGTACATCGGGGGACATTTACACAATCACACACCTGGGAGAAATTTCCACCTAACAAGATTGATATGTCACCTGAGACTTGCAGCGAGGAGCTGAGTAAATGCTTTGCCAGATTATCTACTCATTGCTCCTCTCTCCCATTTCACTCCCTTTGGTGATGTCTCTCATGCAGAGAATTGGAATTTCAAATTTCCATTCCTGATGACATTTGTGCTGAGGGCTCTGACATAATGTTTTCTCAGATGAATAAATATGTAAATAAAGACCACCGTGTCATGTCTGATTAAACAAATGAATGACTTCATTAATTAAAACTTGTGTTTTTTTGCCAACTTTGTGTACTTTTTAATGAATTCATGTGAGAACATTGTGCTCTAATTGAGGGCTAGTTTTACTTGTTTACTGCACCTGTGAATGTTACGGTAAACTATGAATTTCACATACCACTCATGTGCATCACAATCCCTTGGTCCAAATATTTGCAGCAGAGAAAGTGAAACAGAGATCGCTATAGTACGAGAGCTCAAAAAGCCCCGAGTTGTGGCAGAGCTGGATCCTGGTGGTGTGAACATTGAGTTTGTTCCACCATGATGCCACCCTGTGAGGCCCCAGGTGGATGCCTTAGGTTTTTCTCTGCAATTCAGGGTTTCTTTCATGCCATCTGCGCCTGGCTCCGGGACATGGCATTCAAGCAGGGCACAGAGCAGGCATGGCTCCCATACTCTCACTCCAAAGAGGCTGGAAGCTTTCACTTTGAGTGAACAAACCTCAGGTCAGATGGCTACCACAGCAAGTAGACATGGCATTAATATCAACAATGAGGACGTCATCCTCTACCCAGTCCCGGATACGCTCTTTTTTTTCATTGCTGTGAGCGACACCATTGCAGTTATTTGTAAGGGGGCAATGTGAGGAGACTGCCAATATGAACTATGCAGACAAAGTGCCAACAATATATCTTTGGGTAGTGTTCAAGACGTCTGTGCACATTGTTAAATCACGGTTTGCATACAGATTGCATATTTACCTCCATCTGATATCATCAGTTCAAAAGTGATGCAGAATTTCTGCACGTAGATATCATCTACATCAAAAAACATATTCAGCAAGGGGTGTCCTTTTCTCAAAACCAACAATAAGCGGATACATTATCAGGTTTCCATTTAATCCGATGCTTAGGAGACAGAGCAGGATGGCCGCCAGCTACTTGTGTTTCTGCATCTACAGCTCAGCTTGAGACCCACTAATCTGGAAGAAATCAAAGATTTACATTTTTGAGCGGTTTGCATTTGCCTCAAAGACTGCTGACTCAGATGTTCCCCAGCCCTCCATAGCACTCCGGAGACAAATCTGTCTGGCACATTTCATATTCCACACTACAAATATATTTTTCAGAGAATATAGGTTGCTGCTGACATAAGCCAAAATATAATTGATGAGGACACCACCTATTTGATAACAGGGGCGTGCCCGATGGGATAATTGACTGTGCATTTAAAATTTAAACATAATTTTCATTAATTTATTTTCATTCTTTACAGGAGTACATTTGAGCACTACTTCATCAAGTGTAACAAATTGCCCAGTTCTCTATTTCTTTGGCAAAATAAGATGAATCACTATGAACCCTAAACAGGTAAAGAATTAAGAGTGGAATGCATTTGCTGGCGTCTCCTTGACAGGTTCAACTTGCAGCTCTCTGTAATGTTACTGCTGAGATCAAGCTGACCTAGATTCCATTATTTCTAAATTCTGCTGAATTTCCAGTGGCAGGTAATTAAGTGTGATTCTTCCACCTTGTTCAACGGGGCCCAGGATTTTACAGAGTTGGCTGCTGAGTCAGATGGGGTGGCGCTATGCGGCTAACTGAGATCTAGGGGCACATCTCAGTGCTGCTGCCTTTAGTGTGTGTGCCAGCTGCCTGCCAGAGGCCCAGCCTCATTAGCTGAATTACAGAGATCAAACAGAGAGGCCGAGGAGCAGAAGAAAGAGAATCCGCTGTCCCTCTCCAAGAGGATGGGATGAAAGGCACGCAGACAGTAGAGTGGGGGCAGCAATAGACATTGTGTAACTGGAGTTCGAAGGGTGGGTTCTCTGATTCCCTGTCTACTATAAATGAAAAATGTGTAGCACCTTGATGGGCCTGCACATGTTTGTTGACATTCTAGTATGCATACTGCTGTACTGTGGTCAAGGAATATCAGCCCTATCATGATCTCGAGAAATCCAAGCCATAAGCATGCTTTCTTAGAGAAAAGTAGAACTTTTAAATAAGTGGCTCTGTGCATTTCAGTGGGTGGTCATAAATATAAAAGAATCCGTTTTTGTTGTTGTTCTTTAATCCTAATTATTATGTATGTATGATATTGTGCAAGCATATCACTCAGAAAATCTGCTGAGTACAAAAAAAAGTGGTAAATCCTGGGTCTGAATTCCTGAGTCATGGGTCAAACAGGAATGGTAACACAGCCTTGTCATATTGTAAAGTTACTGTGAGGAACTTTTAACCAATTCCTAATTTAAAACTGATGCCTAGACCTACAGAAGTAAATGATGCCATTAGCGAGAAGATTCGCTATTTGTATGAAGTTATTCTTAATGCGCATCATCGTTAACCTGACCTGCCAGATGGTTTGTTTTATAACTATTTGAAAAGCCATTATTGGAACTTGTTTGGAAAAATACTTGGCAGGTGATTGGATGAACCAAACTTTTTCCAATCAAGAAAAGCCTTTAGGGCCATTCTTTGCTCTTCTTTTAATGAAAACATATCTGATATACCTGATGCTATCGCAGCAGTTATGTTATCCTCTTTAGGAGCCACCATTGTATTTTAGAAAGAATATTTTCCCGTTTCATCTCTCACACACATAAACCAGGTCCGTAGCTGCCAGCAGCTCCTCACAGGACACTGATTGGTCCGTGCACTGGCTTGCCAGACACATGCACATTACTTGAAGCCTGACAAGATGGATTTTCATCTGATACTCGATCCTGTGATTCAGGGATTCAAAGATAATTTATTGCCACTATGCAACACACGGATGCACAATGCAGTTGTGCCCCAGTTGCAACACAAGAAAAACAAGACACAAGACAAAACAAAGCAAAAACAGTAGTGCAATCCCATTGTGCATTTTTTGCTGGGTTAGCCTGAAGTCTTATTTCACCCATCTTATTTTCTTACGACCGAACATCAGACTGCCAGGGGTAGGCTGGGTAGTGGAGTATTGCAGTAGGTCCTAGGTGGGTTAGCTTAGCTTCCATCTCAGCTCAACTTCCCTTTCTTTGGTGTTTGGTCCGTCAGGTCTGGCTGGGTGGCTGCGGGCGGTGATTGTCTCAAGGTCTGCTACACCTGATCTAATCCCCACACTTCCTTTTCCGATGTTGATGAATGTATGCTGTCATACACCATAAGTGCTTCAGTCACTACGCCACCTCCGGATAATCGCGAGAATCCAGCTGCCGTCTAAGGTAATGTCATTAGTGCTACCTGTTTGGATTTCACGTAAACTCAGACGAAATCGTGCAGGTTCACTCCTTCAGCTCAGACTCCAGCACGCCTTCGACCTGCAGTCGGTGATCCGACGGGAAGTAGAGATCTAGGTAGCGGCTTTTCCACCTCCCAAGAGCAGAGCTTTGCTTCATGGCTACGCAGGTGGAAGCCAACGCTGACACCACCTTGCTGGAGGACAAGGCCATATTGCTTGGCCTGCTGAAGGGAAGGGTGGCAAGGAAGAACCAGAACTAAGACTGTGTGGGGCAGACTGTCAGAATCTGCTGCAGTAAAATTGCAAAGACTAAAGTGTGTGGAATAATGTGGAAATACTACCGCATTAGTCCACAGGGACCCAAAAAATCAACTCAAAATTAAAGTTACTCTGCAGCTTATAAGTCAATTTGATTTGAGCCTAAAAAAAAAAACAGATGAAAAATAACATGAATAATGTTTGCATACAGAATAGCTGTATCACACTCTTCTTTAGCCAAGATAAAGGATCAACTCTTTATAAAGACCAGTGTAATGAGCAGAATTTATTTTTTGTATCCTTTAGTCCAAAAATGAAAAGGTCAAAACAGCATCAAAATTGTTTATCTCCAAACCTTTCAACATTTTTCACTTCTTATTACTTATTTTAGTCTTGAATCAGTTTATTGCTTGGTGAATAAAGACCTGATTTATTCAGTAGTTATTGATCCAGCCAGCAACTCACCATTCAAATCATGCCAAAATTAAAACATGCATATAGTATCAGCTGAGAATTGAGTCGGGTAAAGCTTACACTGATTAAAGGTCAATAAGGTTACAAAGTGCAAATCAATAAATATGGCTATGCAGTTGGATTTTTAATAAACCATAGCACTTTTTCATGAGTGCAAGTTCTGAGCAAATCCACTTTAATGTGGGCACATATGGATTGTATGGCCATTTTACTGTAAAATAGAGACTGTATGTGACTATGTATACTATAAAGTACTGTATGCCTCACAGGCACGTTTGCATGCAAGCCATGAGCTCATTAGTTGTGATTTGTTTTGGCCCTCTATCTGATTCCTACACTACAGTGTAGGAATCAGATAGACACTTCTTGGACCCCAGAGATTCAAAAACAAAAGCCCTGTTGAAATAGATTTCCAGTGCATCACTAGTATTGGTAGTGAGGTAGAGAGGCTTACTTGAGGAGCAAGGTGACAGCAGTGGATCAACAGAGGAATTGCATTTGGGCGAGATAGACTCGATGGTGGTCCAGACCTCGGGGGAAGGGGTGAAAAGCACACTGGACTGCATCATCACTTGTGGGGTTGACAGCTTTGGGTTAGAACATTTTACCAATATAGACACTTCCCTAATTAAGTTCTCACTTGCTTTTAGAAAGTTAATTGATGAGATAATTGGGCGGTAGTGGGGGTCTCTAGCTAATTACTTCTTTGGAGGGGTTTTAGACACAGGGGCTGAAATTGCTTTTATAATAGTAGTCATGGAGGCTCCGATGCAGAGAAACCATAAAATCAATTGATGGATTGATTTTAGGAAAATGTGCAAGCATATCAGAATTAAAAGTATCAAAGAGTTCCCAAGTCACTTAACTGGAAGTAACCATCTCCAAGCTTCATTGAGACATCCCAATTAAATGGTGAAACTTTATTAAATGATGAAGCATACATGTTACTGAATGTGTTTTTAGTCATGCTAGCGGCACAGTTCTATGCATGGCAATGTAGGCGAAAGCCTCCTGACTTTGATGATCCCCTGAGTTTTCATCTAGTGCCACCAAGAGGTCAAGTTTTCAGCTATCCTGAGAGATGTATATCTCAACATCTTTTAGAAATACTCTGACATTTTTTTTCCCACACATAAATCCTAATGACTTTGGTAATTCATTTTGAATGAAATCTATAAGCAACTATTCAATGGATTGCCCTTTGATATAATCATTCATGTCCTCAGGATGAATTGTAATAACTTTGGTGATCAATTTGCTTTTCGTATAGCACCGTAGTGGTTAAAATGATTTGTCCAGTACATTGTATATACCGTATAGTGAACATTATACCTGCATGTTGTCATGCTAATCTTAGCATTTAGCTCAAACTACTATTGTGCCTACGTACAGTCTCACACAGCTGTTGGCCTATAGACCCAAAGGAAATACTCTTACACACAGATAACAAACCGAGTTATCACACCTTGACAAAGTGTGTGTAGTGTGAAAGAAGCTTCTAGCTCATGTCATTCTGAACATAACAATACATTAAGTAGAATCCTTTGAAATGCACTTTCAATTGTGTTCAGGCATTAAAAGAATAAACAATGTTAATTGTTTACTTTTTCATTTATACCTCAGTCTCATGCAACACAATGAAGATGACAATATATTAAGCATCACAGATATAGCCATGGAGCTGAGATGAACCTCTTCTGAAAACTTCAATTGTATTCAAAGGGAGCTTCAGACATGTACGCTCCACATGGATTTACTGTCCCTGGGGAAAGGGACAGACTCCATTACAATCTCCTTTCTCATTTTACCCCCTGAAAGGTGTTGGCAGTGCTTTGCATCTAAAGTGTCTTAAAAATTATCATTGTTACACGACTTGACATTAGGAGACACAACTTAAAGATTACTATAAAGACCACCGGAAGAAAAGGGAAAATTAAGAATCAGAGGTTTCATGTGATGAAAGCTGCTGTGAAACTAATTCTTTTTTATAGCATATTACAGCAGAGAAAATTAAGATGGTGATCCTAGTGAGGAGTAAATAGTAAATACCTACTGTGCTCACTTTGTGATGCATTAAACTCCACTGTAAATCCAGAAGAATTTCCCTCATAACTGGGTCACACATCAGATCTGCAAACTAAGCATACTTAGTCAGAAGCCTTTAAAAATGCTTGAGACTCCCAAACAAATTCTGCTGTGGCAAAAACAATGCAATGCTTGTTATCTTTGCTAATTCTTAGTTCATATAAACATGGAAAAAGATTAGATCTTCAGTCATCTGACAGCCTTTTCATCCCATGATCCATCATGCCAGAAGTCTATTAGTACAATGTGTTGATAAGAGAAATAGGTCACAATATATATAACAAAACACTTGCTATAGCTTTGTTCAAAATATGAAATACTGCACCTGATTTGAGAATCCTCTACAGACAAAGATTATGGTTAAGGTATCTGTCTGAGTAGTCATTCAGTCTCCCAGATCTCAGCCTTTCACAGATCTCTGAAGTTATGCCAATAAGGATATTAAGGAAATGCAAATGCACCACTGTGCTTCCTTACCTGAGGCAATGCTGCCTGCTAAGATTTCAACACAGTAGCCAAAGCGGAACTGCTCAATCTCCCTCGTTTTCAACTGCAGCCCAGGGCAGCCGAGGAAATGTAGCGGTGAAACAAACTGTAAACCGAAATATAGTAACAATAACAATACTTGTTGCTCAGCATCACTTCTATCTAGTTAAAAAGAAAAAAAAGTCCCATAACAGCTATGTGTGCTGGCTCATTATTTCCAGTGTTATAAATAAAAGATCAATACTCCCTTCGAAAAACATTACTCAGGGTTTCCAAGGGAAGAAATCACCATATTGGAAAACACAGCCTTTGCGAATGGATATTTTTTTTTTACCAATTTCATTTATGCTTTGCTTCTTTATATTGCAGAAGCAGCTCAGTGTGCGTCTTGTCTACCAAGACTTTCAGGTTCATCCGCTTCCACTGTGACAACTCACAAGTCATTACGCGTAACCCTCTGGGGTTCATGAACGTGTGCACAATTTTTTTTTTATGATTTTTAATACATTCAAAAGTTGTTGAGATATGTGATGGACCGACTGCCAAACAGATCAATTTTGCCATTCAAACAACCATGCCACTAGGCTTTGGCATAATGCCTCCCAAAGCAGAACACAAACACCTTATGCCTTCAATATGCATTATACATTTACATTGGTTGGGGGTGCTCAGTAAACCCACCACTGTGTGGGGCCTTTAAGCCATCCTGAGAGCAGTAGAAAGGTCACATGTTCATATTGCTGTATGGAGCCAACTTTTTCACTAGCCATTCATCCATATTTGCATAACCTCCTTATTTGCCAAAGGGAACGTATTTCAAAGGTTTCTAAGAAGAGCTAGGACCTGCTTCAACATCTCTGTGATTATGAGAGTGAGAGAAGGGAGCGAGGAAGACTGACTAAAGGAAAGGGGTAAGTGTTCTATTTCAGACCTTTTGGTCTTTAGAGCATAAACATATTCATTTTTAACTGAAAAATACGATTGATGGATCAGTTATACTGATTCACAACAAACATAGCTCTTTAGATCTAAAAAAATATATACTTAAACATCAAAGGAATTATCAAAGTAGTTAGTATTGAGATTCTTGCATTATGAAATCAGATTTAAAATTGCAGTGCAACTGAACACTTACAAGATTTGTTCATTTAGCATAAATAATGAGAGGCAATTTATCATTAACTAGACATATTGAACATGTCGGCCAGATAGATAGCTAACTAATGTTTCTCATCAAACTTATTATTATATACACTTTAAGCAGTAAAACCACATTATCGCTTATTTTGGTGTTGTGTGTCCAGCCACCTGATGAAGGTAAATCCAATATTCATTCTCTTTTAGCTCTGTTTTTGGTCTCTATCAACTCCTGTGGGAAATATCTGGCTCTTTAGCTACTACATGCTCCATTATGTTCACCAGCTAGTCTTTAACTGTGTCTCACTGTGATGGGTTTTAGTGGGGTTTTTTTTGCTGAAAACAGCTGCCTGCTGCAGCCGGAACATATGAGAGCGGTGAGAGAGAACCAACACAGTAAAGCTGTGGGCCGGACAGTTAAACAATGAGCTGAAACTCACTTTAAAGCTTAATAAAGCCGAATGGAGCTGCAGATTATCTTGTTTCATGTTGTTTTTTGATACATTGGGATCATAAAAATATAAATTAGAGTTGTTATAAAGTTCCTACTGTAATTCTTGATTTGATGTTGATGACTAAGTTTACAACAAGTGCATCCTCACTGGCTGAGATCTGCCACTTAAAGAAAGATTTGTGGACAGCCGTTTGAAGCCTTGAGTTCGGGGAATTGCCCGTCAGCATCTTGGCATACTTTATTTTAATCTAAATGGGACCATAATTTACTAAATGAAAATCTTGCTGTAATGAAGAAGACTTGAAACTACCGATTGAGACCATAAACCCATGTTTACAATGTTAACTGAGGTTATACATTCAAGTGAGATATAGGGTCATTTTCTCATAGACCTACATACAATCAGACTTATTTTTGCAACCAGAGGAGTCGCATAGAGACAATGCAAGTTTAAGACACTTCCGCATTGGCTTCACTCTTGAGAAACCGAGGTTGCCGCCTGACGTTAACAGACAAGATTAGTGCCTTGCAAGCAGGTGTGCTATGGTTGGAGTGCTAACAAGCAGGTGTGCTATGGTTGGAGTGCTAACAAGCAGGTGTGCTATGGTTGGAGTGCTAACAAGCCGCTCAGCTGAAACAGTAAACGATGAACAGGTTAAATCCCCCATTTACGCCTAGCTGCAGTGTGTCCCAGGTCCCGGTTCACCTGTCCGGTTAAGTTAGCAGCCACAACATTTTCAAGATGAAAGTGCTACAATTCATCAAGACACAAGCCAAGTTCCTGTGTCTTGCTTGTCACTTACTGACTAAAGTGAAGGCGGTTAGCTACGAAGTTAGCAACAACAACGGCCCAGGCTCACTTAAGGTGGGATGACCTTGAAGATGGAACAGCTATTTCTATTACTTTTACAACTGATGCTGCTGGAAGCCATGAGGTCCTACCAAACAAAACATAAAAATTACAAGTACAAGTACATACAACTGATTTACAGTATGTTAAATTATTCGATTGCTTTGCGATTTAAAACTGAAAAAACAAAAAGTAAAGTTGTAAGCACTGATCCACATCTTTTATCACACCGCACAATTTCCCTTCAAAAAGGCCCCTTTGGAGATTCTATAATTTCTTGGAATTAGCCTCAACAATAAACTGAGGCTCAGTATGTTTCTGGCTGAATTTTGTGAGAATCTACAAACAGCTAAGTTTACAGTGACAAGGACTGCAGTGAGTAGGGATTTGATTGGACATCCCAAATTGGAATATGATTGGAAAATCTGTAAAAATAGGACAGTATTAAAACACTAGAAAACAAGAATAATACAATAGTTGCCTGATATTCACACATGCATTTACATCCATATTCAATAGACCAAAAACTGCATCAGTAAATATTAAAATGTAAAAACTAACTAGCTTATTTATGAACCTCCAGTCAGTATTTTAAGCAGTCCACATATTCAGAAACCATTCCATCATATAGTATACACTCTCATCTCATGCATTTGGTTGGATTTGTTTTTTAAATAATTTTATATTTATTTTTTATAAATTCAGTAGCAACACACGAAAGGGCTTTAATATGCATTTTGCATTTTATAATACTAGTGAGCAGTGCTGTCAAGGCCTCCTCTCTCTGTAGAGCCTATCATAATGACTTGCTGTAGGAGTTATTGCTCCTGCATGAACAAAAGAGTGTGTTTCAAATATCAGACAGAATTTAAAGCTTTTGCAATGCAGCAAGAAGTCCAAGCTCTCCATTCAGACCTCCATCACTTCGTATTTAATCTACTGTACTCTGTCACTGAAAATGTCCCTTTTCCATGTCCATCAAGACCTTTGCTGAACACACACATTTATACAGTCAATCTCATCACTCCACACAACTCATCTGCAGACGATATGAAGAGGTGTTTGAGTGAAAATAAAAAAGCTGACTTTTAGCTCTTTTTGATTTGCCTTTTACCTTCCTTGGGATTATTGTAAGGAGCAGAAACTCCACAGCTGAAAGAACGATAATGCAAAGTGCATGTCACACCAATGAAACGATGCACAAGCACAAACACACACAGACAGACATCTATGTCAATACAGGAGCATCATATTCATAGTTTCCAGAAACCCTCCTTTTTTCATCTCACACATTTTACATGTAAATGGTTTTGATGACATCATTCATCCACTATGCTTTTTGAGCATGTCTCAGCGGTTTTCACTGGAAAATGTTGCCAACAGAGTGGAAGAGAATAAGCAAAAATGTGCAATGTTTCCTTATGCCTGGAACTACAGCCTCTGGCTCTCGTGTCAAAACAACAAACAAAACAAACATAAATTGAAAGGCTAGCCAAGGCCAAACAATCACATAAAACCAAATATTTGCTAATGCGTTTGTCCTGACACCATGTCTCGCAAAATACAATTCCACATCGTAGCTACAGCGCAGCCGACCCGTCTGGCATCAGAGTAATTCTTTAAAACCAAACATTAACACAGCTTTGCTGCCTGATATTTACTAGTCCCAAATGAGCCCCGAAGATTAAACATTTGGAGTCTTTTGTCTACTATGCTTCAAACAGAATTGTTATTGAAGAGGAGGTTGAACAGTCCCATGAAAGGTCTCTGAATAATTGCACCATGTTCTGTATGTCTTGATCGCAGTACATGCTTGTGTTCCCAGTGCTCCGTTTTCATGTGGTTTAGAACACGGCGAGCCTCAGATCTTGCAAAAATTGGCAACTAACAAAGATCTTGAAGATCAAGAGCTGTGGATTTATTTTTGACGACACCATTCAGTGTTATGCAAATATCATTCCCTGTCTGGTGCAGATTTTTTTTTCTACTGAGCTCATGAGAATGGAATGAAATGTATGCATGGTGAAATGTGTGCACGGTGTTGCAACCGAGGAAACATGATTTATGGTATTCAGGGCTGAAAATGCCAGATTGGACGAGAAGGACCCTGCCATTGCAGCCTCCAGGGTATCATTATCATGAAAAACCAAGACAGCATCTTTCAATATACACTTCCCACGCTAATAATGTAAAAGTAATTCAGTTCAAAAGAAATCATATGTTCATATATCACATATACATAGTATCTTTGAAGCACCATCAACAGAGGTTCTCAGAACAGGATATCAAATGTATATCAGAAGGTCAGCCCCTCATAGCAAACATAAGAGTCATGGCTCCAACATTCATGATTGGGTTACAAAATAGTGTTTAGAGCAACCATGTATAACTTTAAAAACATTAATTATTATAAAAACAAAAAGTTAGACTCTGAGCAGGGGAAATAATGCATCACACTAACTAACTAACTATGAACCACACCAAGCAAAACCGCTTTTTTCCAAAGGGTTCAGGTATGACCATTGTCCAGATTTGCAGTGTTTCCAAGCAACAAAGTGTAAACAAATATAAACACTGACTTCTACTATGTTGAAGTGGCAGTTTCATGTGAACTTTTGTGCTATTACTGTTTGCAGCCGCAATCCAATATCCTAATGTTAGGAGGATGACTGCAAAGAAAACTAACATCCACAACATTTAAACGAGGGCACCTCACTGGAAGAGGTTTCATTTCTTCTCCATCCCAGTCTTGTGTAATAGTCTGTTCCCTTTCGAACAGTGTTTCCTTACTGTCAGAATAGTTTGGTACCCTATTTCAGATCACATATCAGCGGAATGAAATACGACAGCATCAAAATCTGCTGGGTTACTCCAAATTAAAAATATGGGGTTATTCTTTATCTTACAATCATCACACATTTTTTTCCTTCCGTTTACAGTCTTGGTTACCACTATTTTAAAAATTAAATTATAAAATGTTCAGCTGTGAATGGGGCGGGGCATCCATGCACATTGATAGCACTTGTGCATTTGTTTTAGGAAATCTGACTCAATCTACATGATGGCTTGATGATGGAATTTCAGGGAGCACTGTCACACTAAGCCCTCAATGATACTGCTCTGAATGTGCTATTTACTGAGTGAACACACTCCACACATTCAAATCAATGCACCATTATTGCTGCATATTTGCTGAAAATATATCTAGTTATAAAGATTATCAGCATTAAAAATATCTGCTAAGTGATATAAGTTTTGGGTTATTTGCTCCCGGGTATAACAGCAATTGCTGTCCTCGCAGGCTTAATCCTTTGATCTAGGGAGAGAGAGTTCGGAGGATGTCAGCAGGATGAACAGAGCTGTGACAGGTGAGAGAGGAAAGAGAGAGGCAGAGAAGAGGTGTTCTGTCAATCACGTTAGTTGAAGAAGAGGACGAGCATGTGAACCACACTTGCACGTTGTTTAGTCGAACGGAGACAAGTGGCACAGAGACAAGGAGAAAGAGACGAGGAGGGACAGGGAGAATCCATCCTGCCTTTAAACGATGTGGCTGGGGAGCTTTGGTGCAGATCCACGGTAAGGAAGAGAAGGTGAGTCACAGCTGAACAACTAAACAGCCTCTAAAAGTGCTTCAAAAGTCAAACTACAAAAAAATGTACAGGGTGAAGAACGTGGAGACGAGTCAACTTCATACAGAAGCGATTTGGACAGAATATGATACCTGCCGACGAATATGCAAAACACTCTGCAGAAGTATTGATGATAATTTGAAATGTAACTCCCAGCCATTTTGTACCCCATACAGAAAACGGTTCCTGCTACTGTATTCATTGATTCATATCTAATCTCCTTTCTCTTCACCTTGGGTTGATATATCTTTAATGGTTGAACTTCACTTCAGATGGATTGATGCAAAGTCATTGACTCTTTTGCAAGGTTCATTGCAGACCAGTTCATTTTGCTCTGTCAGGGGTTAGACCACAGTATCATTAATAATATAAGAGGAAGACAATGCACCTTGGCTCCCAACGCACAATTCCAGATTATTGAATTTCCTTGTGTGACTGGGAAATACTGGACTACGCAGGGTCTATCCAATACTAGAACTATCCATTCTAGTTTTCATGACAAAGTATGTTAGTTCTTATGAATACCTTCTAAGTGAATAGAACTATGTTTTATTATGAAACACAGCCTCAAGGTGGAAGACTGAGGCATGCAAATTGCTTGGAGATTGTGTTATTAATGCACAGGTTTATCTGAGTGGAAACACAGCCTCTAACTAACAAAAAACGCCCCTTGCTCACCATCTGCCATAAAATGACTCATGCTTTGGGGTAGTGAGTTGATAAGTAATGGCTAATCTCGTTTTGTATTGTAGCAATGGGTGGCAATGTGTAATAGACATGGAATATTCTGCAAGTTTCATTGTTTCTCTTTGCGCTTAAACATCTGTCAGTCGGTGAATCACATAATTAGTTTTTGATGTAAATAGAAATGTGCTGACACTAAGCATAGTGTGATTCATGATACATACTTTTGGTTTTGAAAACTAAAATAAAGTAAATTTTGCATGTACACAGAGATCAAGAACCAAACAAAGTATTTTACAAGGTGTGAGTAGTTTTCCAATGCCTGAAGCAGTGACACAGTGTGGTATTTATATTATTTAATCACTGCGGGACAAACCGCTGCATAATGTATACGCTAAAGTATGAGAATGCAGAATCCTACACAGCTGGTGAACCACATCTCACGGCACTGTCTTTCTTCCTAGCCAATGCCTTGCAGTTGGTAGAATTTGTTAGGGCGAAATAAAGAAACAACAGAAGTCAATATGTGTCAAATAAAATCAATTGTCTCATTAGGGATACAACAAGGAACATTTTTCAGACAAATTAAATGGGATAGCCTGCAATTCACTACACCCTTTGCCTTTTGAATTTTGTTAGTGCTGTAATTACACTGAGATTGAGTTACTGTTTAATTAAAATAAACAAAGGGAGAAAAAAAACATCCTTAGAACAGAAATTCAGGCAGATTTATAATTTATTATTTTATACTTGGATACACATCTTAACATAATTGTATCTGTTTTGTTGAACATGGTGTTTATTGTATTTGGCACCGTAGACTTTAATCATAATAATCAAACCCAAAATTCAAGTAAATGTCAATGTATATTTTACATGCTGGTCTTGATTTACTAGACATTAGAGCGTAGTGCACCAGATCAAAATAAAATATTCCCACAAGCAATTTGTATAAGGATAATAGCTCATACCCCATTAATAGAACCAGGCTGTAATAACCTCCTTTATCTAACAATCCTTTATAGCATCCCGTGACCATTGTCACACTTCAGATGACCATTGAGTGCACCTGTGGATTTTAGCACATGCAACGCTTCCTGTGGTGATCCATCATGGCTCCAACCTCCACAGTCCCCCTGATGGGGGAACTGTAGTCAACCCAGTCTCACTCAGGAATAATGAAGAGAGATCACAGCCTGATGGTTCAGCCTGGCCTCACTCTCTCACCTTTCCCCTCTAGCTGGAAAAGTTACTTCCTGGGAGTTTAGATTACTCACTTGGTACAGTACATCCCGCTTTGATTTCACAGCAGAAACATTTCCCTCTTCTTCAGAATTAGCAAGTATATTTATTTGCCCTCAAAGTAAATGTTATACAAGAATATGCAAGCGGGCAAGATTTAGCTCACTCTGAATTCAAAACACATTGGACTGTATATCAGTCAAGACATTTCATATTAAACACGATTTGTCATGGGGTCGAGGGAAACTAAAGGTCGGACAAAATAATAAACAAATACTGTATGAATAGGGTATGGCAGTTTGGGCCGTAAGCTTGAGACACGTCACATTTTCAATCTCCACCAGTAGGAGGACAAATCGCCTGAGAGGAGGGATTAGGGTTGTGAATCACTGATGGAATAAAAGCCTCTTGTTGTTGCTTTGTAATTGTCTCTGCCATATTCACATGTTAAAAAATGGAAATCTTTTGTTAGATGCTGGCATGAAAATCGTTCTCCTATGAGTCAGTAGTGACGTTAAATATTCATGACTTTATGTGGAAAGCAGCATTTAGGTCCAGGATGCCAATGAGAAGTAAGCAAAGGCGCGGATTAGCAGAGGTGACAGGGCTGATGAATACAAACATTTAGGAGATTATGTTTTTGATTGGAATAATGCTTTGCAGGCAGATTTATTCGGAGCATTGGGTGATGATTAGATTTCCACCCCTCATCATCCATATGGAATTTTGACACGCTGTGTATGCCGGCTCCACAGTGTTGGGGTGGCATTCAGTTTTCTACTGTGGTGGGGGAATTGATCCACAAGGTGACACAGTATAAGAACTGTCAATAGTAGGTCAGGAGCTCCCCACCACCAAGCATACAGAGTGTGTACATACTAAGCCTCCTGTGCAGCCATGCAGCGTCGATCAATGTTATATGAGAAGGTTGGTAACATCCAACTGAATCACCCTGCAGCTTTGCATTGGATTGCATTAGATGCCAAGCAGCATGGGTTTGGGTTGAAAGGGAAGCGGTTCCAAGAGATAATTTTTTTTTTTAAAACCTTACAAAACAGCACTCAAAAGGACTGGTGGTTTCATCAAAAAATAAATATATATATACAGTGGGATTCAGTGATTTCTTAATAAATGTGATCACTTTCATGTGACAGACAAAACATCTTCAAGCAACATTACATTTCTGTTTGATGTTCTCTTGCTAGTGTCAGTGAGATAACAAAAGAAACACACACAAGAACAGACAAATAGACACACAGGCAGACTGGTTTGCAGACACAGTTACAGTGGGGGAAAAACTTCAGAGATACATTTCTGTTCTTAATGTTTGACTCTGATCTGCTTTATTTGATGTGCACTACTGAAAGAATGAGTTCCACTTTTTTTCTCTTTGACCTGCTTCCTGCCTCGACATCAAATAAGCAGTGTCCTCTTGTACTGTAGATTGAAAAGTTGCTCAAGTATCCCCAGGTCTAAATCAGAGAAAATATCTGGATCCCACCATATCCCCCGACGGCCCCACGAGAAGGGGCCGAGGGGTACACCTTGATAAACTTTGGGGTACACTTGGGGGTACCCCATGGGAGACAAGGCACTATCAAGAACAAATATAATGATGTTGCATAACAGATTAACAAGCAAAGCCCGGGCTACAAGATCATGTAAGACAGTTGTACATGCTCTAAACACAACTAAACAAGACCAACCAAATGCATAACCAAATATTCATATTCATATCTCGCCAGCGACTGGAATCGCTCGCCATATGTTGCCCTTGCACGATATAGCTTTATGCTACATAGGCGTGCGACCACGCAAACGAAAGCAAATAACCCAGGGATTCTGCACATACCACTCAAATCCCTATAGACCACAGCCTCAGCGATCTATAAGCCAACGAACACCAGCCTCAGACGATTATGAAACCAGCTAAATATGATAAATATGTGACTTACTGAGCTGTAGCTTCGATTCGTGTTATTATTCCGGTCAAGTTACACTGAAAAAGGTACGTACAAAACACTCTGCTTCAAAGGAAATGTTCCGGGGCTTTGGTGAGTCAGATTTCCCCCAGTGTAGAGTATACAGCAACGCTAGCAGCTTTTTGAGAAAATTACTTTAGCAATGAGCTAAATGCTGTCAGCGTCCTAACATGAACAGTTACAATGTTAACATGCTGATATTTATCAGTTATGATGTTTACCATGTGCATCATCCTGTGCTGTAGATTGTGGATGCAAACAAAATCATCAACGTTATATCTTTTTTTCAAATGAACAGGTACGTCGGTAAATGGCCATAGGAATATGGAGACTATGATATTTCAGCTCTTTAGAGCAATTGAAAGAACCATCCTTTGTTCAATGGAGGTTAGGAGAATGCAAGCTAGTCCAGAAGACTTGCAAGCATGTTCACATAGGAACACAAAGACGGTAGTTTAGCCCTTTTGTGTCGACAGCCTACACGTTGTGCTTTTGTGGGCAAATCAAGTCTAATTCTTTCTATTACTATTTCCTAGTTTGAACGGCAGTACACAGTGATGTTAACTGTCTTTTTCCTTTCCCATTATTCTGCTCACCCAGTGCTTAGGTTGTTTGACTGCAAGAGGATTAGTGAACTAATGTTAGAAACAGACAGCTAACAGTTAAAATGTTATACTTAGCTACACTACTACACTAGACTATTGCTAAACTGCTGCTGCATGGAAGTCCAATTATTCTACATTTCTTAGCCGGTGGTTTAAACAGTCTATATGACAATCATATAATTAAACGGATCTGTGTGCGGAAGCACAGTTTATACCTGCAAAGGAAGCTCCATCACTGCTGCTACTGCTTTCATGTTGCATTCCCTGGTCAAGAGCTGTGTTCACTGTGTAGCTCTAACTGTGTTGTTCTATTTCCTTTTAATTAGTAAGTTGACACTGTTTCAGACAGGTGATTTCACACCCCTCCAGTTGTTACTGCTACTGTCAATATTTACCTCGGTGTTGTCTTGAAGGTAAACTGAAGTTGGAAAAGTTTCACTTGCCATTAACTTACACGGCCATTGCTGAACCTTGACAGGAGTTTGCAATATTAATTAAGGTAATTCAGTGCCTTGAGCATCAGTCCGAAACTATTCTAAACTGATACAAAATAAGAATATGCCCTAATTAGGTCAATGGCTCTGCCTTACATGCCTGGCTGATAGGTGCGCTGGCTTTCTCACTCTGCCAAGTAACGTCTCTCATCAACGACAGCCAGGATTATAGCCAAGGCGTTTAGCGCAAAGTAAATGATGCACGGAGTGAAATTGTAAGTACAGTTAACGTTAGTTACAGAATGTGGCTATCTGTAGTTGTTAACGATTGTTATCTGCTTAAATTTAGGTTTACTTGAGACAAATGAAAGGGAATATTGTAGTGGGCTATGTTAACACTAAGCTAGCTAGCTAGCTAGCTATTTTGTTAGAAACTGTCTCCAGTGAGCAAGAGTGTGAACTGTCTGAAACATTGGATATCCGCGGCCCCCAAAACAATTGCCGCGTGCAAACAAGCCACTCCCTTTGGGGCTGAGCCCCCACTTTCTTTGAATCCTAGAAACGCCCCTGGGTGACAGTGATACGATGGTAAGTTGTGGCACTGACTGGTCGATACGTGCGATGCATTGAGTGGGCAGCGCGCCGTGTATTGAGTGGGCCGGTCTGACAGTAACTCCCGGGCCACTTTTTTCCCCCAGTCCGCCCTTGCCTGGATGCCTTTAGGTTTGGGAGACAGGATTAGTGTAATGGAGTATCACTGTTAAGCATCTTAAACAGCTGTTACTTTAAGTTTGAATCCTAAATATGCCCACTTTGTTCTTTTTCTCATCCCAAGCACAAATCATTTTACTGTCTCAACAAATACAGATAAATATAAATAGCTGTTCCCAACTGTACCACTGGACCATTTAGCTTAACATTTTTGACAGAATGCATGGGACTCTGAAATAAAATAAAATGGAAATAATAATGTTATTTTCTAGATCAATATGAAAATAAATTAAATAAAATGTGACTTAAAAAGATCCAATTCCAGTGGATTATTCACAGCCAAGTCCACCAACAAAAGTCAGCTTATCATGACAAGAACGGGAACAAATAAACTCATGAATAAATGCAAATGGGTATAAATATGCACATACATAAGCCAGGACATGCTAGTCTGATGACAAGAGGTGGCTGGATACAAAGCCTCAGCCTTGCCCCATTGCTGATGCACTGTTGAGCAGAGCACCCCTGCTGGCCCTCAAAAAGACTCAACTACAACCCCAGTACTCCGTTTGCAATCTAAATGCACTTACGGCACAGTTCCATGTCCCTTCCTCTGTTTGCATTGCGCTGGTAAAGGCACCTCTGTATTCTGACAGTAGCAGGGTGCTGTTTTGAACTGTACACCGTGTCTTTTAGACTGACAGGCTTGTTTGTATGCAGAACACACACAGCCATCACATGGGGAGCAGCTGGACCTCAGAGCAGAATAGGAAAGTTCAAACTTGCTCAACTACACCTGGTTGAACAAAGAGGGTTATATAGGGATAAACACCAATGTCCATGCAAATGTATTAGACTTAGGGTGGTAACAACTTACAGGGTAATGGATGTCAATGACCAGTCTCCTCCAACTGTTCAAGAGCCATTAGATAAGGGGATCTATATTAAGAAAACCGAGGCAGGCGCTTTTTAAAACACAGCAGGTGTAATGGCATTAAAATGACAAGATTGATGTGTGAGGAAGGACTGACACGCATGAAGGACACGGGAGCTTGGCCTCATCTTCAAAGACAACAAGGACTGTCATAACAGTGAAAATGGGAACTAACAGAATTATTTGGGAAAGTGGCTGCTAGGCTCTCAGCCAGCACTCCAACCACAGAATGAGAAAGAGAAAGGTTGTGTCGGCTGCTGCTTAGAACACTGTCATTTTGTGTGTGTGTGTGTGTGTGTGTGTGTGTGAGTGTGTGTGTGTGTGTGTTTGTGGGGGGTAGGGGGTCGGTTCCAAATAGTCCAACATCAGAGTGCAGCGTGGGTGCCACCCAGGGAAGAGACATGTGGTTTAGAGGGCACCACACTTTTGGTGTCTTCCGAAGAGGCGGCCTACCATGGGGCTACAAGATCCCCACAAATACTGCTTGCCATGAGAACTGAATAAGTAATTTTGAGCTACAATGTAGAATTAGATTACTCCACATGGACATGTCAGCTACTGCCTAAAGGCATTTACACAATGGGGGGGCGTGGCAAATAAATTTCATGAAAATGCGAAATACTTGACTGCGAATATCATATGTCATATGTAGGGTGTGAAATGAACAGAAACAGTGGGTCTGCTATGCGCCGCCTTTGTCCAGGTTGAATATACTAAGTAAGTTTGCCGTCCTGGTTTGGATTACGGAGCCTCCGTGTTGTTGTTTCATAAATATAGGCGCAACTCAACCCGTTCCGCACAATGTGATCGGTTGATAACTTAATTCGCTGTGCGTAAACTCAGAAAAATCCCGTTGATTTATCACTGGGTAATCTTTGCGTTCTGTGTGAAAGTATTAATGACAAATTCACTTCAGGCAGCGACTCACACCAAACCAGTGCTGTGGCAACTGACTTATTTGTAATTTGTATCGTATTTGATGATTATCGATTTATAACAGTTTCCATTTGGATACAGCTATGAGTAATGATTGTAGTGCTGCCACACCCTGTTATGTCATACACATGCACACATCTAAAATACCCTATTAGGAACTCAGTTAAGTAAATAAATAATGTTTATCTAACATGTATATGCACTGGTAGTTAAAAAAAAAACTGTATCCGCATTTACCGTGATTCTTTTATAATAGTGTTTCCTGGCATTAACGTCAAAATGTACAAAAAACAGATGAATAGAAATGTACATAATATAACAACTACTATTTTTATATCTTATTGCACCATTCAAATAGTAGTGTTTCCTCTCCCCAGTTCTTCTAAAGAAAGAAGAAGTCACTGGAACACATTAGATTGCAAGCAATTATGCATACACTTAAACAGCATGATCAAAGTAATTAAATTTGTTTTGCATTCAGACACCAACGTAGGAATCATTTTGAAATATTTGTATAGGTCCCTGGGGGAGACTGACTGTGCCAGAATTCTTATTGTCATTTCTATCTTAATATTTCGAGACCCGAGGAGATCATTGGCTCTTTTTTAGATGGCTCACCTAATCAGATTACTTAAGCACTGTTTGCCCTGTGAAGAGGTTTGATACAGTGCAAATTATTTTAATTTCAACAAGTCAGCCTGTGAGACAGCTCTAGCCTTGCCTTGCTGATTGGTGAAGTGCTCTTTAATTGGTTTAAACTTTGCTCTCGCTGCTCAGGGATCTACACGCTTAATTTCAGCAAAAGGTCAATATCAATAAATCCGATGCTAGAGAAGGGAGGCGGAGGAATGAAAAAAAAAAAATGCTCCAAACTCTTCTGGCTCGAGCTGACCACTGGGAGGGGGAAGCGAGCTGACCCTGGTAACACAGAGAACCAACAGGGTGCTAAGAGAAGATTAGAATTTGAAGCTCCATCGGCCCACCCTCTTGTCAGGTGTTTATTGCCCATGACCTCTGTGAGATGAGGTCAGATTTTCATATTATAGCAAACCAACTCCTTTGGCACAATTGGTTGCAGTATATTCAACAACAGAATAATGAAATGTCCTGACAGGAAGAGGAGGGGCTGTATCAGCAAGTGAGGAGAAACGAACCGGGATAGGTAGTGAGTCTTAAGGGGCGAAGTAGTAGAGACACTGCGCAAGATTGTTTGCAGTGCAGAGCAGATGCAGAAAGAAGGAGACTGATATGAAAGGAAATCTACTCTGTAGGGGCCTTTCTTGTTGCATCAGCTCTTGCATTACAAGGCCCTACAGTGGCAGGCATGAGATGCTGCCGTGCTTTGGGCCCCTGAGGGGGGGGTATCCACACTCAATACTTGCCCCTCAGGATTTCACTCACCCAAATGGAGAGATGAGCAGTCCCACTGATTACATGTCTAATACTTTCTATGGCTCATCACTCTCTGATGCCCAAGTGGAGCGCCTGCTCAACACACAAGCACACACTTTCTCACACACAAACACACAGACACACAGACAAAAACTAAGTCATAATCACCAGCATCCTGCCCTATGCAGCTAGTAGTTTCATTTGACACACACACACACACACACACACACACACACACACACACACACACACACACACACACACACACACACACACACACACTTACCATGTGATTGTTTGATGATTTTCGATATAGGCTAGTAGTAGTAGTTGTTGTTAGCTTATACTATTATTGACTTGATCAGTATTGTTAGAAGTAAATAAACTCTACTTTATCTCTAACTATACTTTAAAGAACAGTTTTCTGAGCACTTTGTGCATGTGTATTGTGATAATAGCTGGATATCGTGGCCAGTACTCAAATTTAAACCTTCACTGTTCACTCTGAATGTGGAATATTACTTTACTGACATTTAGAGTGAACACCAATCTTGAGACTTAAATTATAGTTTGGGTCCCTGATCTCAGGATGGTGGCCCGTTATTAATAATATTTGTTTATACTGTTATTGATATTAATAATTGTATTAATGTCAAGAATTTAGTTTTCATACTTGCTGTGGTCAACTTATCAGCATCGTCTTCCTCGTAACTCTAATTCAAGAAGCTTTTTCAGACATCAAAAATGAAATTCAAAATGTTTATTGGTCATGATTCGTAATGTGCCCGGAGTAAACCACGTCGACACAGGTAGGAACTGTGAGACCTCAGTGTTAACCACTGGGCCTCTGTGTTGCTTTGCTAAACACCTCCTCCACCTGCAGCTGTTGTTGTGCTGCTTTATGGGACGAGTGTGAATAGAACTGCCACAGCAATTAAACCGGCTGAAGCCAGGACCGGGAGAAAAAGTACACACCAGCGCACGGAATACTTCTTCTTTGGAAGCTTAGCCGACGTCTTGGTGATGTGGGCATTCAAAGACCGGACGATGGCTGCATCAATATCTTTGTCCTGTAATTGTAACAAAGACTGCAGCGTACTCTTGCCATACAACTTCTGCAGGTCTTTCACAACAGCCCTGCAGACTTTCTCGGTGCTGTTGTAGTCCAGGCAGAAGCTTTTGATGACAACGAGTCCCTCCATCGTGTGGTTCACCAGTCTCTTGATGTGGGAGACCCACTCTCCTTGGCTGTGGTTCTGGAGAGCGTTGCACTTGGTCATCACTTGTTGTGAGCACGGTGACAAACAGCCGGAGCCGGTTCTTACTTTCTGCCTCCGCTGTAGACTCGGGGACAGAAAAGTAGGAAGACTCCAAAGGATTTTGACTTCGGGTCATGATGAATTCAGAGTTGTTTTCCTTCTCTTTGATCATGTCTGGTGTATCTTTCTCAAATATGTACTTCAATGGTCTTCAGTAAAATGCGCAATGAGGTCTGATCGTGAATGTGATCTGTTATATGCACTGTAATAATCACGTAGGCATTTTGGTAGTGTTCCCTCAATACTCCATTTTGTTTGTAGTCTCGCCATTTTTCTTTGGCTTTCACTTTACCCCCCTATTCACACACACACACACACACACACACACACACACACACACACACACACACACACACACACACACACACACAGAGAGAGCTAGGACTGTCCAGGTAAGATTAAAATGAATTACCACAGCTCACATTTTGCTTTTCCTAATCTGTCAGATGGTTGGTCTAGAGTGGTGGTGGTGGAAATTGGGTAATTATTCCATCTGGTCACCATGCATCACTGCTCACGTGAACTGGGAGAAAAGCAACACCAGCCAGAGGGGAAGTACAAGGAGAAGAAAGTAAAAACAAAATGAATGTTAGTAATACAAAATCAGGACAAAGAGTTTGGGTTTAGTGGTCATACTCAGTTAACTGCTGGCAAACTAAATAATGTATTTGTTTATTAAATTAAATGTGACCCTTAATATATATTCAGTCTCTGTTGTCAACATGCAGTAAAATATTATACCATGGCTAATTCATGTTACTCTAGTAAAGTAATCCCTAATTTCAACTTTATGAAATTGTTTTCACTTTGATTTGGAAAACCATACACTTATACCCTTATCCTGCATTGTATTATATATGGCTTTATTATTTATCAACGTCAACAAATCTGTGTGCTGTTTTTCTATTAATGGCTGCTGAGAGACTGTCCGGATCAGCCTGCTAAATTAAATGGATCCATTGATATGTCAGAATATAAAGTCATAGTGTACTGTGCATCAGTTCCTCACGTTAAAGTACTAGTCATAGTCTACAACATCATCATTCTTTGGCTTGGACCAAATGTAATTTGTTGAATGTGTAACTCTCCAAAGGAATATTTCAAATGATATAATTCAGTCCTGATGAATAATTTCCAATTGCAGATGAATTTCAAGTACAAGGGGCTAAAAAGTTACTTAGTGTCTGTAAGTGTGGGTGCAGCTCTCTGAATTGTGTGTAAGAACAAAATAAATTGCTTGTTTTTCAGAATTTAAACAGAAATGTATGCTGTAATACTACAATTAGTAAAAAGAAGAAAGAAAAAACTGTTTCTAATTCTATGCTAGATTCTAGCATCTCTAGACAAGCCCATTCATATGCAGCTCACGTACCAGAGAGGTATAGTAATAAACTAGGTAAATCAGTGCCTTCAGTGTTAGTTGACTGTTGAAGGTCGAAAACAAACAATGCCTATCTGGAAAGTAAAAATTGACGGAAAGAATTAGACAGTTACAACAAAAAATAAATATGCAGATGGTCCAAACATTCATCATATCATCAAATAAAAACAACGGCTGTGCAGATGCTACTATACCTGTGGTCATAAAACTATCCAGTATTTTTTCATGTCTGTTGAAAGTTACAAAGCAAGTGTAAGCATCATGAAAAATTAATAACACATTCTGTTGATATGGTTCAACAATCAAATAATACTGGTAATATTTCTATAATTACTGAGTGTTGTCTATATTTTTGTTTTCCTATGTGGGTCACACTGATCAGACATTCAAATAGCAGCTGACAGCAGTAGAGAAAGGGACAGTTTTAAATACTGACAGCAATGGGATGATTGTCTCACAGGCAAAATCTGACAGGTTGAACTAAAAAGTGTTAATGCCATCAGGTCATTGAATTGGAGGCACTAAAGGGAAAATAATTCAAAATGAATAAAGATAGTGTTCCTGATTGAACCGACGCCTCGATAACCATGCATAATTATAAAAATACTGTAAAAAAACAACAACCTCTAGA
This sequence comes from Ophiodon elongatus, assembly GCA_016806645.1. Lineage (NCBI taxonomy): Eukaryota > Metazoa > Chordata > Actinopteri > Perciformes > Hexagrammidae > Ophiodon > Ophiodon elongatus. Next base: position 1,534,899 of record JACSYO010001856.1, read on the forward strand.
CACTTTAATGATTACATTATGCAAGGAAACTGAGACAGCAAATGTTGGAGAGTTTCTTGAAAACGAAATGTCCTGACTGAGATGAGCTTAAGACACAGGCTGTACACTAAAGACTTTCACAGTAGCCACAAACTTTACAATATGTGGAAACGTTGTTTCTCAAAGTGGACACTGTAGATGGAAAGAATATGAGATCATGATAGCAAGCATTTTATCAGCTTAAATGGAATGACCCTACTCAATATACAAGGAGTTGTGGACGGCATTATTGGTAATCAATTGCACAATTATCTGACCCAGACTCTGCCTTAATAACACGGAAAGCTGCATTTTGATAGGCCTTTACTGTAAGTGTCTACTAGACGGGAAAATAAGTGTCTGCCTGAAAAAACTGCACAACTTGATTTGCACCAACCACCATAGCTGCACCACTCCACCAACCGACTGAAGTGGATTCATTTTGAGTCTGGGTAGTTTACCAAAGAGAACTGAGCACAAGAATAATGGACTTAACCAACAAAATGTCATTGCCCATGTGCTTTACCAGCTTTGTGGTGCTGATCACGTAATGCAGTGCTCAAGCAATGAGGAGGACCAAGAGACAGCTGCGTTACATGTTTTCTACAGCTGACCGGACCTGGCTTTTAAACCATCTGCAGTGGTTCTTCGAAACTAATGACTGTAGGAGACACACCCAGACTGCTTCCCTCTTGGTACCTTGCTTGATGAGCGCTTCATGAAGGCATGAAGGAGACTGGGGATTGGGGTTTGTTGAAACCTCGCCCTTCCTGATATATCACCATAATGGAACACAGGATGGGACCAAGGTGCACAGATTTCAGCTGTCAGGAAGAGGGACTTAGCATCGTCTCAAGCAGTGATGATAATTCATGCTCACCTATCCCCAATCAGGAGATGAGAATCTGTAATGACAGGCCCCAATAAACTTGAACCTCGGTAGCTAGGGGGCTAATAGCATTTCATGTCCAATTAGGTTAGTTGACGCTGGTGCATCTCCCTGACACAGCCTCTTTTCTGTGATAGGCAGACTCTGACGGAGAGGGAGGAGAAATACCTCTGACTGGGTTGACAGACTGGGTCAAAATCAACTCTTCGGTGGGTTAAGTAAGGCTGACACTGTGTCTGCTTTCCTGTGTAACTGAGCTGAGCCACAATATACAGTGCACGGAATCATAAAAAATTGAAAGTGATATTTTACTTTTGAAACAAAATAGCCGAGGCATCATTTTCACCACTGGAGTCCATCTTAAAGCTTAAATGCCGAGGTGCATTTTAGACCAGGCTGGGAGAAGTCAGAAGGGATGATGCCTCTGAGAATGCTTTGATAAAATGGGAGAGTTGACCGGTGAGGCGTGTGATGCAAATTAAATTCCTCTAACAGAGAATCTGATTGAAGTCAGAGAAGAACTGACCAAGCTGAACACAGACCTCACAAGCTCATCATCCCAGCCTCTGGCTCCTTGGCGTGTAGCAAGATCTACCCCCCGTAGCCGAGCAAACACAGATGTGGCTGCTGCCTCATTTAAATACCTTGCTCAGGGGGCTGCAATCTCAAACATGTTTCCCCAGCTGGCAAACAAAATCTCCTATGAAAGAGAAATTTCAGTCTTTAGAGTAATTGCCTGTTGTTTCCAGTTACTGATTTGCATGGATTCAGTGTACACAAATATGCTTGAATGAGTGTGAAGTCAGTCTTAATTTGTTTGTAGAGGGAAAGTTGGGGAAGCAGCGTACATACCGGCTCAGCAAAGGCATTGCTTTGTTCAGAAAGAGAGAACTCTGGTGATCTTCAAAGTACATAGCAGAGTTATATTGGTACGCTAGCCCTACTCTCTATAAAACAAACCTGAGTAGAAACAGTAGGGAATATAAATAAAAATCAGTACGCGTCTGGCAGATGGAGCCCTGTTTGGTAGATAATGCCCATCACCAAGCCCCTGAGGTACATTAGCAATGCTTATTTAAACAGCTGGGCTGAATATTGCCCTTTTAAATGGAATGAAATGGTCCCATTAGCGGGCCATGCACTCTACTCCTTCCACTTATTGTTTCCTACTGCTGTAAAACTCCCTCAACATTGAAGGAAAGTTGATTTACAGTAAGTGAAGCTGAATGGATGGTAAGGTGGCAGCAGGACAAAGCAATAGTGCTGGAAGCTGGATCAAAAAGACAACATATACTGTAGGCATACACACAACATTTAACTTCAACTTCTGTTTGGCATATCTGCTTTTCAAAGGCACACACGTTTAGCCTTGTTGACATGTTTTAGTTATTGAGGGTTTCTTTCAACAGTCTTTCTGAAAAAGTTAAACTTTCTTTCTGGTGGTTACTGTCGTTATTCTAAGATTAGTTCTATTACAATTTAAAGACTTCCTGATTTTAACAAAGGTAAACAGCAATTAACTTTCATTCATAAAACAACAGCTCCCATTTTTTTTTTTTTTTATATTTGCTGTTTATTTTGCAGGGAAAATACACACGAATCAATAGCAATACTGTAATTGAGCCGTAGTTAGCCAGAGAGGCTTATTTCCAACTGCTGTCCCCAGCCAGATTTTTTGAAGGCAGCCTAAAATTAAAAAATTTCAAATAACATAATAGAGTTTTACCACTACTGCCCTTCAAGTTAGATTCAGCTTGTCTGACTCTGCAGCATATTAATTTGCAGATAAGTAAATGGACTGTACTGGTATAGCATTTTTCTAGTCTTCCGACCACTCAAAGCTGATCACTACATGTCATAATTTACCCATTCACACCCATTCATACACTGATGACAGGGGCTACCATGCAAGGTGCCACCTGCCCATCAGGAACTAACTAACATTCACACACTCATACACCGAAGTAACAGCCTGCAGGAGCAATTTGGGGTTAAGTATCTTGCCTGAGGACATATCGACATAGACTAGCGCAGCCGGGGATCAAACCGCCAATCCTCTGATTGACAGACGACCCTGCTCTAGCACGGAGCCACAGTCGTCCCCTATTTTAATTGAGAATGTACTTTTTGTTGTTATGGAGTACTACTGCTCAGAATCAGACAGAGACAGAGTTATTTGTAGACTATGGTTTGGTTGTCTTAATGTCTTGTCTGCGGGTACTGAAGAAAAAATCTGATATCTGGCAAAACTATTTAGCTCATTCTGATTGGCTGACAAAGTGTATACTGTGCAAATGTAGTGCAATGGACCACAGACGACTGAGCCTACTGTATAGAGTATTTTGGAGTCTATATATATATCAGCTTATGATATTTTTACTCAAATATAAAACAAAAAACTGTAAATTGACATACCAACATACTTTTTATATGAATATTATGCAGGGGTTGGAGAATGTGTCTCGGTGAAGCATGGATGTTTTGCCAGCAGAACATTTCCTAGACATTGGCTGTCAGTCTGTCAGGTGAACTTTTCAGGTCTGATTAGGTTGACAGTTCTCTCTGTACCGAATGGTCATTTCCTGGAACAATTGCATGGCTTCCTGCATTGAACACTTTTATCCCTTCCCTGCCTGTATTTTAAATGAATGTGGTGTTACTGGACAGGAAATGTAGCCTTGGGGCATTGTGTATTATATATGTCAAGTTGGAGCCATTCCCTCCTTGCAATTACATGTCAGGTATTAGTTGTCCATGACAAAGAAATAAAGTGAGAAAATGAAAACGCTTAAAATTAAGTTAAGTGCACCACAGCGTATCAGGTATGCAGACATGGGCTTGAATGATAATGTTGATGAGTTTGACGGTGAGCCTACCTAGTACAGCGCTTTTGTGTGTATGTAGGGTGGATATAGGGAGAAAGGTTCGAAAGAACAAGCCAGGCAGAGAGAATGAGTGCGGAGTGCGGATTTTCATTTTTGTCTCCATTTGAGAACAGACTATTGGAACCCTGAAGCGAGCTTTAACAAAGCAGACTGGTTTTGCATTTCCCTCTGAGCTCTCAAAACAACATGAGAAGTAACAAAAGACCAGGGGACTGCTGCAGTCCTTTCAGTTTTACAAACAATTTCCTGATAGATACATCAGACAGGCACGCAAACCGACAGAGAGTCTGACAATAGATAGAAAAATAAATGGAAAGTTCAAAATAGAGGAAGCTATCATTGCTTATTAGCTGTGATGCACCATTCACTTTTATTTAACCTCCTCTGGCGAAATAAAAATGGTCTACAGTTCTGAATAAAAAAGATTTTTTAAATAAATTGTGTAAATTTAAAAAAGTTTTTTTTAGGTACCAAACTAAGCTGACAAGCTTTATTTTCCTGCTTCTATTACTTAAATTAATAAAATGGTGTTTATTGGTGAGCAAATTGCATCTCAAGAACAGTAGACAAAACCTTTAGAGAATCTCCAGGAGCCATTTTGACTGACCGCCTTGCGAGTATGGTTACTACATTACCAAGATTCCATCCCCTTCTATTTTGCATGGACAAGCAGATGTCATTATGTGGTCTGACTGTTGTTTAATGGTAGTGGATAATAAATAGTAGTTGGAATCCCTCGCATACATATCTTCAATCACTTTAATCAGGCCTTTTTAACATTCAGAACTAAGCAGCAACTTGTCCTATCAGATGCACAGTTATAGCATTAGCTAGGCAGCAAAAAAGATCTGAGTTCGTTTAAGATGATGTTCAATGTCTTCAGTTTCATCCGAATTTACTTATCAAATGCTAGTAAATATTGTTGTATAGTAGACATCTACATAACGTACACCACTAAATACAATTCCACTGAATGCAATGATTAGAATAATAGAATTGTACTTGTGTAGGCAACTTGGATATCATCACTACATGTAAGATAATGGCCTGATTTGGATACAAATGAAGATACAGATTAAATATTAAGTTCTTGAATTTGACTTAAAAATGCTGAATCAAATATGTCAGTTACACAGTTAAATGCTGATGAAACTATGGGGCTTATTTGATCACTCTTTTTGTGCCCACCCTCCCCCTTTCCAAAGTCAAACACGCTACAGTGATGCAAAGTTTCCTGGATTGCATTGCTCTCCGTGTGATTTTAGCCGCATCCCTCAGAGCTCTGCCAGTTTGTGTCTGGAGGTTTGGCTGAGAAAAAGCTGTCTCCAGATGGATAGGGATGATATAGTCACTTCTCCTAGGCCCCCAGTACTCTAATCGGCTTTGAGAAGAGAGACTGATAGAGGACATCATTGTCTGTTGCTTGGTGTTTCAGCCCTGAAGGCCTCAGCTCCTGTGTACCAAGGCCAAGCATCTCACTGGCCTCACGCAATCCAGCTTGTGTGAGACGCGATCTGTTTTGTGCCCCAGGGAGCTAGCCACTGCTGGAGCTCACCAAAGTTTGTGAAGTCATCCCAGACTCACTTCTTTCATGTCTAGATGTGTCAGTGTCTCAGCAGGATCCCAGTATAGCCATCCGCAGAGGGGAACCCTTCTCAAGGCTGTTGTCTTCGTTCACAACAAAGGTTAGCATTTATTTTTTTCCTCTGACTTTACCTGTCTGTGCGAAATGGAGCCATTGAATTAATGCACCATTCCTCTCCCGTAAAAGGTCTGTTCTTTTTATTGAATCTTCCGAACTGCCCACGCTGCTCAAATTAAGTGTCTCATAAAGCTTCCACTTAAATTGTCCTCTAAAGTGTATGCAAAGGTATTGCAGATTCTGCCATTAAAATCTGTATCAACAATTCCCCTGGCTTATAAAATTTGCACTGGCTTTTAGAAATACACAATCCCACTATAATGAGGAAGTGAAATTAGAAAGTCAAAGTCCCATTTCACCACCAGAAACAAAAGTCTGCATCCATTATTAATTTGCAATTTTACTGCATTTCGCTCAACACATTGTCTGTTATGTCACCTTGTATTAAGCATTACCAACACTAAATTGTACAGATGTGAATCTAAATGTGTGTTGTTTTTTTAATAATGAATGCTTTGCCAGTTCAGCAATGCATACTGCTTAAATGTAGGAGAGGTTCTTTTTACTGATGATTTTTTAACATATCCAACCTTATAATTGTCTGATTATGAATAAGATGTAGTTGCATTAGTTTTACTTTGGCACCTGGCAGACTCGAGAGATTCAACTCACCTCATGTTTTGGCTCAAAGTAATGGGAGGGATGTATTTGATCAATAATGCATCATTAAGACGAACGCAGAACACATATTTATTTCAATGAATACAAAGGCTTGCACTTTAAATTGCCATATTAGGTTTAGTACAATTATTATTCCATATCTGTACAAATTTTACCAAAGAGCAAAGAGTAGTTCCCTTACTTAAAATACTTGAATAAAGATGGACATGTTGTCTATCAAACATAAAGGTATTTTACAGAAGTCTGTAGTTAACAGAGGCCTTGCAAAGTGATTTTACAGTATATTGCTGTTAACATAGAAATATGCAGCTGTTTGATGTTAAAAGAATTCTTCACCCTTAAAGATCAAGATGGCGCTGCGGATGGCTGCCTTGCTGTGTTGGTGCACATTCTTTTGTATTCAATTTCTTACTGTCACGAAACCCTTCCTTTCTCTATTAATATACACTTGACAATTTAATAATATTCTTGTTTTATTGTATTCTTATTTGTTTGTTTACCATATTTTATTGTACATTTCCATATTTTCTATTTTTAAATTATGTTGTCGTTAATTTTAATTCAAAAATGTGTTTCTTCCCGCATGCCTCCACGGTGAATGGAAAATCCCCAAACTGGTAATATTCCTGATGAATAAAAGAAAATGGAAGCCAGGTTTACCTACAGCAAAACTATACCAAAACATCCGTTTTCAGACGCTCACACAACCCCTACAGGATAATACAAGTCTTGTTTTCCCAGTCATATGCTCAGTACACCCCAAACACATGCATTTTCAACTAAATTAAAACTCGTCCTCTACTAATGTCTCATGCACAGACTGGCAGCGGGGAGGCGCAAGCATGAGACTGTAGTGGCGTACGTTTTATCCCACATACCTTTGCTGTTGTTCAACCAGGCCTACGTTTACTTTACTTCAACAGAGAGACCTATTTTCTTGATAAACCTACACTTAGAAATCACCTGGTTTTGTTCACAGAAGGAGGGTATGCGAACACTACTTGACTGTGAGGGCAGGACTCCAGAGGTATAGAAAATTAGTATACACAGAAACTATGCATGCCCTTTTCCCCACAAATACACTGGTATCTATGAAGGAAGAATGTGCGACAACACCCTCACGTATACTTTGAGATAGCTGCGGATGTTATGATAAAGAGAACATTGAATACAATTTGAAGGCCAATTTTGCTGATTGTGTAATATTTTATTTTTCCATGCCACACAGCGTTCCATAAAATGTCAAAGGCACATTTAGAAACTTAATATTATCATTATTTTTATTTACATTTGAGCTATGATCTCCCTGTTAATGATTGTTTCATTTTTATCTTGAATTGCAAAGTCCTTGTAGAAGTCTGTTTCAACGCGAGTGCTGTAAATGAATCATTGATCATCCTTCGAATGTTTAATAATTATGATGATTGACATTTTACCACAGTGATGGTTGGCAGAAACATGTAATGCGTTAACGGTATGGCCAACAAATAGCCACAGCCGTGTGTAATGACAACTGCTCTGGCACGATCAGAGAACCACGCCAATATGATACGGTCTGTAAAACTGAATTTTGTTTACTGTTTTTCTCATTGACAGGTCTAGTGAGTGCTGGACTACCAATATACAAACAGATGTTTAAGGGTGTTTCAACATCTATTTATGGCTACCTGTGGGAGTGGAGATGAGGCTCAGATGAAAACAATTAGTCATGAATTTACACAGACCTTTATGCATCTGGCCCCTGAAGTGCCGTGTGTGTTTGTGTGGCTATGCTGCTACTTTGCATGGTGACTCAATTCCAAGGCTGTTGCTGAGCACAGGGATGTCCTTGGCTGTCACTTCTCATCATTTGCCGGTCAGTGAGACAGCTGAGCAGAGGGCAGCGTATGAGCAGTGAGGAGATGGAGGGAGGGCTGAGTGACAGACTCTGGCACTGAGTGACTGCGCCCTGTTAGAACCCCCGTTGTCTCCTTGGGGAACCTGACCCTCAAGGGGTGTATAAAGGAGGAAGAATAATAACGCTGCACGTCTACAGTACGCATCGACGCACCCAGGCGCAAACAGACTCACCCGCAGATACAGTGGTATCGGAATCCATACATTGAAATAGGTTTGCATACCTGCAGAGACTTACACAACCACCCATGCACAGGCAAACACAGACATGAATGTAATGACCCACAAGAGGACACACACACACACACACACACACACACACACACACACACACACACACACACACACACAAACACATGCACACACACCTACAATTACAAACACACAGACAAACAATCAAACTGTTGTCCCCCTGCTATTGATATTCCTCACAACCGTGGTCTTCATGCACTTACAAGTCATCATAGGCTGCCTTCAAACACCACATATAATGAAAATCATTAGCACTTCATTCCTTTCTCTCTATTTGTCCTCTCAGGAAGAAATGAGAATGCATGCAATAGTTCATATATGCGTACATGCATGCACTTGCAGATGCAGTGATACAGCAACATATAGCTACATTAAAAAATGCTAAACAAATCAAAGAAATACAGACAGAAATACACGCCCATGCATTTAGCACCTCAGCAATACAATAAACCATCTTTAAACGGAGAGGACCTTCAGCCAGAGAGGTCTGTGATTAATGCAAAGCATATCTAAAATGCACAGGGCGCTGTAATAAATGCTCCCTCCTTGGGATTATTAGACATAAGAAAAATTTGTTTCACACTGTGTATCAGCAAGATTCCTGTACCGCTCAAACTCTCTCCACAGAAAAAACATCAGCATCATCAGTGAGCAAGATGTAATACACAGAGGACTGTGAACAGGAAAGGCAGCAGTGCCTGTCAGAGATTCATCTGTTAGTTTAGAAGACCAACAACAAAGTAACAGCGAGAACATTCAGGCTTTCACATTCACTGCATGATCCACTTTTGGATTGGTAAGCAAAATTCAATGAGCGAAGGCGATGGATATTCCAGATATGTAAAAAAAAAAGGGGTCAGTGAATATAGTACCACAAAAAGAATATCCACATTTTGCTCCTATTTGGTTTTTGCAGTAAATCGCATAACACTGGAAGACAGGAGAGTGAAACATTCAGCACAGCACTGAGCCCATCGTACCAACATACACATTAGAGGAAACTAATATATCCACAGTGACAATTAGAGCACCCACTGAAAGGCAAGGTAATGCTGCAATGCATTCATGTGAAAAAGTGTGCATTGTGTGTGTGTGTGTGTGTGTGTGTGTGTGTGTGTGTGTGTGTGTGTGTGTGTGTGTGTGCATTTGTGTATTGCCACACATTATTTGTGTTGCGAGATTTAATTGTTGCAGGCTGTGACAGTGTTGGTGAGCTCCGCAAAAACATCTTAATAAGTCATTTAATTTTATATTCTGCCTTGAAATATGATTAATAATTAAGTAAGTACACTGTCAGTGGAATGAGGTAATGTCACCTTCCCCAATGCCAGTTGCCTCGAGAGTTTTCAAGAAAATCTGCCTTTAAAATAAGTCAAGGCTACAAGATTAATTTTGAGCAGAACACTGATAAGGGTTTCTTGAGTGTTTTATAATGCTGTCATTGTGCAAGTGGCGTTGATTTTTTTATTTATTTTTTGGCTGAAAAAATCTCTTTCCCTCATTTCTCTAAACCTTATCCCTATATCTTCTCTGACAATCTCTGCTGTAGGCACAGATTAATCAAATTGTGATATGTTTTACTCTATCAAAAAGACGTTACTTAAACTCAAGACAAAATGAAAAATGCCTTTTTAACCCTTTTAAATGTCATCCCTGGTCATATTGTGCACCTATTTCACAACACGTGCAAAAAAAAAAAATAATAATCAAAATCCAATCATCTTTTTTCCTGTAAAACTTGCTTACTCTAGCAAATACCAAACACTCATTTCATTACAATTCATCAACATATCTGCAACTTTATGCTACTATGTGAGATGTATATGGATCCACAGTACACCATTGATAAATTCTGTTTTACTGGGAGTACACTGGGACTTTATTACTTTTGCTCACCTCACAGCAGAAAAGTACAGGCATTTTGATTACAGGTTAACTCACTTTTACCGCTTTACAAACTTTTTAAGCAAAACTGAAATAAAGACATGTACAGAAATCTGCACAAAATTCAGAGATTCCCTGCTCTGGCGTGCTCGTTGCAAATTTCTTGATAACGTCCAAGGGTTAGCCGATGGTTCCACATTTGCCTGTTATCAAAAAGATACAGTTCTTGATCAGTTTTAGAAAATGCTGGAGTGGCTGCTTGACTACAGATTCAGCAGCTAGTAAAACTCACTAAATATGTAACTAGAATAACAAAAAGTAAATCCAGGTTTCTTTAAAAGTCTTTATTCTACTTCTGGCTTAACCAGCGCCATTCATTCGCATTAAGATTGCCATTCAGCAGACTTTCCGCAGCCCCATGCTCCAGTGTCCTGTGCTCTTTCTCACTGTCCATGTTATTCACGCTCTCATTAGCACTGTGGATTGAGGCATTAATGTCTGATCCATGCATTTAGACAATGTACATCTCAAATCGCAAGAGACAACACACCGTGGGTATAATGTTTTTGTCGTTCTTTTGCTCCGGTTACCCGCTGAGATACTGTGTGCAAGCTTTTTATGTGTGTGACAGAGAGAGAGACGTTGCATCAGAGGAAGCGGGTAGCGCATTGCATGAGAGCTCATTGTTTTCCAAAACTGCTAGCTGTGAGTTTCCCAACATGAGTTAAGTATTAAAGATAAGTACTTTTGAGTAGATTTAACTTGCTGCTGAGTTAGATAAATGTCCAAATCTGAGGTATGGCAGTTGCCTCATTGTACCTTGAACAACCTTAAGTAGGAAGTTAAGTTTGTTTTGTATTCATAGCTTATAAAAAAGAAGATCTAGTATCAAGTAATAACAATACATATTGTTGGTGTGGATATAAAATACATGTATACACACATATATGTTATATATATATTGTCGTTGCAGGCACTTGTGTCCATGTGTACTTCTTTTAGCTTGTGTGCGTCTGTTCTTCTATATTAAAGAAGCCCAACATCATGTCAGCATGTGGCTCAGGATGACAAATCTCCTCTCACTATCTACAGCCACGCAGCTCTCCACTGCGTGGCCGGGGCCATGTTTCCCTGCCTCTCTGACACACAGGCAAGCGGCCTGCCTGCTAAACTACCCTCGCTCCTCAAATGGAGTTCTCATTTTCAAGGGGAACGGCTGCATGGCATAACGCACTTTGTCTTGGGAATTACTTTTTCTCTGCCTGTGTGGCTCTCTGGGATGGACATGGCTGGCTGGCTCCCGGGGAGACAGATGGAGGCCGCTGGCTAGCCTGACACGTGTTGAGAGGCTGTGATGAGTCAGTGACGAGGGGTGGGCGGGATAGGGGGGCACAGCACTCTGTCTATGTGATGTGTTGATGAGCGTGGGGGGAATCGGAGGGCGGAGGCCTCGCTTGGCCTGAAATCTACTATACCAAAGCTTTACAACTCAACTCAACTTGTAAAGTGACCGCGATTTGCATAGGAACACGGACATGTTTCATCACAATTTGGGAGATTAACTGGTATAAATATTATGAATTTATAATATAGTGCTGATAACATGCTAATAAGTGAACTAAATATTTACCATGTTCACTATCTTGGTTTAAAGTGTTAGCCTGCTAATATTAGCTACTCAGCGCTAAACAGAAAATACAACTGACGCTGGTGGGAATGTCATTAGTTTTGCAGATATTTGGTTGGAAACCAAAGTTTTTAACAATTTCTGAGGATCACCAAAATTCTTATAATTCCTCTTGTGGGGAACGCGAATGTCTGCGCCAAATCTCATTGCAGTCTATCAAATATTTTTGAGACATTTCACTCAAAACCAAATGTGAAACTCATAGTGGCACAACAGCAAAAAGCAGAGGTTTACCGAAGTCACTATGATTTATCTTCTGGGAACCATGAATCTCTGTCACAAACATTGTGGCAATCTATCCGATAGTTGTTGAGATATTTCCCTAAAAGCCAAAATGTAAACCTGTTGGCAGTATCTGAAGGAAAAGTCAGGGGGAAACCAAAGTCAGTAGGCTTCATCCTCTTGGTCTTTATAAAATGTTTAAGAGCAAAGCAATCACATAGCTGTTGCGATATTTCAGGCCAAAGTGGTAGAACAACCGACAGACTGGCATTACCATCTATCCACAAATGATGATCACACTTCCAAAACCCAGATAATCTTACATTGTTTGGTACAAATAAACGCTATGCTGGGGGGGTTGTCAGTGATTTTGATTAAACAGATCTTTCCATGGGCAGCAAGGCAGAGCGTTTACTTTAATGAAGTGCGATCACAGCGAACAGTTTCATTGTTTAATTTGTAGCTGCCTGCATCCTGACACCAGATCTTGACTGCTACTCTACAAATGCTTACAAGATGATAGCAGTCTTCTTCCAGTGTATTCTGCCAGATTCCAGACCATGGCATTGAGAGAGGATCTTGGGCTGCCTTAGGCAATGAAACAAGAGTGGCAGTAGGCATCAGGGTTGAGTTGAATAATTCAGCCCCTGGATCACAGTACATTTTCATATTCATATTTTCACTGGCACATTTATCTGAGCAATCCTCACCTCCTCTGCCTGAATGCATCTTCCTCTTCAGACCCCATAAATATCCAAATCAACTAATGACTCCTCTTGAGGAATTAAAAAGGCATCATTAGCCAGCACCTGAAGGTTGGGTCTGATGTACTGTGAGGACTTTGTAGATGCTGATTAGGAAAACAGTCTCAAGGGTTGATCTGTAGTACAGCAAAGTCATATGTAATGAGGAAACCAGGCGTACATTAAATGTGCAGCATTTCCCTTTTCACTATTGTCAACACCAAGATTAAAGATGAATTACAGTATTTCTTGCTAAGTTGTGTTGGCATACCATTTAGAACGCTACACAATGCATAGCAGTTATTGGCGTCAAGACCAACCATTAGATGGCAGAGTCCCACAGTAAAGAATTCATATATTTCCATGTCTATTTATAGAGTGACAGCGTTTATACGGACTCTCGGCACAGAAAAAATCGATCAGTTTACCAGTGACTGACATTTATATTACAGTACCTGTATGGCAACTATACATAAGTATAAATAATTCATTTTATAAGTCCATTAAATGAAAGACTAATCAATTAGAAAACATGACATATAGTAAACATATATTTCATTTTTGCTCCAAGTCATTTCATGTCAGCTTTAGATGTCGTCAACGGTTTGTCACAAGAGTGTTGCATCTATGTTCTAGAGGTAATATCTGAATCCCCAGATGACACAGAAGATTCAGAATGTTGCACAACAAATCAAACAGGTTTGACTCAATAAAAATGGCAGTCATTCTCAAAAGTTTTCTTTTAATATTTCCCCCCCCAAAATCCAATACTTTGAGTGCTCTATTTTAATTAAGCTCTTTCTTTTGCAGGTGACAAGCACATTAGTGATAATTTTACTTTCCCTTTGAGTGCAGTAGACTTGCAGGAGAATACATTTTATACACTTTAGTCTCTTGCACAGCTGACACAAATAATGCCAGTCGAATCGGCAACAGGTGTGCAAAAAAAATTATGGAGTGGAGGAGGAGGAGGAGGAGGAGCAACGAAGAAGATGTGGAGGCAGCACAGATGACCCACATTGGTGCTACTCGTTATGAATTCGCAATGATGCTGCTGGGCTTGTTAGCACACGGGGGAGCCAGGGGTGATGGGAGATGCACAGTTGGCTATCTCGGCTAACCCCTCTGCAATTCTATTACACTTGTTTATAGCTCTTGGCAAACAGCACACCAAAGATACTTTAGCTTCTGAGGAAAGGGCAGGGTTAAAGGGGGACGACTACTTAGCATTTCACAAGGAGACAAAGAGGGCATCCTGAGCAAAGTGAGCATGCAGGGGAAGTGAGGAAAGAACAGATTGAAAGATACAGATAAAACTGGGCTGACCGTTATTGATGCATGGTAATAGGACCAAGCAGGACAAAAACACTATGGGATTAAATGTTATTATGGATTATGTGTTTTTTTTTCTTTCTAATCTTTCTGTGAATTTGAACCTTTCCCGAGCACAATTTGAGAGGATTTGTAAAAATCTCCCTGGTCTGCATGAATATTGAGATCATTTTTGAGTGACATTCCCTCATACAGTTTCAAGTGTTGTGCCAGTTTGAGAGGTGCCAACTGTCACAGCTAATGTAAATGCAGTCGGCTCCACTATGCTTTTTGTTGAGCAGAGTGGGGATGATAGATGCACCTACAAATTAGCAACTCTTTTCACACACACAAACAACCAGAATTTCTTTTTTTTTTGTGTGTTAATATGATGTGACCTGAGCCGTCAAGAGCACTCTAACATGATTAGTTGACGTGTTTCAAAATGACAGGCCCTATTTCACTCTGTTATCCACATTGCTAGTGACCTACAGGACGATTTCTATAAGATATAAGTGATAATAATGTCTGTGAAATATCTAAACTTCATGTGCAAGATGGTGAACAAATACTCAATTTAACTAAGTAATCACTTAGTGCTATCATGAACCATCTACAAGGCTTGCAAATGTACTTTTTAATTCAATTGCTGAATAATTTCTACACATATAGGTTTCATAAACTTATATTGAAGATGTTTTGTTTAAACTGCAGCTTTGAATTTATCTGCTATTCCTTCCCCTTTAGCAACCTGATCAAAGGCTGGATTTTGCTTTGACATGATGTACATCGGATGAAGTACCGCTATCCATAGTACAAGAAAAAGCCATTTTCTACTGTTGCTTTAAATTTCTTAGCAGCTCTTGCAGAAGCACAATCATGGTTAATATGTCTATCAATGCAGCATAGAAAGTCTGCCATCACAAAAAATGTGAACTGATAAAATGATTACCTGCTAGCAATCATATCCAAGATGTATCCAGGTCCAATGTTAATTTGTCAGACAGTCCCGAAAGATTGTACACATTTATTGAACAATTAATCAATCAAAGTAACTAAAATGTATCTCAGGTGTTAGATGACTGAGTGGAGGGGCATATTTGAGTAAATGTAACAGAAACATGGATTGCCAGTACAACAAATAATAAATTAACAAGAGAAACATCAACCAGTGACAGTTATTGATGGAGCAAGGTTGATGCATTCAGGTTTCTCACTGCATATATTGCTTTCTATCCTTCAGGCAATGGAAGCATATATCATAATGGAGGCAGCAGCATGCCTAAGCTTGCTGTTAGATTGGTGTTAATAAGTAAAGTAACTACGAGAAGAAGTATCAGTTTAGTTATTGGGGTTATGGCAAGCAACTTCAACCTCTTCTTAACTAACCTCTTGTCTACATCTACTTTGGGTAACTTTTTTTCCGTGGTGGATAGGTTTTGATATTTTAGGAATGGAATGGTGAAGAAGGAAAATATCCAGGCAAAATGAAGAGAGGAGATCAAGAGGACGTCCGAGTGACCCTTAAAGGGGAAGTCCATGAATTGTACACGTCAGAGTCTGTTTACAGGTCTTGTGGAGTATTACTGCATATATACAGGGAGTTACATCACAAATATACAACCAAGCTATTGGCAGTCTTGTTTTATTATCGGTAATATAGGTGCCCGAATATGACAAGGAATAAGAATACATGGAATAAAAAAGACAATATTTGTGATTCTGAACCAGTGTGAGTCTGACATGGTTATAGGTACAATACTAAATCAGTAGAGTACTCTTTAAACGCTAACCTTCTACTGTGCCACCATCACCAGGCAGAGGCCTAGACAATAGAGGTTAGTTAAAAAAGCACAATTATAACCAATGGTGCATATCCTAAACAGTGGCTGCTCGTACTGATGAAGGGCCTCGGTGCAACATATTTTAATGGGTCCATCCTTGCCCTGACATAAACAGGGTTTAATTTGATAACCCAGGTTACAAAATCACATCAACTTAACATACAACTTCACTTATTGTTTGGACGTTCATATGAATTGCCTCTACTTGTATCAGACAGCACACCGACACTTCAGACCCAATGCTGTATTGGTGCAGAATCATGAAACAATCTAAAACTCAATATAATTTACAATGTCTGTTTTATCTGTTCACTTCTCTGATATCCTCTCAGAAGACACCATTGGTCCGTCCGACTATCCTGAGCCCTGCTGAATGAAGTAATTTTGGATTAGATTTAAGAAAGATATTTCCCACAGTAAATTTCCAGATTACCTTCCCTCCTCACATGTATGTAGTTTATTTCACTTCATTAATTGGGCTCAAACACCTTTAATGGCATGCAGCATTGATATTTTTTTATCAGTTTTGATTTCTATTACACATGTACAAAACGTAGCAAACATTTACTATTAGCTTTAGCTGTATTCCAACACATACAGGCTACCCCGTCACATTATACTCTAAATCAAAGAGGCTAGCATTGATCCACAATAAGGAGACTGAGGACTGTTGAGTAATTTCCGTTCAAAAACATGTCTTGAATATAACACAGGAGCACTCATTACAATGAGACCACAGGCCCTCTGTGACCAGGGGCTCCAGAGCAGCCGTATGGACAGACTATATTTCCACCAGTGGTGAGGAAAGTAAATGAGAAATCAATCAAACACTTAAGCTTCATTTCATTGTGTAAGAGCACTGATCCATCACAGGGTGTTATGGTCTGAGACAGCCTCTGCTCCTCTGCATGACTGCTGAAGAAAAAAAAACACACCGACAAATGCACGCACAGGACTGAAATATCAAAAGGTCAGTAGACAGGCAAGAGGAGAGACTGGTGTCGTTGTAAGACAGGCTGGGCCTCTGAGCTCCCTGTCCCTTAGTGTTTGTGTGATATCAAGCACAACTGAGAATCGTAAACAGGGCATGATGTCTACGTTTGGCCATGCATATTGCAGATGCCAGATGTGCCTTCCAATTCCTTTGGTTCATAAATCATCATTCAGTCTCAGTCATCATAAATCCAAAAATCCAACCACGGAATTATGATGGTGGAGATTATATGTAAAAATACTTAAACCTTGCAGTGAGAACGCATTTTATCAGTGGACATAATTTCACTACATACACTTATAAATACGTGGTGCCAGACATGAACCGATATGCCAAGGATCTCTTAATTTAATCATGAATATGTGTTGAATGTGCACTGAAAACTGCAATTAAATCCTCCTTTGGTTTTGCATCATGTTATTGTGTGATTTCTTCACACAATTGTCATGTCAAGTAACAATTCATATTCCAGTGCATCAGTCGACTAACCAAGAACATGCAACTTCTCTCTGTCTGTCCACCATTTTAGTCCTCAGTCAGAGCAGAGAGAAAGCAACACGTCATAACTACACCACAGTGCCACACAATGGCCAGGAGAAGCATAACTATTGTAGATTAATTAAAGGGATGATTCTGTAACTGTAATTTATCTCTTAACAAAGTGGGAAGAAGGTTGTGCTTCTTCCCTTATCTGTCTGTTCACAAAATATCTAAAAAATATTACGAATATTGCTGAACTTCACAGAAGAGACCATCCTTGCCCAATGCATAAGATGATTATATTTGTATAATTTCTACCATTAGACACTTGTTTATGTGCTGCTGGGAAAGGTGGAATAATTGGTGCATAATTGATATATCTTCAATCTATCTAAATCCTTTTTTGACCTCTAAATATTCCTTCCCAAAAGACAAGAGTTGAGTAACTGTCTGGATTTGAACATGACTCAGAGGGACACGAATAAGGACATTATGTGATGCTCTAGATGCATGTTATATAATTGTTTAAAGTATATACCTACAGTATACCTGTCGGTGGAAATACAACTTCTAGCCAAACAATTATTCAAAGAATTCAAACTTCCAAACTTCAATATATTTTCTCTATAGTTATCTCATTGGTTATTGATGTAACTCTCATGTCTTTACGGTAAACATAAAGACACCGCCAGTTAGCTTAGTTAAGCACAAAGACAGGAAACATGGTAAAACAGCTAGCTTGGATCAATCCTTTGTTTGACCAACTACAAGACCTCTTAAAGTCTATATTCCTGAGCACAAAACAGCCTTTAGAACAGGACATTTGGGCTAAGCAAAGGCCAGGCATTGCATAAAAGCCAAACATGGTCCATCATCCTGTCTTACTTTTCCAAGGTCAATAGTAAGTGTCATTAAGGGAGGTGATCGTTAAAGATATCTTTCCGACAGAGAGATGTTTGACATGCTCAATGGTGTGTCACCTTATTTCTACTCTTGGACTGATTTGTATTTTTAAGGTTGAGCAACCACTTGGAGCGCAGACTTGCTGCCTTTTTAATTTTTAGGATTTTCTGCAGGTCTTGTCTATTATATATCCAATTGACGCAGTGTGTCTGCTCATAAATAAGTCATATTTGTCTTACCATCCATGTTATCATACATGTTTTTGCTCTGTAAAAAGGGGAGGTTATAGATAATCTGTATTAATTGCTATTATTGTCTATTTTCACTTTATTATAGTAAAAATAAATTGTTTTCACATCCTACTTCAGTGACCCAGAAACTGAGGAAGGTTGCCAAAAAAATAAAATAATAATAAAGACAGTAGATCCCTGCTGTTTCCAATACATATGAGTATGATAGCTTATTGGGAGGTAGGTAAACAATGCAAGTCAAATAAAATATCTCCCTGGCTTTATTCTTATAGTACCAAATTACTAATGTAGTTTCCTCTGTTTAGGAATGTCCAGCCTGGTGTTTATGTGTGTGTGTGTATTTGATGTGTGTCTATGTGTGTATTAGTTTGTGTATGTATTGTTGAGCTTGTTTGTGAGCCTGTGCCCAACTAGAAAAATAAATATGTTCTATAAAACATTTCTATAAACAGCATGGCACAATAAATTCAAGGCAGAAATATTAGGCGGAACCAATATTTAGCTGGACCCACTCCAGAATCCTAGTAAAACTCACGAGTCAGGATGACCTTAGCATTAAAAAAATATATATTTTAGAGGGGGAAATAATCCAATTCCCTTCCAATGAAGGCATCACTGACAAGGAGCTATCTGTGCTGTGCACCTGGGCCTTTCCACTGAGAGGTCATTTAGTATACATTCCCTCTTTTAGGGACAGCTCTATTAAATACACCATGAATATCCAAGCAAAAAGGTATTTTGCAATGTCAAGAAAAAAGGAAACAATGGCAAGAACAAAATGTGCTGGAAACTGTTGCTGTGTTCTAAGAAGGAAGCCTCCCATATGTGCAGAGACTAAGCAGAGATGCTACAAAGAAAATTCTGCTCAAGGACACCTGTTTCTTGCAGGGAGCAGTTTCTGAGAAGCATCTAGTATGTGCAAACTGCAGCAGCCACGTGTAAATGCAAGGAAAGGCACAAGAGCCCATTGCAGGCCAGCAAGTCCACATAGCGCCACGACGTGCTTTAGAATCTTTATAGAAACATATTGAAAATTTTATGAAGTCCTAAGATGACACAGTGGCTGGGTACTTAGAAAAGGTTACCATTGAATATGAAGCATTTATTTCACATATTTTAAAAGAGCCAAACTTGATCATTTGTCAAGAAAACATAGGATAATTTAATAAACTGCAGCATATTCACTCAAATAGCATCATCAAAATGTCTGTGATGCTAGGAGTACAACAACCAGAGAAGGAACCCAGAACAAATTAATCTGCATGGAGGATCCACCTAACCTGAATCCCCACTGCATTTTTCGTTACAATTATGTTAAGGAATGCATCCAGCCGCTGGCTGTTCAGTACAGTTATCTGCCAAAACCCTGCATTGCTCAAGAAGTTGCCATTATGAATTTGCTTGACTATTACATTATTTCCTTTGGAAAACTAATTTCATATTAGGGTAACTGCCTCTGGTGGGGTTATGCAGGGCTTTTGTGTTGAAAAAAATGCTGATGAAGAGGACTGGGGAAAGAAAAATTCATGCTGGTCCTCCCTCCCTATTTCTGTCTCTCAGTCAGATGAGGTCATCAAACACCAACCTGCCTTGGATATTAATGATGTAACAGCCAGGGATTTTTGGACACCTATTCCCAAGAGGCTGCTTGGCTGGAGGCAGAGGAAGACTTCATCTTGATTTAAGAGAGATATAACACCCTTGATAGAACTGTGACAAAGGCTTGATAGACAGCGTGAGAGGAGATAGTGGGGGAGTGTAGACGCCAGTAGAGAGGAGAAGGGAGGAGAGGAGCGGTGCTGAGGAGGGGACCGTGTGATACACTGTGCCTTTAAAGCACCAAGCTCCTCCTCCACAGAGCCGAGCAGAACAGCCGAGTGGTGCTGGTAGGAGCCTGAGCCCCACGATAAACTCTGGCATCAGCTTCCCTTCATCCGACAGTCAGCGAGGACACAGTGAGGGCGCAGGGGCAGAGAGACGGGGACGGAGAAAGGGAAAGAGCGAGAGTGACAGAAAGGTGGGGGAGAGAGAGAGAGAGAGAGAGAGAGAGAGAAAGAGAGAGCGATAGAGAGAGAGAGAGAGAGAGAGAGAGAGACAAGAACAGGCAGATAGGCAGAGAGGGAGATGCTCTCATCACACAGCTCCTTTTTCACAGCAGCAGCTCAGCCGTTCCGTCTGCTGCCTCCCGGTGCAGGCAAACGCTGACGGGGATGACGGGTGGCGTGTTTTCGGCAGCAGTTATTTGAGTAATGGTAGCGGCCGCGGCGGCATCACAAACGGAAGCAGGAGCTCTCCTCGCTGCTCTGGCTCTTAGTCATCTTCAGCCTCCTCTCTCCCTTCTCAGAGTGCTATTAGGGCCATTAATCGTTCCCTTCTCATGCCTCCTGCCTCCTCCTCCTCCTCCTCCACAGCTTCATCCTCCACTTCTACTCCTCCTCTGATGAGCCACAGCTTTAGAGTGAAATAACCCTGCTGATAGAAGCGTTTCTCTCTGTCAAGACAGTAAGTAGGAGAGAGAGGGAGATAACTGTGTGTGTGTGTGTGTGTGAGAGTGTGTGAGAGTGTGAGGGAAAGAGAGAGAGAGAGAGAGAGAGAGAGAGAGAGTGTGAGACAGAGAGAGAAAAAGAGGAAGAGAGAACAGCGAAAATGTTAGTGTGTGCGACAGAGGGACTGCTAAAGAACCAGCAGGTTGTGTGTGGCTTGAATGATCCTGCTGTGCGTGGACTGGGCATAGCAACAGCCAAGTGATGCACAGGAAAGGTGAGTAGGTGTGTGTGTGTGTGTGTGTGTGTGTGTGTGTGTGTGTGTGTGTGTGTGTGCGTGTGTGTGTGTGTGTGTGTGTGGAGGTGAGGCGGTGAGGCAAGTGCTGCTGAAACAAGAGATGCATTTTGACAGCAGCTAAAAATCAACGCAGTTAATTCCCTTCCATATTTGAGTCTCCTTCACTCTATTGTCGTTGCTTTTCTTATGCTGCTGTGACTGAGAGAAAGAGCGAGGAATATAGAGAAAGGGAGGATAAGACATGAGAGAATAAGTGATTGCTTTTCTTCCCGTCTGTCCAGGTGCCATGTGTGATTGGCCAGCGCTCCCCGTGGCAGTGGCATCGCCCTGGATTTGGCGAGAAGCTCTCCCCCCTGCTTGTTCTCTAGGGCTCCTCTGGGAAGCATTCATGGGATTTATCTCTTCCTGCTGGATGGCACTGAGCTCTCTGCCTCTCTGAAAAAAAAAGTCCACGGAGAAAATATACACTACACGGATAAGAAGTAAAATAATTATCCAATCACAGCACAAGGAGGCAGACCAGGTTCCCTTAGCAACAACTGAAGGAGAGAAGAGAATCCTTTTCTGTTTCTGCTCCCTTGGTTTTTGGGCACACCCCTGTGGACTGCTGTGGGTCAGTGTATTCTGAGAGGACTTGGAGAGCGCTGTTGCATAAGACAAGCTGCCACCCAAATTCCAGGGGAAGGTGCTCATTCGCCTTCTGGCCCGCTTCTAACTGTGTCTCATCGACACCATGAGTTTTTTGTTCTCCCCCCACAAATTCTCATCACAAGTCACGTTCCGCGGGCTTGGAAATCAATTCATTCTGATCCCGAGCCACCTGGAATAAGCCCCGCTTTGGGGGGAGATTGGACGCTCTGTGAAAAGACCCACACCTGCCTTCCTCCCTTTCATGGACGAGAAATGAAGGACAACACGATTAAGTCATCATCTGCAAAGAAAATGGATGTGAAGCAAAGTTTATTTTGATGTGAGTTTTGACTGAAATTCTTTTTATTTTTCCTGGAGGGGGAAACGCCAAACAGCACAGAGGAATATCCCCTTTTTCCAAACAGGATCTGTCCTTTCTCTCTTAAAAGACAGAAGCCCTCACTGAAGGACTATATTTAGTAAGCAAATCTTGTCCCCACTGGCCAACAATAATGTAGAACACGGTCATTTTGAAAATTCAGCCACTGCTGGGAGTTCTATTTTTCTATCTATGTTGGATAGCTTTCTCTATAAAAAAGTGTTAATATGGACCCCTTTTTCTGCTTTTCTTTTGTATCTTAGCCTGCCATTATGTCACTGTGTTTCACAAGTAAAAAAGGTTGTACAGGACAAGTGGAAGAGGGAAAAAGTCTATTCCCTGTATAGACAGGCGTTTTAAATAGCATCTCCTCGGGAACAATTTCAAACATACACACTGACACATGAGATGAGTTGGCTCAACACAATTATGTAAGAGTTTCATACCAGCGTTAGCCCATGTATTTTGTCTCTTCCTTTTCCATGGATATACAGCATTTGACTTTTCCCTTGCTCATTTTCTCTCCGTTTCTGGAAGCATCTACCAGAGGGCATGGATGTCAGAGTGTGACCCTGTGCCGAGTGTGCGAGCGAGGCAAGGTGTTTTTGCTGCCCAGGTGCTTTTAAGATGTTGAGGTCTCCCTGCGTGGCCGGGGCCCCTGTTCGGATCAGTAGCACTGAGGCTCCTTGTAGCCAAAGACATGGACCCCGACTCGGCTCCCCCACGCCCTCAGCCTGTTGGCCACTGGCCCCACGTCGCCCTGTAAAGGATGTCCCTCAGCAGAGCTCCGGCCCGGGACACCTCTGAGACCCCCAGCCCGAGAGAACGCATCCGCAGCCACATGAAGATGGTGATCGATCAGTTGGACGGCATACTCAAAGAGCTCAAGGATGTGGCCAAGGAACTCCGGGAGGTGAGGCACTAAAGCTTACACATATCAGGCTTCTTGGGAGCGGGGGGGTTAGAGAGGAACATGGGGAATGAAGAGACGGAGGCAAGGAGAGAATGTGGGTGCCAGGTGGGTGTGCTTTTCAAGTAGGCTGCATTTAATGAGTGTAAAATGATTTTTCGCAGCATGGAGATTTTGATTAAGATTTGAAAGTGATGAGATCTCACTTTCTTGTTTAGTGGCAGGAGGATTTTGTTGATTACAACCACAGCAAGGCTGTCTTCCTTTTCCAATCAAACAATTGCTTATCGCCAATTACAAATGTGGTGTCTTGTGGGAGGTACGGCAGATGTGAAGCGCTGTTGAAAAGCAGCAAAGCTGAGCTGAAAGGAAACAAAGAGGCAGGCTTTGATAAGATACAAGACTTAGCGCCGCAATAGTTATATAACCATTTTGTTAAGGATCAGCTGGATTCCTACTGTATTTTTGCAACTGCCATGGTAACACTGGGAGATTTGTGTGCGTGTGTGTGTGTGTGTGTGTGTGCGCATATATATGTGTACAGTACACAGTTTGAACAAAGATCAGCATAGAGAGATACCATGCGTGTGCATGTGCCTCTTAAGTATGTGGACTAAACAAACTTGTGTGATAGCTGATAATTAGACTACATATGTTCATGTGTGTGAGACTACAAAATGGCCCTCATCATCTTTTTAGGATCTTTCCCCTGCAGTGTCCACAACGCTGTGAGCTCCTCCTGCAAAGCTCCTCCAAAGAGAGAGATACAGGCAGATAGAGAGACAAATGAAACCTGAGCAAACAGTTGTGTCTGACCCATCCCACATCCTCCGAGCACGTCGCATGATTAACCTCCCACCTGCAACAGATCAGGCATGCGGAGGGAATGTGTGTGTGTGTGTGTGTGTGCGTGTGTTTCTCAGTGTGTTGAAAAAGCGAAACAGTGAAGTTGCCATAGCTCACTCCATCACCGCACAGATCCTCAGCCCCTCCCATCCCCCCCCTAAAACTGTCCCACTCCCCACACTCTACTTTATGTACTTGCACAGTTGGAGGTGCAAGGGCACAGCTTACAGTGCACCGTCTCTCTGGTGAGTAGAAGCCGGCCTGCGCGCGAGCGTGATTGATGATTATGGGACAACTGCAAGTGGAATAATGCTGGCTGGAGCTATTTATAAACAAAAACACGGCCAGTGCCTCTGCCAGCTTCAACGAATACTACCATTCTTATCCCAGACCCCATTAGAGAGGGCTCTGCACAGTGGCTCAAATGTCATTTTGTTTTTATTGGGAAAGCACAATCCCACGTATTGAAATGGCTAAGGAATCATATTAGCTTCAGTGGCAGTCATAATGCTAGTATCAATATCCTGCAATTAACTGACCTATGAGATTGCAAACGAAATCAAAGAGAGATGAAGAAACAGAATCAGTGTCGCGCCATCAGACGCATGGAAGCTTAATGTTCCATTAAATCTCTCATTCTTGGCCACATGAAAGGGACACCATAATAGATAACAACTGTCATAATAAATAAATGATGAATTGCCGTGTGAATGTAGTGAAATAAATAACCTCAGTGTAGGAGCAGTGATGACTGACTATCTCCCACAAGGTCTTTGGGGAATCGTAGATACTGCAGTGCTCTGAAGAGTTAAAGATGACACTCCAATGCACGTAGCTGCCCACAATTTTGAAACGTACTGGTCTGTTATAATGCTTACTTCACGGTACTAAGTTCTTAGCTCAAGATCACATTTTTCAAAAGCTGAATTCAAAAAGTGGTTAAAACATTTAATTGCAACACATCATTAGTAACACTGCAATAGCGTCCGACTAGATTCATTTTCTGATTGTCCATTGCCTCAAAGGTGTATGCATTGCATGTGGCAGTCTTCATTTATTCCCTACCTCAAGATGAACTAAAATGTCAAATTGAGGGAGGTTTTTAAAGTCAGGCTTCAGCCATCTGATCTTTATGGCCTCATGCATGAACCATTAAAAGAATGTATGTTCTACAGATTTTCATCACATGTTGAATTGTTTACAGAGTATACCAGTTTTTATTGAATAAATATTCAAGCTCCAAATGCATTTTAACAAGGCCTGAGGGGAATCTCACATCCACAAAAGCAGGTAACACAAAAAAAGGGTAACTTTTGTAAATTGATTTGCTTAGCTTGGTTTGTGAGAAAGTCCAGGGGAGGGAGACAAGAGTGTCTACTGAGATTTAGGATCTTTCAAATGATCCATCCCAAATTACTTGTAGTTTCTTCGGCACAATGTGGTATTGGATAACTGATATTAACAAGCAGCACTAACCAAAGTGATTCGATACTGAATGCAGTAAACATGATGGTATAAACTAGGAAAATAAGAGACAGGTTGAAAATAAACAGAACTGAAAGACTTTCACCTCCACTGATTCTACCCCAAAGTATCTTGCTTTTGTCAAAAAGCCACAGACATCTTAAAAAGGGGTCCCCCATTGATCTTACATGTCTGCAAGAATTTATCATTCTGATTTTGGATTACTACAAGCAAACCTCTAAGTGCAGTCTAATCAAACCTTGTGGTGAACCTACCATTAAACTTTTCTGTGTGGCAAGTGCAAAAACTTGCCTTGAATAATCTCATATTCTGCATGCTTTTTTTTCAGCAAACATTAAGCAAAAAGACATTTTGAGGGAGCATGAAAATGACAGATCACTAATGTTAAGTTAAAAAGCAATACCAAGAAAATTTCTATTTAAGTACAGTTTGTGAGGCCTGTGCTTTTTTCAGTGAAATATTTCCAGAGTACAGCAGTTTTATCCCTCCTACTCTGGTCCCTGAGCACATTAATGCTGGTTTTATATTTTACTAGGTAGGGAGGTAACATCTTCATACAACAGGATTAACAAAGCTGCCAATAACCTAACAAAATAGTCCCTGATTGGCTCTCAAGACTAGTTTGAAAACCACAAATGTGCAATACAATATATTTAGTTAATTTGGCTCTCTAGCTGAAGGGTTTTTAAAATCTACAGACATTCAGCAACCCATGTCATGTGGTTACCTAAGCTATCAGATAAAAACATTAAATTACAGGCTGTCTCAACAGCTGTGCATTAACAGTAATATACTGATCAAATCTATATGAAATGTGTAGAAATAAAGTTGTTTTATTCCAGAGATCATGTAAAGTGTAACAGTTGTTTCCCGATGCTACAGTACAGCCTCAGTTCATGAATCTCCTTTACATGTCAAAGAAAAAATGTAACGCAGAGCACACATAGTTTTCCAAGATTGCTCCCGTCAAAAGCCTGTCAAAGTCAAATGCAGCCCGTCTTACTTGTGAATTTCATGACAGGCATGGACATTGGAAGATAAAATACTGATAAACTACTCCATTTGTAATAATAACACTGGCAAGAGTGGGAAGGAATAATTCATTTAGGTATCATTTTAACCTTGGATTTTGAGGTTTTAGGATAAATAGGGGAAAAGAAGAAGAATGCAAAGTAACCTCTGAAATTTCAGATTTTGAGTTTTGCTTAAATTGAATTTCTCAAAAAAATATGGCAATTTAGGAAATGTAAGAATGCACTCATGGTGGTTATTAGAAAGATACAGACTGGTAGATTGAAAGACTTTCATGAAGCGCAAAAAATAAAAAGGGGGGGGAAATGACTGGGGAGAAGATGCTGTGGCATTGACTGGGGGGGGTTGGCAGTGAGCTTCACGTCTTTATATGCAACCAAATAGGAACGATGGACTGTTATTATGTGGATGTAGTTATTATGGAGAACCATACCACAAGCAGACCATGCTGCACGTCTGTGAACGGCTCAAGACAAATGAACACAGGAAAGGCAATCAGGACTCGTTGAATTAAAGCACCAAATGAGAGGAGTGAATGAATATAAGCTGGACAAAGAGCAATTATCAGTAGCAGAGTACAGCATGTCCAGGACACTGGCCTCCATCAGTCCGCCTTGCAGTAGTTGTCTGCACATGCTCATCACAATGCTGGAGACTGGCTTACTGTTTTGACTCAGCTGCTGGCCTTAAGACAGAGGAGGGAGGCCGCAGGAAAACAGTACTGTCAGGTGAAAACTACGTCTTCAAAATGTCAGCTTTTTCGGAATGAAGTCCTGAGTAACAGCTTTATTAATGAGACTGGCCACAATGCAGTTTTAGAAATATATAATGGATTTTTGAAAGTGTTTGATGAATGCGTTTGATCTACCGAATATTACCGGTGGGTAGAAGCAGCTGCAGGACTATAAGCCTTTCAGGTTTTGCTTGTTTTTTGAACAAACACTGAATTTTGTGCTCGACTACCTTAGCCCATTACTAAATCTGCAGGAGCACATCTCATTTAAATTTGCATTAAAGAAAAGGGGTGGTCTATTCAATTTCTAATCATCACCCAATGCCAGCCGCATGATCCCATTGGCCTGGTTCTCAAATTAGGACATTTGTCACAAGAACTGCTTTGTGAATGATTTGATCAGAAAGTGTACAGTGAGACACTCTTTCATTTCTGAGACATGCTTAAATGCTGCATTGTTAAAGGTTGGTGTGGTATCCAAGCAGCTGGCACCAGATCAGCCAGCCAGCCAGCGGTGTCTCCTTATCGAGACTGAAACCAGTTATGACACGGTCCCTTCTCTGTGGAAGCTGCCGCGCTCAGCACTGAACCAAATCTGTTCCAAACCCAGAGGCAGCCCAAGGGAGACCAAAACCAAAATCAAAAGGACCATTTTTTTTTCTGCGGGGGCCATATCCTCTCCTCACTCTGTGTTTCCCCCTGCTGATGCTGCTGCTGAGCAGGGCAGGGAGCCGAAAACTGCCTAGCAAGAATACTTCAACATTTAACCATGAGGGGGGGACTCCAGTAATCACGAGCACTTTCACTCAGGGAGTAGAACAATAAAAAGGATGCTGGTAAACACACTCTCGTGTCCATGAAACAGTTGATCCTACTATTAGGGAATATTTTGGGTAATGTTTAAGGGCATGGCAAAGATATTGGAAAAACAATCGGATGATTCCTGTGGGAGGAAATAGGTCACTGCAGAGGCACGTAATATAATAGAATAGAATATTTCCAAATTATCATAGTAAGGAATTAGTAAGTAAGTAATTATATTGAGTATTTACAAATTCCAGATGTCTTCATACACTGGATAAACTTTTACCCCAATTTAAGTAAATCTATCTTTAAAGCCACTGACTTGTGAAAAATATGAGGAAAACAAGTACATTTCATTAAGAAGTGCTTCTAATGTGCCTGTGCATGCTAAAGTAATTACATTGTAAATAAAAAAACTGTTTAATTCAACAATTAATGATGAGTTTATGTGGCTGAATACCACACAATCTTGGCAGGAGATTGTGATTTATTCTGTTTGTCCAAATGGATGCCTTCAATCAGAAATTACAATCAGTCACAAAGCTGTGTTGTGGTGGATCATTTCCCACAAAGCAACCATTTTAAATTGGCCACCAGTGATGTGGGTTTACTGCCCAGTTGACCACAGCCCAGTGATCTCCATTAAAGATGGCCCAGTCTGTTTTCCACCAGAGAGTCCATTTACTTCAGATTGAAGCAGGCTTTGGCTCGGTCTCCGACCTGTGAACATGTCGACAAGCAGGCCAACAACACTCGGTGGGCTATGCTGATAACTTAACCACTCACAGAGGAAAGTACTCTTCCACCTGACATCCCTGGGCCAAAGGGTTTCTTCTCATTAAAAGCTATTTGGAAGAAATGACAAGTACCTGCCTGCTGTGTCTGTCAATTTGTTCCTCCTTGTCTGACCTCTTTTGTGTGTGGAAATTAAATTCCTAAATTAAACTTGGTGACGTGCCTCCAGCGGAGTTCTCTTTGCTCAGGAAAACAACAAGAACAAGGTTCCTCAAGCCCTATCTATTCTTTGCTGAACATAAAACACCCTGCCATCTCCACACCTGTGTTGCTGCCTTGAGCTGAGCTCCACATAAATGTGTCCATTCTTAGAATGAATCAGAGGCTCAATTATTCCCAGGACTGAAGAAATACTGCTTCGGGATTTGAAGTGAAAATGTCAGATCATCTCTTGGTTGAACTAATTTCAAATCGATTCGGACATGGCCACAGTCATGGACATGTTTGGTTGTACGAAACCATCACAGTTGTGACCCCCATGGATGTACAGATAATCTCGTATAAATATAGCCCATCACTGCTTTAATAAAAGGAGAGGGTATTAAACATATCATGCATTAAGCGGATGCTTTTACCAAGACTAGCTTGCAATGGCAGCAATATCGGAATTTAATTCCTGGATCTCCATTTTATAAATGAAGGAGGACAGAAAGGCGAGCAAAATCAAAAGGAGGGAAGGGGATAGAGGTAAACAACGGGTTAAGACTTTAGCGGCATCTAACCTTGAGTGCTGTGGAGAGAATAAAGCGGCATCATGCAAAGCATTCCCCTGAGCCTCTTTTACCTAGCTCTGCTGTGGAGCTCCAGCTTCTTTAGGATGCAGGCCCAGCATATTGACTAGCCCATCATGCCTGTAAAACCCAGTGGATTAGCTGGCCCTTTGAGCTCTGCCTCCCTTTGCGAACTCTGCACTCAGCATTGACTGTAATGAGGGCTTTAGGTTAGAACTCTGCTGAGGTAAACACTCCAAAAATTGCACTCATCTTGCTCATTGATTGTTATCAACTTACCGGCTAGCTACAGATAAAGCGGCGACAATTTTTGCCATGCATGTTTGTACTTTGGGATTCAGCCACGAACCCTTTTGCTTGTCCCAAGGCAAGGATAGAGCTGAATAGGATGAAAAAGGGAGTTAGAGGTAAGGAAGCGGGAAAGACAGAGAAAAGTCTGCGAGAAAGAGATGGGGAAAAGAAAGAGAGAGAAAGAAGAAGGGTGGATGGAGATAATGTTTTTTCATGCTGCACAGAATTGCGACAGACTGGGTGGAACAGCTTAGATCAATTGTTGCAATTGTGCTCATTCGTGGGCGTGTTTAGGATTGTTTTGGCCCATCTCTGTGCTGTGAATAAAACTAGTAGGCTGCAGTTAATGGTGTGAAAAATGGCATCCATCGAAGTGCACAAGCAGCCTTCCGAGAATAGCTACATCATTTCATTGTGTCAAAGCATACTGTACGCAGAGGGACAGCTTGCTCTCCATTAGTTAGGCTCTTTTACCAGGTGTGGATACTAATTTTTACCAAGAGTACAGTTGCATGTACGGAATAATGAGGGATGCAAATTCATGTGAAGAAATGCTATATTTTCCTCCATTTTCATAGCCTGTGAAATTGCTCAGGGCAGCGTGGGCCAACCCACTAACCAGTGTAGCAGCTTAATCCAGCTACAATCTTTGGAACTGTGTTATACTGAAGGATCATCAAGAGGCTTTTTTTTTCTCCTTACTTTTATTTTTAGCCGTAGTCGGTGATGCATCATAAATCAACCCAGTTTCCAATGAGATTGTTCAGTTTTAACCAGCAGAAATAGCTGAACTGAGCTGTATCCTCTGGCCTTAAAAAAGGTTTTAAAGGTTTATGCACACAGCATGGCCATAATCCTGACATTTAACTCACAAGTGGGTTCTTAGTGCTATTATCATTCAACATTTATGATATTTGAACCATGGAAAACTGATATTGTATTTGGTAGAAAAGTTGTAACAATATATGTTAATGTTAGCTGTTGGGAGGGTGGTTCAAATAATGTATTTATTATTTTCATTCATTTGTCACTTTATTGTGGCAGTGCAATGAATTGTAATAAAAAGGAGACAAACATGTGTCAGTAATTTGTCATAATTAAACTATGCATATTGTTAAATAGCAAATAAGCCACTTCACAAATAAACTTGGGATAAATATAACTCATATGGAGTAACATTTAGCCGTACTTGTAGCCTGGGTGTTTGTAGTTGGACACAGTGGAAGTATTTCATTCATTAAAAGGGAGGAAAAATGAATAAATGTAGGTTAGAAAACATTTCATTGGATTATTATGAAGGTTGAAGCTCAGCCTCCTGTTTACCTTGTTATGAAAATAAATTAGATCCAATCTTATTATCTCAAAACATAAACATCCAATGATTCTATAAGGACATGGTTAGAGTTCTACATTAGCTTAGACTCTGGTCATTTACTACTAAGCACATTTCAACAAGCATAATTTCCAGTAAAACAGATACACACAAAACACACACACACACACACAAAACACACAAAACACACACACACACACACACACACACACACACACACACACACACACACACACACACACACACACACACAATCAGAGGACAAAATAAGGACACTCCGCTATGGAAAACTCATTTTTTAAGGTCTATAAATTTTGGCACAACATCTGCTACGTTGTCCTGTCTTCACTTAGACTTGTTTTATTGATTGTGCTGGTTTCCAGACAGCAAATACGCAAATTAAAAATATTTTCTACCTTCAAACTTTATTAAATGATGTGAGCTGCATTGCTGCTAAAGCACTGTTACAATCAGACATGTCAATAATATATGTCTTAGGGGATTTGAAAGTCATGGCCGCATTGATAGCTAAAATATTGATACTTGCATTTTCAAATATCTCACATTGTTTTCTATGAAAACCATGTACAATAAGCATGTCAAATTCTGAGGAGAAATCAGTGAAGAACTCGTATCCTGCAAGTTCAAGTTAAATACATATCATACAGTTGACTTTAGATTAATTATATTATTCTTTTGTGTATATTTTACTGGCACTAATCAGAGCAGCTGTTGTGTTCTTTACACACCCACAAAGTACCAATTTGCAACAGGTGTTGAGAAATAATTACTATGAAAAAGCAACAAAATTAAATCTGATCTTCAAAAATGCTGACTGAAGAAAACCCATATGCTTTCTGTTTCAACAACACAACTTAATTCCTTTTCTTCCAAGACAGTAGTTGCGATGGCCAAACGTTCTGAAAGTTAGCACTTCCACAAGATAGCCAGAAAGTTGACTGTTCTTAAGACATACTTTTGCCCAAAAGTAGGCTAGTACGTACTTCGAACTGGGTGTCGGTACTCGATACCTTTAAGAAGTGCACGTAATACCCGGGGATCCCATCTCCCCTCCCGTCAAGTGCAACAAGATGTCATGGATGTAAGCCAAGGCAACCAGGATGTACACACTTTGCACACACATCACTTAGGCTTATATAGTTAACACAACCACACAACGCAACACTTGCCTCTCTCACTAACCAGACAAACCTGGACACGCTCAAACTCCACACACGGACCTTGGCTTGGCTTCTTCTCATTGCCATCCTGGTATCCAAAAAGAGGAGAGACAATGTCCTGCTTTAATCCAGGTTCTCATGAAAGGCATTGGATCAAATGTATTTAGGTCTATTTAGGTCCACAAATAGACGTGAAGAAAGGCTCACTTTGTGCAGCCTGTTGGGGCTCTGTCTGGCTGTGTCATTTACGGCAGAAAATTGTCTCTCGCACTCACTATTCATATTTGTGATTAAATGTTTTGCAATTTGAATTATGAAAACTGCTGGGTAATAGTAAGCTTTTAAACAACTTTTTACTATTGAGTCATTCAGTGGTTCTGAAGTGTCAATCAAACCCGTATTTTACACACTGCCTTGAAGGCATCAACTGAATCCATTTCCAGGTAGTATCGAAACTTCTCCAGTCAACGATACCTGCAATCGATCCTTTTTGTGACCAGATCTAGAAATAAATTACTATTTGTATGGTTCTGCTGGCAGCCAATCACCACAAGCGTTTAATGCGACGTGTGATTGACCCACTACAGTAGCAGTCACAACCCATAAAGCCAGGATTGCCTGCCCGCACACAAGGTTAGACACGAAAATGTCTGCGTCAGCGGCTAACAGCGCCAAAAACAGTTACAGTGCTGACAGAGTTTCCAGCTTTACTGCAAAAATTTAACTCAACAGAGTCCTGTCAAATAATACAGGGATTGGTCTAGTTTGCATTAGTTTCTCTGTATGAGAGATCACAGAATAATAGGCTAATACAGAAGTAACGCACTTTGCAACAGGACTTCAGAAATGCCAAAACATTAGATTCCCTGACTGGGATTTATTTCTAATCTACCTAATTAATTCCAACTAGAGAGCGATCCATCTAACATTTAAATGTCATTAATTACTTCACTATGTGAGGAGCCTGTCTGTCTGAATATCAAAGCAGGTTGTCTGAATTTGGCCCAGGGTGTCATAGCTAATCTGCATGGTGGACCTGTCTTATTGAATTAATCAGATCATTTTGTTTTTATTTATTATGCATGTGAAAATTTTAATTCTACAACATTTGATACTGGTGCAGTCTAAAATAAATATAACAACCTTCAAAAATGTAAGGTTTTTGCTATGGATATATTTACCCTGCAGTAGCGTAGCCATCTGGGCACTGCAGAGCTGACATATTATTTGTCAAGAAAACAGTGAATCCTTGAAAGACTCATCATGGACAGGTGTACTAAGTCTGAGAATCACGAAATTTGAACATTCAATAGAGCCAGCTAAAACAGAGTGGCACACAGCTGCATAAAGGCATAATACCTGTTCATTCAGGAAGCCTCTTTGCATGCTGAGAGCTGGTTGCATAAATGAAGACTAGGAGACTGTGACCAATGATTGTAGGTTCCTACATTTCAGAGCTTCTGTGCACCATTTCTTTAATTGTTTTCCTCAGTGGTTAGTTGTGGGCTTGCAAATTGGACTGGTGGTGTTGGAATTTATCAGGGTTGGCCATCTATCCTAGTATGGAGCGAGGTTTATCTCAGTTCGTGGGGAAGGTGTTGAGGTTGCAGTTGAATAAGTTGGCCATGTCAATGAGTTATATTTCCAGCAAGAATTTAGCGGTGGTTGTATTTCTGTTTTTTGCTCAGCTTATAAGTGACCTTTATCATAATGTTTGTACATGTTTCACCACTGTCGCTGTGATTCCCTGTAAAGGGCAGCACTTCTACAATCTCTTGAGTCTGTGACGTAAAACCACAAAATGAATTCCTGTTAAGCGTCTTTAAAGACAGCGCTCTATGTTTCTGGAATCTCCCCTGTCTTTCTCACATTACCTTGCACTGGCAGCTCACACTCTGCCAGTGGCATGGCATGGACGGCTGCCACCACTGTCAATATTAATAGCATGACAACTCACCATCTAATGCAGGGCAGGGTTAGATGAAAGAGGCACAGCAGAGACGACAGAACATGTCAACAAACTGTTTGGGTGATTAATATTTTTTGTCAACCAGGCAGTCACCTGTGCAGTTGGCAGTTTATGGCCATGATGATGCAAAGTAGACGATACAGCAAGGTCGACGAGGGTGAAAATTATAATTAGACTTTTTGGTCTGCTGTTATTCTCAAGGATATTAACTCGGGATGGGATTGTAGGTTGATGTGGGCCGCGGCAGACCGTGTGCTGCAGGTTCTGATTAGAAAGTAAAAATCCTAATTATGATTATGCAAAAAGCAGATTGGAAAAAAATGAATTCACTGATGAATTTACTGATGAACGTGCATTAGCAAATTCCCAGGGTTAATAACCTTCTGGTTTGTCTTTTGTTTCCCAGCAATGCTTCAAACATTGTGACACTATTTTTCTAAAATAAGGATATTTCTAAAATGATCCAGATTTTTATATACATTATGTATAATTTAATATTTGCAGACATAAATTCAGCATTTTACGGTGCAGTTTCTTTGATTTAAGGACCTCCTAGTAAAACTATTGAATATGTGTGAGGCTTTTTGGTTTCTGATGTGTAGGTTGTCCATGAGCTAACAGAACAAAGAGTAATCCTAACAACAATAACAATAATTCAACCACTGTCAAGTTGACTGCATCATTGATTTTATCAATTTAAGATAAGATCAACACCAAAACGCATTTTAATGAAAGATCCCATTGATTTCAGTGGTGGTCACATTGACCCCGGTCATTAAAGATTGCAGCTTTGTGAGGTCATACACATTGATTGAAATTCATACGGTTTCAATGGTCAATGAATACAGTGTAATGATCAATACAGTGTGAACTAAAACATTTTGAGTGACTAAGGGACAGTTCATTCCTAAATTACCTGTAGTGCCATTTATGAATTTGTTTTGGATTGTTTTGGTGCGAGTTGCCTAGTTTTGGAAATATCAGCTGTTGAGATACCTGCCTTCTCTGAAATATAATGGGTCTGTATGGCACTTCTAGAAGAAAAAAAACTCCACAGCAATGTATCTGTCTAGAAATCATGACCCGGTTATTTAAGATAGTCTACTGCTCACAATATCTGCAAAACTAGGCAACTCACACCTAAACCATCTAGATTGATAAATAGCACTACAGGTAAGTAGGGGAAATAAATATCCTGGCACTACCACATCAATCATCATGTCAATAACAATTCCGTGTGCATCTGTGACTTGACTAATGACAAACATTTTTTACCTAATTTCCTAAATGGCTGACGCCTGTCCTTGTCTAGCTTTAGAGCCATTGACATGGATTAGAAGGAGGGGGAGGGGGGGGGGGGGAAGATGAAGCAGAGGTTGGGCTGCAATGATGACCTACATTTGTGGTTATAAAGGTCATAGCTGGAATCATAACTAAGAATCAGCTGTTCATGTTGGCAAAGAGGGCAGCTTGCTGGAGTAGTTTGCCCGCAGTCAGGACTTTCAGAGTCAGGTGAGGGTGAAGACACTCAGGTTGTTGGGTTTGCGGAGAGGCTTTTGTCAGCACAAAACAAATAGGACAAGGGTATAGCACAACAGCAGGGCATTCGGTGTCCGACTCTGTCTGTACAGGTGTCTGTGCGTGTGGTGAGGAAATATTTAGAGGCATAGAGATGATGTAGAGACGGAGGAAGAGTTGGAGGCAGGGTGAAAGAGAAGGGGAGCGAGGAGGAGCCGAGAGAGAGACAGAGACAGAGAGAGAGAGAGAGAGAGAGAGAGAGAGAGAATAAGGAAAGAGAGAGAGAGAGGGCTTATCTCTTGGCCTGCAGACAACAGTATTTTTTCAGAGCTGGAGCTGTGTATAGAGGGAAGTGTGTTCCTCTACGGAGTGCGTGAGCCAGAAGGTCAGCAGTTCATCCCATATTTCTATGACTGCAAGTCAGTCTCAGATGCACGACAATAAAAAAAAAAAAAAAACTGGATCTAGCTATTTAACACCTGCATCTGCACTGGGAGCAGACGAGAATCTGTTATCTGTTATTATTTTGAACTCCCTTATTTTTAACTGATGCTGAAATTTCACAAGTCCTTTGCCCCTAAGAAGCATTGGATCCATCTGTCTTGCGTCACTATTGCTTTGCAGAGTCATTTGTAACAACCAAAAATAGCTTTGGTCTACATTTAGTCAATGACATTTGCTATGACCTAAATGGAGGCTATATTAAATGGGCTGGGAGTAGCTAAAATTGTGGTGGCACACAAAGGAACTGTACTCTCAGTACATCTTTAGGTCTAAATTATGAAGAAAGAAAGAAGAAGAAAAAAGCGCACTGCCAGGATCAAAACACTACAAATACCTTTCAAGTAACAATAAACCAACTGGAGAGCCTCCTACATCCATACAATTGATATATTGTAATTTCAGTTGATCCAAAATGTCAGGGCAGATCATCATTAAAAAATATAATCTAATGTTGTATCAGTTTGGAAGACAAAAAAATATTTTTACAGGATGAAGGGCTAAAGGTGCAGCATACAAGAAAGACACTATTTTCAATACTAAATTTGTATTCAAATAGGTATTTTGGCAGCATTCATTTCAATGTATATAGATAATTATAATTATACATAATAACTGCCTGTTATTAATTCATACTGTGTAAAAGTAACACAAATCAGAAACCTATATCCTCAACAAAAGAGTTACCCCACCACAAAAGATCAAAACAACTGACTGGTATGACTGGAACCTGCTATCATTCTAGAACTGATTGAAATGTGATTATAAGAAGGAGTAGCATTAGAAAAACTATTAAATCTAAGTTCATATTTAAAACTGGCCTATTATTATAATTGAGGGATCTTTAAGAATAAACAAAATCAAAAATAAAATCAAACTCATTAAAGTAAAAAAAGTGGCCAAAAAATGGACTGCCGCTTTAAAGATCAGAACAAAACATGAACACAGAAGACTAGGTAGGTGACATGTTAACTCTTTGTGCTGAATTATGTGCTGTGAGACACAATGCAATTCCCAAATCAATTAAGGAAACTCTTGGCAAGCCTGTGAGCGATAGCCATATTTCCACACATTTTCTATGTAAATGAAAACCTAATTTCCCTACTTATCACACCACTTTGCTAAGATCAATGTACCCTCTCCTTCTTGGGAGCAAGTCCCACAGTGCTTTGTATCCACAGCTAAGTTGCCATCACGATGCCCCCCTTTGATTCCTCCAAAAAAGGAATCTCATCCTCGCAGAGTTTCATTTCTTAGTTAGCGCTGTTCCTACTTATTGTTTCAGAACATCAGACAAAGCGATGAATAGAAACTTAATAACTAAAGATAAACCTTTTTTGACATTACGTGCTACTTCTTTGTCATTGAAGTGCAAAAAATAGCATGCTCTTCAGGGGAGTTGTGTGTCTCTCACGAAGAACGAAATAAAAAAAAAAGTGAGACATGCAAGGAATTCTAGTTTCGAAAACTTTTTGTTAGTACTTTACTTTGACACAAGCAAGAGAAAGCGTGACCTTTGCACAAAACATGGCTGCGAATTTAAATCTCACACAAAGCTCTCCAGCTCGACTAATTGATGCCTGCAGCGAAAAGACAAAAATCTGCTGCTTTGACACATTCATTTGAAGGCTTAGTGGCACTCCTGGATGAGTGCTCCTCTAGAAACTTGCACTCTGTCAAACGCTCTCTCCTCTGCTTGACCAGATGCGGCCCATCCGGACACCTGGAGGAGGGTGACACAATTACCTCTCCCTCAGTCTAATTGCATGGACATAAAATTGGCAGTTGGGAAACTGTTCTGAAGCCAAATTCTGCAGGAGAGATAACGGGGGCTTGATGCCCTGAAACAGTCCCTGCCTGATTGACAGATTGATAAAGGTTGACTGTGGCCTCTACTCACCGCAGGTAGACGTGCCTTTTGCCCCGCCTCCATGGGGCTCCAGCGAGGTTGGCTTTAGGGCCGGGAAGTGGAAAACAGCATAGGAAACACTTTGATGTTGGATTTGAATCCGGTTATAACTGTTGGTGGTCAGGCAATTAGATATACACAGTGCAAAACACAGCCTCATGCTGTTCTCAGTCCACTGCTGCCTGCCTGCCTGCCTCAGCACTATACATATGTATGAGTGTAAGCTCAGGAAGAGAGGAGTAGCAAACCCATAAGCAATTACTATTTTCATTTTTGAATACAAGTTGTCTTAATTGGTTCGAATGTAGAGCTAGTGTTTCCCGTTACTGACATGCCTTGACTCTTGTTTAGCCAGTATGTCATATTAGTAGTTATTGTTTAGGTTTTATTGCCTTAATTCTGTAGCTAAGTCTCATGGTTGTTTTTCCGATTTCATGGTACCACTTTCATATAGATCATTTATCACATTTATCATTATTTTTCCAAATGAACTTAGATATGGTCCGGTGCAGATCTTTAAAAAAGCTATTTGGGACGTTAGGTATCATTTGCAAAGGTTACAAAATTCTAGGGAGTATATTAATTTGAATAACAGCTATCCGTCCCAGCCAAGAAATTGGAAGTGGCAGCCATTTTAGTAAATCCAGTTTAATCTGTTTAAGGATAGGAGACTTCCAGTTGGTAGGATATATGGATTCCCAGATATTTAAAGCCATTGTGAGACAAATTAAATGGAGATTGATTTCTGATCCTTAGACACCAGTAAATATCCCTGAGGAAAAAAAGCACATTTTGTTGCTTGAACATCCATCGTATCAAAACATCGCCGTATCTGGGATTCTGCACACCAAGATGTGGTGCAACAAAGCCTTACATCTTTGAACAAACAAATAATGTTTGAGTACTACAACGTCAACAGTTTTGCACTCTAATGAGGTGTGTAGGGGTAAATATGTATACCGACATATCATCTTAGAATGATTGGCTTCAAATGCTCTGGGTTCTAACACTTCTGATCCATAAAATTCCTGAATGCTCCTCTGCGAATCGCCACCTTAACGTGGTGTAGGAGTTTGAGTGGCTCAATGCTCCTGTGAGCTATGTTGTCTGGGGCATCTAGGGTCTCTCAAGGCAAACCGGTCTCGAGTGAGAGCCCAGACTAAGAGCGGTTCAAAAAACCCTGATGTATAGCGACCCACGGAATGTAGCCACATGACCTGGACCAGGGAAACCGGGACACCCTCCTGGAGCCAGACCCAGGAGAGGAGCTCGCCGGTGAGCGTCTGGTGGCCGGGCCTTTGCCGGTCGGGCTCAGCCCGAAGAAACAACATGGAGCAGCCACCCTGTGGACTCACCACCCGCAGGGACAAGCATCGGGGTCGGGTGCTATGTAGACCGGGCAGCAGGACGGGCAGGGGGCCTGGGCGAGCCGATTACCGGCAGCATAGACTAGCTCTAGGGACGTGGAACGTCACCTCACTAGCGGGGAAAGAGCCGGAGCTAGTGCAGGAGTTGGAGCGGTACCAGCTAGATATAGTTGGGCTCACATCCACGCACAGCACTGGTTCTGGAACCAAGCTCCTGGAGAAGGGTTGGACTATGTCCTTTTCTGGAGTTGCCCAGGGTGAGAGGCGGCGAGCGGGAGTGAGGATATTCACGAGCCCCCGGCTGAGCACCGCCGTGTTGGAGTTTTCCCCCGGAGAACGAGAGAGTCGCCTGCGGGTTGCGGGGAGTAAGGCTCTAACTGTTGTTTGTGCTTTTGCAATAAACAGCAGTTGGAGTATCCGGCCTTCTTGGAGTCGGTGTGAGGGGTCCTGGAAAGGTCACTTGCCGAAGCAGCGGGGATGAGAGTTAGCACCTCCAAATCTGAGGCCATGGTGCTCTGCCAGAAACCAGTGGATTGCTCCCTCCAGTAGGGGATGGAGTGCCTACTGCAAGCGAAGGAGTTTAAGTATCTCGGGGTCTTGTTCACGAGTGAGGGTAAGATGGAGCAGGAGATCGACAGGTGGATCGGTGCAGCTGCAGCCGTTAAACAGGCACTGCACTGGACCGTCTTGGTGAAGAGGGAGCTAAGCCAGAAGGCAAAGCTCTCAATTTACTGGGCGGTCTACGTTCCGACCCTCACCCATGGTCACGAACTCTGGGTCGTAACCGAAAGAACGAGGTTGCGGATACAACCAGCCGAAATGAGTTTCCTCTGTAGGGTGGCCGGGCTCAGCCTTAGAGATAGGGTAAGGAGCTTGGACATCAGGAGAGAACTTGGAGTTGAGGCGCTACTCCTTCGTGTCGAAAGGAGTCAGCTGAGGTGGTTCTGGCATCTTATCAGGATGCCTCCTGGACGCCTCCTCCTGGAGGTTTTTCGGGCACGCCCAACTAGTAGGAGATCCCGTGGACGACCCCGAACACGCTGGAAAGATTATATCTCCCAGCTGGCCTGGGAATGCCTCAGAATCCCCCAGAATAAGCTGGAAAGTTTTGCGGGTGAGAGGGAAGTCTGGGTCAGCCTAGTGGGCCTGCTGCCACCGCGACCCGGTCCCGGATAAGCAAATGAAAAAGGATGGATGGATGGAAATTCCAAAATTGGATTTAAATTCTATTCAGGAACATGCTTGTCCTTTATCTTGGACTGACAAATAAAAAAGCGGCAGATAAGTTCAACCTGATATTGATAACTGAAAGAAAGAGACAATTGGAGGTTGCCTTGGATATCATCTCTTTGAGGGCCATGGATCCATTAAAAGGCAAAAACAAGCTTCAAGGAAGGAAGGAAAAAGCAGCGCTGGCACCGCTAACAACATCGTCACTCAGCCCACACATCCACTTCTTACCCTCCCTTTGCACCCCATTGTCAAAATAACTGTCAGAAATGTTTCATGCTTCTGAACTGCTGGAGAAAATTTTGGACTTTGTGGGAGGTGCTGTGTGCTTACAATATTGAGGGCCATAAAGAAAGAAAGAAATAATCTAGCATAGCAGTTCAATTTAGAAATATCATTTATTTGATGAAAGGTGCAGCACAGAAAGCCTGAGCAACTCGTAACAGTGAAACTCCATTTTGAAGCAGTGGAGAATGTTTCTGACGACAAACCTGCTTTAAACTTTCGTGACAGCCAGTGGCTGTATTTTCCATCCATTTTATACTTTATTGGATTTCCTTCCTTTATCTGCTATTGCTGTATTTAGTGTTGATGATTTCCAATGGGAGAGGAAAAATAGGCCATCGGATTCTCTTAATTCAACGCACACACTCTGCCCCTGTCATTTAATTGATAGATGCATGCCCTTTCTTTTTTCACTCTCTCCCGCTCCCCACAAAGCTATCCATTTATTGCCACTTTCATTACTCGGAGCGGAACGGTGAGTTTTTGAGATCAGTGCTGGGTATCTGGAGGCTAATGAATTGGATAGACTGCAGTGATTGCAGGAGCATCTGCCTTCGACATCGGAGGACATTTAGTAACATGTTCAGAGTGACAATAGAGAGACGAGGAACTAAAAGCTACTGCTGCCTGACATGTTACAAAACATTTATTGTATCTATCCCCACATATTCCTTCAGTAGTGGCCAACTGGTAATTGTATAGCTACAGATGGAGACATTCTTAGAATCAACTCAGCATTTAAGTGCTCTTAAGATACAGGTTTGTTCCCATGTTTATTCATAATTCAAACCACTGATTAAAATGTCTCCCTAATGCCATGAAAATTGAGGGAGCAAGTATCATTATCATCTCTGAGCTGGATCCCAGTACTACAGCAACCCCCAGCAGAATCGTGGCCAGAGGCAAACAAAAAAAAGAGCATTGGTCCACCAGCTAGTATAGGAGCAGTTCAGGTCTGGTCAGTTGAGTCCAGTTCCTTATTCTGCATTGGTTAAACTTATCCTACGCTGCAGATAGAATACCAAATCAGGCCAGTACGAAGCCAAAGAGAGAGCTGCAAGAGACTCCACTCCTGTATTCCCCCTCCATTTCTACTGCATTAAAGCTTTCAGGCTTTCAGGACACTGTACTGCTGAAGTAACCCTAGCCATAAGTTTAATTGTAGTCCAGCAATATATTGACTACATCTCACACAATTATGAGCAGCATTTGAAACACCCAAGGAATTTTAGTGAAACATTAATGTCACTTAATGGGATGCCAATTTTCACTACTGGACTATCCTAATAATGTGTGACTCATTAAATAGATATACCATATGCATTTGATGGGTTCTATCAGAGACGCTACAAACACTACCCAATAGTTGTTGCCCTGCTCGCATACTCTGATTTCTTCCCATTTTGCATTAGAGAGTGAATATTTTTGAGGCCCAATCAGTCATTTGTTTGACTATATAAATTATGAAGTAGGTACAGCATATTCACATAAATAATTCACAAGTTTGAGTTGTATATAGAAAATCAGCACTTTGTGCACTTCTCAATCGATCATATTTCAGAATATAGGCTGCTTTATTGCAATATTTACAAACATTGCTGATGTAGACAAACTCAGGACTAAAAACCCTAAATTTGGCACTGTACAAAAACCCTGAATTTGGGATTCAGTGTCTTGCACAAGGACACTTAGGCTTGGACTGGAGGAACCGTCAATCTTCTGATTGGAAAACAACCCGCTCAACCTCTGAGCCAGAGCAACTCCGTGACTTAATGGCTCTTAAATTAAAAGACTTGTCAATCAAATATAGCATGTTCCAATATAGATTTTTAAATATTTTAAATATACATTAACACATGGCTAATTCATGCTCAATTAAGTGCATGCATGAAAGCTGGCTACTTATGAGTGAGCATGTCTATTTTGACTGCTCGTTTCTGACCAACATTTCTGTTCAACATCCATAACAAAGCTTTACTACAAAGATTACAGGGGAAGCTAAAATAACATTTGTGGCTGACCGAACACACCAACCACCATCTTGCTCCCTTGCTCCTTTTTTTATTCTGGAAATGAGAGCAGATGCCAAATGAAACAACTAAGCAGTGCAGCACTGAATTAAGAAATAGCTGTAACTGGGACACACTGGATGAATATTTAGAGCAATGTACATATTTTAGCATGCCATTTTAGGTCATTCCAGGTGAAACGCCTGTGGTTGTACTGATTTAAGTTCAGATTTGAGGGCACCTGTCTGTAAGTGTACAGTATGGTAGTGCAAAGTAAGTAATGTTGATAACATGTGTTTTTTTTTTTCTGATAGATGGGGTACGGGTTATCACAAGGCATGGTCTCTGGCTCCTGCTGTCTCTTTCTCCCCATTTTTTTTATAATGCTCTCTTAGTCCTTGAACTCCCCTGAGTCAATAGAGATACTCTACTCTTGGGTCTAAAGTCAGGGGGCCAGGGAGACGGTACCCACGTGTCAGCACTGCATTTGCTTTGGCCTTGAAGACAGACAAAGAATGGTTAGGAAGGTTAGAATAAGGGCGAGACGAGGGTGCTAAAGACAGAAAAAGGAGGGAGATTCATGGTGCTTCATCATCTCCCGTGACAACTGCACACAAGGGGAAGCAAAGTACATGTCCACTTACAATCTGCAACCTTATCCAGCAGGCTGCCAGCTAGCGGTCACCTCGCAGACGTCTGGCCAAGCCCATCTATTAACCCAGAACAGCTGGCCACTTTCCAACTTGAACGACTGCGCTTTTAATTGTGCCTTTGTTGTGGAGGAGGGGGCTTTGCTACAATTACATTTAAATTGTGATCATTACCAATGAGTCTCACCTCAGAGGATCACTGCTCAAGAGACACATTATGACTACTATCTGTAGTCATACAGACAGACCACCTGCAATTGTTAAAATGTAATATTGTTTTTGAAATAAATAAATAACTTTAATAACCTTGACTGCCCCGACCTTTCAACACACATACCTTGACTGCTGAATCCTGTCGATGCTGCAGAATACACCAGCATCTACATAATACAGCAAAACTAATTTCCCTGTCTCCTGTTGTTCTTGAGTCCTGAGAAGATGAAAATGCATTGCTGTTGTCCTGAACACAGCATAATCATCTAGGATTTATGCTTCTAGCTTGTATCAAATTAATTGTGCATGGAGTGAGGAGGGTCGAGAGACTCATTGAAATGGATTTCACCATGTCATCACAC
Source organism: Ophiodon elongatus (assembly GCA_016806645.1). Classification (NCBI taxonomy): domain Eukaryota; kingdom Metazoa; phylum Chordata; class Actinopteri; order Perciformes; family Hexagrammidae; genus Ophiodon; species Ophiodon elongatus. Next base: position 1,579,425 of record JACSYO010001856.1, read on the forward strand.
AATTGCAAAGTAAAACTATATTCCATTTTCATCTTTTTCATCCCAGCAAAGTCCACCCAGCTGCTGCCTCCACTAGAGTACTGAATGCAGAGCACAGATACGGTGCAGCATTACACGTTAGCTAATTTCCAGGCTTGTCAGCATGGTGTGGAGAGGGGATGGTATGCATGGCATTTACATTGAAATGGTTATGCAAGCCAACATGAAGAGACTGCTGCTTTAGGATTATCCCACAGCCTTGAAGTATTTTGGTGCAGTGGTTATGCCTAAACACTTAATTCACAAGGTGAAACTTGACAGGAATTGATAATGGATGGCTTCCCCCTTTAGGAGTTAGACAGTAAAAACTCAAAAAACTAAGAAATTGAATAACAGTCAAAGACAAAAAAACCTAAACTTTTGACAAAACATCAGTGATCAAAGGATTCAGAAGGGATGTAATGGAGCCTCGAGTGTGGTTTATCAAGATCGTGAATCTTGACGGGGTTAGCAAATCTAAATTTAAGTGCTCCTGAGATGTGTTGAGCAAGTTGGGGTTTTCTTATCGTCTTCGATGCCATCTCATTTGTTTTGGAGCCATCATCTACAGAAAAAAAGAACTGCAACCTAAAATACTGCAATAATGGTTTCAACATTCAGTTATGGTTCTGATCACTTGACCAAATACTGTTTTGATACCATGAATTACAGATTACTTTTGGTTCATTCATTTGCATTCATTTATCTTCATATATATATAATTTATGTCTCGATTAAATGACTTGGGTTCAGTGTGATGGAGCCAATGGTGATTCAATTCATCTCTGGAGCACTATTACTATAGCTGATGATGTCTTAACACAGTTCATAAGTTTGAATATGTGAGTCAAATAACTCATTGCTTTGGCATGATAATAGCTTTACAACCCTAATCGTAAGGATGAGAAGGTTTCATAAGCATGCATGATCTTCACATAGTTTTTTATTGTTGGCCAAGAGTAGACCTACATTTGAGGAGCTACAGATTCAATATGTTTCTCAAAGGTATTGGATAGGAAAAGGCGTAAAAGGCATAATCTAGTATTGTATTCTGAGAAAAGTTCCGGGGAGACAAAGGACTTCTTGGAACGAAAGTTATAATAAAGCATATTTAATAAAGTGAAAAGCGTTGTGATAACAGAGTAAAAATCTCAGCTGAGGGTTCATAAGCCAATGGCAGGCCACAGCCTTTCAACAGTTGCCTAAAAAAGCAGTCTGCGAGAGTTATCTGTCTGTGCGCATTGACCTAAGAGAGCCTCGAACTGACCAGTACATTTGGTAATATAGTCCAGTAAAAATGTGCATCGTCGCCTCTCATTGGCTCAGTTTTGCAGCGTGGATTTGGTTAAAGTTTTATGATAGTAGAATCGATGATTTCCGTTGGTTTAGAATCGGTGCATCGCCTCTTCCAGGCTTACCGGCACTTGAAGTCATCTCTCCTCCCTCTCGTATACTTGAGCTGAACAACCCCCCTCCAGGGGAGTTGCTTATCAGTTTTATTGGGGCCTGGTAGTGGCCTCAGTCTCCTGAAATCCCCTCTCTCTATCACATTCCTTATTTACTGGTGTAAGTCATATTATATTATTACAACCTAACAATAGCTTTAAATTTATGATAATACTCAACACTAGTCATAATAATAGTCATTGCTTGCCTCTTCAGTAAGCCTCCAATTAAAAATATCCATTTTAACACCTCAAATTAGAAATATATATTAATTTGCACTGGGGATATCAAGCAACCATGTTAGCCCTGATATAGCAGAGGCTCTAGATTGGTGTCAACAGTCCAAATAGAGATACACCTGTTGCAATTTTCTTGGCCAAATAACATTTTTGACCCGCGAAATTCAGATTTGTGCCATTTACAAGTTTCTTTCTAAGAGCTCTAATTGACAGCAGGACGCCAGACAATTATTGATTTTTTTTCACCGTCTTCGAACTGTCCCAAAATATACATTTCAACCATCCCGAAGTCAGGGAAAAATGTAAAAAATTTGAAATCAGGTTCAGGTTACTTTTATTTGTACCCATACGTAGACCTGGTTTGCAAAAGAAAGCGAGGCATCCATCTCGACACACATTACAATCAACACAGACAACAATAAATAAATAAATAAAAGCATATAAAATTACAAATCAGTGCACCGTTATAATTATAATTTGTTCGCCTGAGTAATGGCTGCTGGAACAAAGCTGTTTTTATACCGCTTTGTTCTACACCGTGGGACTATATACTTGAAGGAAGAAGCTGAAATTCCCTGTGCAAAGGGTGGGAGTTGTCCTTTAAAATGGAGCCAGTTAACTGTCTGTTGTACAGGGTCTCTGGGTTAAGCTGTGACTCACCAATTAGCCTGGTAGACCGTTTAACAATCTGATGCAGAAAGTTTATGTTCTTTAAAGATAGGTTTCCAAGCCATGACACCAAAGAAAAAGATAAAAATCGATTCAAGAAAAGCACGATAAAATAAGGTCATCGTGGTTTTTGTCAATGTGGAAATAGGACAGTTTTCTCAAACAAAACAAACGCTGGTGCCCCTTTTTACACACGGCTACACAGTTTGCTTCAGAGTTCAGTTTTGAGTCAATAATTGTCCCAAGATATTTGTAAGATTGCACACATTCCACTGTCTGACTTCATGGACATGGATATGACTTCATGTGTGTGGGCATGTCTTCTTTTGTTATCCTTTTACTTTGTAAAAATGTTATCCTTTTACTTTGTTATTATCTCATTCTTCTATCGTGGTTATTTGCATAAAACACACAATTCAAATGAATAGGAAATTAATGATAAGTAATTGGTAGGTAATAATTCCTTCTCTAATATATATTTTTTATATATTGTTATTTATTTTATATTGCTGTAAAAACATCTCTTTATAACGACAAATGACAAATTTCTCTCCAAAACCTCTGTGAATCTTGGCTATTATCTCCGTTACAAGCAGGACTGTGCTAGGGAGGGACCTCGCTGTCGGCAAACGAGCCAGTCACTTTGCTTACTCTGAGCAGCATGTATGGGAATGAATTACAATGTAAGAATTGTCTGATTTAGTTAGTTGTTCAAATAGTTTTTGAAGTTATTCCTCAACGGCATACTTTGGACTTGAAGTTGTGACAAATTCTGAGCTTTATGTTTTCCTCACTCACCGACACATGTGTTACGTAACTGTATGTGCAGCTGTGTGCCGAAGTAAAACTAAAATGCGGTGGCAGCACAGGTGTGTAATTTGGCAGCATATAAGAAACTGACCGGACAGTCATCAGTCATGGCCGAATAGCTGAAAACCATCTGGTTTTGTTCAGTAGCCCATTGATTGGTGCATCTCTCCATTCAAGTCCTCCAAATAGAATTACAAAAATCTCTTCCCACCAGAACAATATTCTTGAGCGTACTCTGATCATACCTTCCAAACTATTAAAATAAGTAAATCAATACAATTATTAACACAACTTTAGTTAAGGTTAAAAAAGTAATCTGTTAAGGTTAGAACAACATCATGGTTTGGGTTTGAATTATTACTCTTGTTAAGGTTAGGGACCCTTGTCCTTATGGTAATAATAATAACGTTGTGGTTAAGGTTCCAGAAAAATCATGGTTGAAAGAAAGCCATGTTAATGTCCCACATTACTTTTACCCATTCATCCCCCCCAACCTCCTCCTTCCAAGGACTTTGTCGCTCTATGATAACTTCACCTGACTTTAATCACTACAACCGTTGTCATTTGAACGTTAACATATATTGTTTCGGAGTATTTGTTAGTTTTTCTTAAGAGAGCAGTTCCATATCTCAGGCTTACTGGAAAAGCAATGGTAGATGGACTTTTCGGATTTGCTGTTCGTCTTTCAAATTGTCATGACTGCTGTGACTATCTCAGAGACGTGCACTATATTGAGCTAAGAACAAAGGTCAAGAGATATTATGGTGTCATGTGAAAGTCATGCTGAGACAAAGTAGAGCCAGTGCCACAACAGCAGCGCCCTATACTAAGAAGAATGACCAAGTCTTCAGAAAGGATTGGATGGTGCAGAAATGAAAGAGTGGAAATAGAAGACTGTGTCACATTCACAAGCCCTGAAAAAGGGAGGGGTTGACAGTAAACCCTGTAAATCCATTTGGTTTTTCAGACATGGAAGGAGAACGGAACTGACAATAGCTTGAGGGGCCAGTGCTCCACGGAGTGAATACCAGAGCGGAGGAGAGGAAAAATAAATAAAGAATGTGTCACCTAGTGGGAGGAGGCACCGAGGCAGGATCTGTCAGAACTCTGCTGCTGTCTGCAGATTAGATCTGGGGCTATTTAAAGAGGGAGCGCACGCCAAAGCCCCCAACGCCAGTGTCCACACTACATCCGCCGCCTCTCTGACATCATTGGCAGCCATCACCTTGTGACAAAAAATAAATAAACATGAAGCACAAATGATGGCTACAAAGTGGGTGGGGGGTAGGGACTGACAACCTGATCACGTTGCACGTTCTCTGCATCCGTGTAGATTCAGCGCATAAAAGTCAAGGTCACACGAGAAGGAATATGTCTGATGATGGCAGAGATGCAGCCAGAGCTGCGGTACACATTTTTAAGTGTTATTGGTAGCCTATAAATAAAACTCTCTAACCCTGAGGTTAGACCTACAAGCTGTCATGAGAATAATCACGGTTTCCCATCAGCATCAAAATAGTATGAGCCAGCCTAGCAGTCAACCTGATATGGCGTGTGCTGTATATGTAACTGTTGCGTGTGTATGACAGTGTGTTGTTTTTTTGAAAAGGAAAAAAGAGCTAGTGATTGATGCATGTTTGCGTGGGTTCATGAGTATCTGCCAGAAGATGAGATTGGTTATGTGTACAGGAGTGTGTGTGTATATATATTGTAGTTTTGTGGGTGCCTATTGTTGGTGTGTATTCTAGCGTGAATGCACGTCACAAGCGTGTTTTCTGTCCTCCCACAGTAGATTGATTAGATAGAATGCTGTTGGCGAGGCCCCACTGTGTGTTTCGTCACATCAGTCTGACTGCCGATGATGTTTCTCTTCACAAATAAAGCAACATTAGCCCAGTCATGTTTGCCTCCCAAACATGAGCCAAGGATGATGAAGCGTTGTGCACAACCAGACTGCAAGGCCCCATTTACCCCGTGATACCTTCTCCCTTCCCTGCTCCCTTGTGCTCTTGCACTCCTGTCTTGCTCTCTTCCTCCGGGCTGCAGCAGACTGACTCTCTGCAACAGACTGAGTCATTCTCAGCCAGTCAGTTATCTCTCCATCCAGCCTTTAGATTTCACCACCCCTTTTGTTGTCATCAATCAAAGCTCAGTTGCCAAAAAGAGAGTGAGAAACCCTGAAAGGTGTCAAAACAGCGGCCAACTAAGGACTTTGACTTGTATGTTGCCGCCACATCTACACACGGACACAGAGTGCATGGATTATTAATGCGGCCCCTTTTCAAATGTTTCCAGGAACCTTGTAGAATGGTGTGTGAAAAGCGAGGAGCTTGCGTCAGAAGGTGCCTTGGCAAACAGCAGTTATTGCATCATGCAGACTTGAAAACAGGCACTATATTTGGTTGGGAGGAAGTGATTTGCTGGCAGGATGAGCATATAGGAGAGAGGGTCACAGAGAAATGCAGGTGAAAACAAAGAAGCGAGGGAAGCTCAGTCGCACAGATCCACACAAATGTTCCCCACAGATGGCTCGACGAAGCGTCCGTACTATAACGCTACCTGCTAATTACATGCTGTGCCTGACTTCACACTTTCTCTTCCCTACACATGCCAACTTTATTGAAAAGATGAATATGCTTTACATGGAACTATATATCTCCATTCTTCACTCCTTACAATTTGTGTCAACAGCACAGTACAATGGGCCCACTGTTTATGGACTGGCAATTTAAAGCGTGAAAGCAAGAGATGAGAAAAATTGCCTCTCCTGTCCTTCACCTTCACTGTACATTGCTTATTTGTCTGTGGTAATTGGCCCTTTTAATGTTTCTGGAGAATGCAGGTAGAGAACCCAACTGTGTTGTGCATTTTCTAACAAGACAGCAGAGCAAAATGTAGCAGATGGGAGAAATTCTGATGGATAGATGATTCATGTCACAATGGACTACATTCTCGGTCAGCCACCATGGACTTGCCATTTACATCTAGATTCATACATCTGGAGTTGCAAATATTTTCCCGTCATTCGGCAGACATTTGACAACTGGCTTTAGTTAAATGCAAATTAACTGAGTCAATGATGCCATTTTTTTATGATTATGCATACTGAAGAAGGACACAGTTATCTTTTGGTATGCCTTAATTTGGACAACGACAACCCCATAGAGTGGGGGCAAGAACTATCAGAAATTAGACAGGTGCACTCAGTAGAATGTAGATCTCTGCCAGGTTTGTCTGCAATGACCACTGCTTTTTTGTGTGATTTAATTAACACAACCCACAATTGGTTAATCCCCTGACTAGACACCACTGGCCTCTAAGGAGTCATAAAACACACTTTGTTCAAACAACAAAAGAAAGCAGCGATGAATGCAGGCAATCAGCTCTATGTCGTAATATAGGACTCATTATAAAATCTTGGCAAAAGTAACTTACCAAGCTGTCTGCACGCTTAGCAGGGATTGAGTTGCGGAAAGCTATAGCAGTGTGTGTACTGGTAGTTTTGTTAGCCAAACACACCTCAAACTGTTATCCCCTTATTGTTGGTGCAGAGTAGCAGATGGGGGGAGGGGGGATGCACTCAGCTGTGTTATTAGCGGCCCTTACTGGCCAGGGGCTGGTTAAGACTAGTGAGTAAGGAGTCAGTAGGCAGTCAATGGCAGTATAAAACAAGCCATAAAAGGTGTTTTGAGAAAGTGTGGGTCACCACAACCACGAGAGGTCTTTGAGCATGCAGCCATACCTAAGTATCCACAATATTATGCCGTTTGCTGTAGCAGAATGTGAGATTAGCCGTGGACAGACCCAGAGGTGTACACTCACTTACTTGCTACTAATCTCATAATCTTCCTGGCAAAGATAATGAGTCCAGAAAGTAGCAGAAAATAAAAAAAATGCACTAAAATATAGCTGACAGAATTATTTTCTCTCACTTTGGTGAGATTTGTTTACCAGGCATCTCTTGCCGGAAGGGCTTATGTGAGAGAGGTAGCGCTTCTCCACACAACCCTGCCAACTCCGCAACCTATAATTATCAGTACACACACACACACACACACACACACACACGCACACACGCACACACACACACACACAGACACACACGCACACATTAGAACACAAATCAAGAGAATTGTTGTGAGGAAAATATGCTGTGGTATTACTCTGAGGGGCACATATATGTATTCTCTGCAGATTTCAGGCAAGTAATCAATATGTTTTTGAGGTTATGACTAATATTTCAATATGTAATTATAGGAGCTGATCCATGCACATTGACTAATTGTTCTCACTATGAGATGGCTGATGAAATCCATCCAAAAAAAAGAGAAAGAGAGAGGCAGTTGCAGCTTCTTAATAGGGAGCCGTGCCAGCACATCTGGATTTTGATGACTCATTTCACATTCAAAGGCTGTATTATATTTTGGAATTTTGTTAAAGTTCACTCTTGCTACGAGAGGATAAAACCTTGGATTGAGCATAAATGGAAAGAGGATATGTTAAACGAACAAATAAAAATGGGAGAGTGTGTTTCGATGCAGGAGAACATCTATTAGTGAGGCAGTATTTCGCGGTCCTTGCTTGCTTAGGTGTAATTACATGTGACATTTTAGCACTGCAATCAAAGTAGTTCATTTCTGTGATGGTTCTTATAGCATTCAAAATACAGTCACTGTGGACCTTATCAAAATGCAGCAAATGCCTGACTCCCTTGCAAGTGCACGTTCTGTGGTAAGGCTCTCAATATTATTCCCTCACTGGGAAATGCTTGTTCAATAACATAATACCAATGATCAGAATTCAGCCTACTCCCCTCAGAGATGAGACACTAATTGCTTTATTGATAAGTCTGATAGCCCACTGGTGGTTGATGGCTGACGTCTCACATCATCACAAATTCTACTGGTATCACCCTGCAATACAAAAGGATTAGATCACGCCTAGTACCCTCACCACCTGCCCCCATCAGTCCCCGCAGCAAGTTCTTACCTCACACTTCACACTTTGATTTCATAGTTCATCTTACTAACTCTAACGTAGCCAAGCTGAAAATAAGCAAAGAGTTCAGATAATGACAAAGAAGGTCATTGCCGGCCTCACTATCTCCGCAAGGTCTGGCAAGGAGCCGGCTGATTGTTCATTTCTATTGTTAGCGACGGCAGACTGTTAGGAAGATGTTATCCACACATTATGGGGAGATGTGTTGACATCTGTCACCCTGATGATTGATTGCCTGAAGGAAATTCTTCAGTTTGCTATATTTTGGTTGCTGTTTTACAAGATGCAATGCGTGGGTGGGTGAACAGGATAGCAGTCTATAAATAGAAAAGGCTGGTGATGGTGAGGGAGTGATGGAAGCAGGTATGTGTAGCAGCCAGATGGTGCCTTGTGGGGAATGTCTCCCAGTGATTTTGTTTGCAAATAGGTCTCTGTAAAGTCTCCGGCTCCTCTCCTCCAACTTGCATGCTGTTATAGGCAAACCTTTAGGAACTGCCATATCTGATAAAGGTGCTGCAGACTCAAAGATGTCCCGCCACTTGCTGGGGAGAAAGTGAAAGTGACGCACTGTGACAGGTTTTGTCACTCTCTGAGGCGACCGCCCTACAGATTGTCACAGATAGAAATGGCAGAACCCTGGAAGCAATGACAAATTGTTTGGAGGATAAAGAAGTTGGAGAGCGAGTCATGCCAATATTTGTAGCCTACTTCAGCACGGTGGTGGGGAAGGAGGAGAGTGTGCCATCACTCAAGATCGTTTGTGAAGGTGTCATGACCCCTCACAGATAGAAATAACTGCAGATTGGTAATATGTTTGTAATATATATAGAGCTGATCCTTAAGCAACCTGCACACCATTCAGCATTCAACTTATCTACCTGAATGCATTCCCATTTTTTCCCCTTTTTTCCGAAATTTTGGTCACCAACAAATGTCTTATTCGGCATTAAGGTGTACCTAGCTCAACCCTCTCGTGTCACTTCTGGTTGGAAAAGAAACAAAATGGTGACGGCTAAAATGCCCAACTCAAAGAAAAAACAGTAGGTAACAAACCAATCGGTGATGTCATGGTGACGCAGTCCACTTCTTATATACGGTCTATGATTTTATAACTAAACTATGACAAGTACGCACACCTTTACTTTCTCCCTGTGGAAGTAAAAGATGATGTAAACAATGGCATTAAAGTGTGGGACTCACAGGTGAAACATGAGATTCAGGAAGGCTGTTATAGGAGTTTAATGTGGGGTAGTGCGCTGGTTTTAAGTGCCGACTCTAAACATCATGATTTCCGAGGACAGCCCTAATGTGCAAATGAACACTTTAATTATTGGAAAATATAGAAGTCAAGATTATTTTATGTCATCAAGAGAGCAATCCTGGATATGCTCCACTGAGTGAGTGCGAGTACGACATTGTGAACACTGTAACAGAAGCCAGGGTGATTTCACGGCGATATGGGCACATTTTCTGGTTCGTAACTGCAAGCACCACACCAGATAAAGGTCATTTGGGTGTAACAGCTCAAACAAACATTGTACAAGTACAACAATTTAATCTCCAAATTATTTTTTAATAGAGCAGCTACAGGTTGTTGTTTCTTTATCTCGAGAAGTCTTCACTACTTCAGGCTTTTTTGCTCTCCCATCTGAAGGCTCAGGATTAAGTTTATATGTGTAAAATCGTAGGATTAATGATTTGTTTTCTTTCTCACAAACTTGCTGTGTAAGTGTATATTTACTGAGAGAAGTGTCTTAATGAGGCACTATCAGTTTTTGTTTGTATTTTTGGAATGGTTTTCAAGTTGAGTGCAACTTAAGAAGTCAACAATGCCTTGGGATAATGCATCACTGTAAATGGGACCCCATCATAGCGTATCAGTTACCGTAAGGTAAGATGGACTGCTTGTTATAAACGGCTCACTCCTCCAGACGGTGAGTCATAGTCACAGGCCCGAGGGTGAAAACGCTTTGTTGATGAGAGGTCAGAGGAGACTTGTTCAAGCTAACAGCGTGGCCACAAGTGCTTAGTGCAACAACAGTGTGAAAAGAGGCATCTAAGAATAAACATTAACCATCAAATCTTGGGGAGTGCAGATTACCTATGACAGAGGTAAACCACACCAGGTACCAGTTCTGTTACCTAATTGCAAGAATAGGCCTCTCTAGGCTTGCTATCGCCACATCCATAAATAGGGGAATTACTGAAACGTAGGGTTTGCTGTGACATCGAGATAACAAGTCAGTGTCACCATCAATAAAATATGGAGGTGACGTGCTTGCAAAGTGTTTTTATAACAAACTGAATAAGTAGCCTTAAAAGCTGAGAATTAACTGAATGCCGCAATGTATTATGCAACCATGCTGCTGAGCAGATGTGACTAAGCAAGTATCATTTCAAGATTAGGGGGGGAGGGCGAAGAAAATATATGTCCTTAGAAATCTGTTTCTACCTGTATATAAGGTGCTTAACATACAGCATATATTCCTCTCCCGACATGGTTTGGTTCACAAGGAATGATGCTACTGCAAACACCGGGGGAACCTTTGTCTGAAAGTTCAAAGCAGAAACAAAGATGATGGAGCAGAAATTGAATAACTCTAGATGAATTCCTGAGGCCTACCACCGCCGCCCCCATGAGCAGCAAAGAGAAGGTTAAAATAAAAATAAATTGCATTTTTTTCTCTGTGCCGCAATGTTTTCAGTTTTAGCAGGGTAGATCCAGCTATATTTGGTGTGTAATGATATATGGGTTCACACAATAAAAGAAAATGGGAGCACACTCCCATTAAGATAAGCGCTGCAGGCCAAGGAAACCTAGAAATGCCAGTGGCATATTGATTGCATGCCCTGTATTAATAGTAGGGTTAGCTGCTGCTCTCTCAGCACAGACATTTCATCCAAAGTCGTGGCCCGACAACAATGAAAACTAACCCCAAGTTCTCACCAAATAAAAAAGTGCTGTAAAGCTGAAAAGGCAGTTGTAGACTGAGTTGTAGTCGATAGTGGATATTTGTGTTATACCTTTGATGTGACTATTTTAGCTCAATGTTGATTCGAGGCCAAATAGTGTAGATCGGTGCTCTAACATCCGTTCGATTCTTTCAAAAATACTTTACATCGAGTGTTGGTGGTCACTTGGTTATCATGTGTGTTTCATGTTTTGTTGTAATAGATAATAAATGTGTCAGCGTAAAACAACAACCATCATTTCTCTACAAAAGGACAGACTGTTAGCTAGTGGATATTACGGTAGACGTTGTGGTATCATGACACGTCTTCATTGTAGCTCACTTCAACGGGCTGGGTTCAACGATAGATGTGAGTCTGTATAACAGCACTGTTTTGGAGGGTACCATGAAAGTCCACAAGCAACCAGAAATGAGTATCTTGTGGCTGACACAATGATTAGAAATTAACATTATCAATTAATAATCACATATATATACTGTATATTTCTAGGAGCCAGCTAATTAGCATCATAAACTATAATAATGCTAATCCACAGAGCAATAGCTAAACATGCCCCTGAGCTCAATGCATGTTGGTTAGCTTTCCTGTCTGGTATAGGCAGGAACAGTTCATTTACATTTTGGTGAGGGATTAATACTTTCTGTTGTTGTTGATGGATATGTCTTACTTCATGTGGGTATATGTGCTCTGTATGTGAAAAAGCACAACATCTATACTGTAAACCAGTGCAGTTGTAAAACAGGTACAGCCGTGCACAGCAGATTCATGGCTGACGTTTGAATAAAAGGCTCATATGACTCATAACAGCTTAAAACATTATTGCATATGGAGCAGAGCTGCAGATATGGCCTGAATGTTCAATAGTTCGGGTAACATGTCATGGCGCGTGTATTACAGAACTCTGCTTCATTTATAACAATTGCCTCCAAATTATTAGGTAATTATACGTACTCATTCACTGCACACTACTTAGCCTGCGTTTATACATGTGTACATATGCTGGTACATAATGCAGCGACTGTTCTCACGAGGAAGCCAACAGCATTGGTTGTTCAAATGCTTAAAACAAACTCTCTCCATGTTTTCAGGACAAGTGACCTTAAGAGGTCTCCATAGAAAGGTAGAAGTAGTGTGAAGTTGTTTTACCTTCACTTAAAGTTTTTGGAAGGAGTTTTGGGGATGATCATTGACAAAGTACATGACATTCAGACCACATTTTACATCCCATCTCCTTAGGTCTTTTATGATATCAAACTACATATCCTACAGTTTGGAAAATTCCCGAGCTGGACTCAAGTTTCCTTTACATGCACAAGGGATTCACAGGAAACGATGCATGAGTTTTCAGTCTTGCTGTTTATTCTCCTTAGTCTTTATCAGAGCTGTATTATATTTACTATATATATATATATATATATATATATACTGTATATAAATTTATATTTAAACTTTTCTTATTCCAAGCGTGTCTGCTGTATAATTTAACACCGCTTGCTGTTACCATGGAAACTATGGGTCGCTAAATTAACCAGGGCAGAAATCTTAAGGATTTCAACTCTACCCATTACGTTCAACCAGGCCGTGACAGATCATAAAGCATTCTACTTTTTTTTAAATGGTCGTAATGAACGTTTTAGAGGGCAATAAAAAAAGGTATGATCCATTTGGTTGAGAAGGAGGACTTTGTTCCATTGATGCATTTTAAAAAACTATTTTAAACACCTTTCAGCTTGTGGCACTCCTCTACTACTTAGCAATGGTTTCTGTGTCTAAGTGTGACTTGTTGAGATAGGTGATAGTAATCACAATAACTGTAAAGTGTCTGGCAGCTGTCATGGCTGATACCAGAGTGATTAACACTAAGCTACATTACACAGTTGTCCAGTTTCACACATCCACACAGCTGATCCGCCTGCAACACACTGTACATTCACATCTCCTTTTTTCTTCACCACCAACAGAGCTAATAGATCTAACTAAAAAAGGCACTATGGTAAAAAAAAAAAGAAAAAAAAAAGAAAGTGTAAGCCTTCAGGGTACTTTTTTTTATAATCTATGTGTGTTATTCTAGATTTGTTTGGGGGGGAAGAGGGGGGGTTGTATAAATCAATTTACACCCTTGGAATTGTGAAATAACACCCATTGCTGCAGCATGGAAACTGTCATTAGGCAATATCATCCGTCCCCAGCCTGAGAGGACAGACAGTGATAGGAGCCAAAGCTGGAATTTGGAAAGACATATTTGTAATTACTAAAGGGGAGCAGGTGATAGCTTTTGCATGGTAACACTAGACATAGATAATTTCTCATGCAACCATAAATATCACACTCTGTCTTGTTGGCTGAAGACAGTGGATACTGCAAAATATTTTGCTGAGTGGGGGGGGTTTGCAGTTCCATCCTCACTTATGATAAAAGCATTGATGACTAAGTGTGACTGTATATGAGTGATAATGTGACTATGTCAGTACGATGCAAATCAACTCTGATGTTGAAAAGAAGTCTTTATTGCAGGCTATATTTTTCAAAGATATGCATAAGTTCTTCATAGATACAAAAGTGGAACAAAGCTGACAGTGAGATCCTAAAAAGCTGTGCAAGTTAAATGTGAAAATAAATTTGAATGAAGGTGATTTTCCTGCCAATCAGTCTTTTGCCTGCTGCTGTCTGTCTCCCTCTGTCCCTACAGCCATCCTTCATCTTTTTCCTTCTTTGAATAATGTATTAGTCGTGACCATAGATGGATGCTCGTTTGTCTCAAATAGACCAAGATATGGACATAAATAAAAGTACATAAACATTTGAGTGTGCCTTTTAACAGTTACCTGTGCCAGAGACTAATTTTTTTGCCAGTGTTTGGGACATATAAGGAACTCAATGAAGCCTAAAAGGTGGAGTTTAAGCTGGCATTTCCGAAACCAAGTCTATAGAAGCTGTTCACAGAAAGTGATTAACAACCAAGACAAAACCTCCAAGTGCAAAGCACTTCAGTTTCTCATATGTTATTTCGATACTGACCAAAATCTTGCCAATTGTAAGTCGATTAACTATTTGAACTACTACCACTTATTTTATAGGTCTTCATACATTTCCCACACTACACAGAAAGTATCATTAGTCACCAGCACAAAAATGAGATGATGGACTTGTATTATTATAGTACCTTCCGACCATTCAAAGAGCTCAAAGGTGCCACCTGCTCATCAGGACATAATCTAAAATGCTTAATCCAAACACACTTGCCCGAAGACACTTTGGCATAAGGACTGAAGGAGCCAGAGATCGAACCACTCACCTTCCAATAAGTGGTCAACCTGCTCTATTTCCTGAGCATAGGCCACAGGCGCCCCACAATAGCCATGTAACTATGTAACTGTACCATCAATGTATCTTTTTTTTTTTCTCAGGGGAGACTTGTATCTTTCTTTTCTCAGGTTAGACTTGCTGCTTATCTGCTTACTGATTTGGCCTGTAGACAAACTGGCAGTGTGAAGTGTCAGGGTGAGGGATTTACTGCTGGATTGGGCTGAGCCGGTTCATGTGGCGTTGCATTCTCGCTTACTGGAGAGATTCTCCCCTTTTTCGGGAATAGGTCAACTACGTTTTCCCACCAACCCACATAAACACACGCACACATTTGCCGCATTCTAACAAACTGTAATCACTTTATACCTTCACTGGCCTTCTACAGAAAGATGACATGTTGTTAAAAAAAAACCCTACTGAGTCATTAAAATGGGTCAGTGTGGCCTCGCTGCGCTCACATGCACACCTTTTTTGCTTGCATGTGACTAGCGCGACCTGACAGTATTCGGGCCTAATCCGAGCGCTATCTCAGAGAAGCAGACATACTGAGGAGTCCTGTAGTGTGGCACTACCATCTTTCTCTGGTCATTACCAGCGCTAGGCCTCTCAACACGGATAGAAGCAATGAAGGAGAACCTCAATAAATGATCGGTGTGCTCTGCCAGCACCAACGCATGCTGCATCTGCTGCCTCCCTGTTGCTGGAATACAGAGTTCCCATCTTGCTCCCTCACTGATTGTACAACCCATAACCTCTCCAGCATAATAGTATAAACCTTCCAAATTTGCCATACAGCAGGTGGATGAGTTTGCCCAGTCTAATGACCTAAATTTGGCAAAGGAAGTGGTTGATTCTCCAGACCTCAAGGACTGCAGAAGCCCACCTCTCATAAAGCCCCAAAGGGATAAATGAGGCCCATTATGCGGTAGAGTTTGTAATGACGCTTTTGATTAGTGAGTTGTCAGGAGGTATTGGCCCTACGCTCATCACAACGTTGTTTAGCACTTTAAGGCCTCCATAAAGATGAGGTTTTTTTTTTTTTTTTAAAGATGAAAAAGCAGGGGGCATGTGCCTAATGAAGTCTCAGGCTTATAGCCCCTCTCATGACAGGATAATTACACCAAATGCTTCAAGCGAACACTTCAAAGGACACTTCATCCCTGTGCCAACATCATGCAACACAACTCACCAATCAAGATAGCCTGACCTAAATCAGGTCCCTGTGGCTTGTCTGTAATATCTCCCGCCCACAGACCCACTGGACCTTTTGCAGACTCAACTGAGTACAATCACAACCACACTCAATGTAATTGAGGAGTACAATTTGCACACAGGAATTTGTCTTTCTGACGCTGCAGAAGAAACATTGACAAATGAGACTTTTAAACACAGTGGACAACTTGTGTAGATACGTTAAGGTGATAGCCCAAACTAAATTTTTGTTTTATTTTTCCATGGCCATGAAACACTTGCTATTAACACTTGCAATTAAGTGTGTTGTTTGCTCTGTCTTAAGCTATAGGTCCTATTGAAATCGCAGGCGTTACAATGGATTTCAGTGAAGTTCTGCTTGAAGAAAGAGAACATCAATGTCTCTATAAAAAAAAATATGTCTTAATACCCTGCATCTATCTCAGTCTTTGTACATGACCTTGTTGAGATTAGAAGCAGGCATGTTCATCGGTCAGTGCGAGCCAGTCAGAGCACCCGCCTCCTGCTTCACAAAGCTGCCCTGAGCTTTCATGTAAGTTGGCCACAGCTTTCAAGCCAACAGTGCTGTGCACATATTGCATCGCTCTGCATGTTGTTCACACACTGCTGGGTAATATTAAGTATGTAACGAGAAATTCAAAATGCTCCCAAAGTGCTGTTTCATCCAATAGTGTATAAGATGTCTCGAAGAGATTGCACACGTTTACGAGTCACTGGACAGTTTTTCTAGTGAATCCAGTAAATACTTTCTTTCAGAGCAAGTCAGGATGATAAATTAGCTTCTGGGGGATAAGAAAAAAACATATCACCACATTGTGAGTGGCTTGCATGGTCCCCTCTTCACGTCTTGAGGGGAATTAAATTGAGAGGAAGTAAGCATGGGGTAAGGAGTAAGAAGAAACTGCATAACTGCAGGAGCTAACTGCATTAAAACAATGTTTGCGAACGTGTTTACTGAAGAAGTCAGCATGCAAGGCTATTTTGATAATTGCTGAGACTTCCTAACTGGCATAAACCACTTCCAGCGCTTGAAGAGCTGCACAGGGGCAGGCTGGAAATCTATTGTGACATGTTGAGAGAGAATTAACACTAAGATGTGTTTGAATAGCTCCACTGAACACATTTTTTTGACTTTCCCATGAAAAAAAGCAAAGCCATGCTAAACATTGGATGCTGCATAATTAACAAACAAGCACTGCAAACTTCTCTCAGTCTACTCTGAAAATGACTCCCAGAAGAACGGGTGGCACAGAAACAGATGGAGAGAGGCCACTTGAACACAGCGTAATGAAGCGATCCACAGAACATTCACTCATACAGCGTGCATTTCAAATGAACCCAGTGAGGGTGTTATGTCTCATTTATTTTGGTAACCGACACCTGATATATTTTTTACATATGTACAAACTGCATTGCTACAGATGCCATATTTCACAGTTGTTTTTTTTTAATTTGCTGACAAATACTAGAATATGTAAGATGGGAAACATTTGGACAATATGATATGATCATTAGAAACATGTCAAAGAGGCACTTTTACACAATTTACGTATACAAGACTCCATCTGTTTACTAGACAGCTAACAAGAATCTTTTCAAACAGAAAGCCATCAATGCACATCAAAACAAGCTATTCCCATTAAACATATGTTTAAAGATCAACGAAGTGATGAGAACATGTGGTAAATATTCCCCTCCTCATCAGAGGCAATTTCATGCCCACATTTTCTCACATCTTCTGATTTTGACCTCAGCCTGCAAACATTAAACGATAGCGGTGGAATAAATTATTCCAGTACTTATATTCCAGAACATTCTCAATTAGCATTGACGGAGGACAGGCGCTCACTTGGGGGAGAGAAACGGGTACCCACCCACAATAAATAAATCATGATACCAGGTGGAGCTGATCATTAGAGAGAAGGACTCTTGTAATGACAGTGGACCGTATGGAATCTATTTCCCAAATCACCCCTGCGCCTGAGAAGAGGATCTTCTGAGATTTTGTACATTACTGACCATATCACTCTGTGTAAGACTATCGTTGCCTGTCTTTTCCATCATTGTACCTTTCTGTAACAGACTCCACGTGCCCTCTTTCACTCTGACCCTCAAATACCCAGCCCAATCATCTGAGACAGTTGTTGAGGTACAGTAATAAACCCTCGCCTGATGCTGCCTCTCTCAGAGAGCTCTGAAATGACTTGCTGTTGATCAGGTGCAGTGACCAGTTGACTCATGGCTGCCGGCTGATAGTGTGCAGTGAAAAAGAAGAAGAAAAAGCCATCCCTGTATATACCAATACCACTTATTGCTCTGTATGGACTGTATAAACAAGATCAGAAGTGCTTAGTGTTGGCTGGGCAATCCAGCTTTTAAAATGGATAAACCGGATTCTAAAACATTATTGAAAAAGAAAAGAACGTGTTTATTGCTATAATTTGCGAGTTTATAACTCACACACAGAATCATAGATATTGCTATATTCATCATCATAGTTTTTAGTAGCTGCCACTAAACACCACTTACAGTAAAGAAAGTTAGTTAAGTTGTCAGCGGATGCATTGAGAGGAAATTAAAGACTAAATATAAACTCAAATCCCCAGCACTTATATCCACTGTAACACTATACACTTCTGCTTAACTGTGTTGCAAATGGAGTCTTTTCAGTCACAAGGATGTGCCATCACTGCATCATAAACTTTGTAGAGTGGTAGAGCCATAAAGTCCACGGGGGATACACAGCCCAACTCCAGAGGTTTATCACAGCTTCAAGCTGCATGTCCTGAATTTTAAGGAAACAAAACAAGTCCAAAATACTTTCCGATGTCTACTATTATCTAGTATGTAACCAATAGGCCTACATCTCAGGCATTGTTAGAAGCTATCGTAACAACTGTGGGGAAGATAGTCAGTTTTAACATGTTTGTTGTCACACAGGGGTGTTTTCAATTACTTTGCACAGGATTGGTACAGTAAACATGAGCTGGTTATTGCATATATGAAATGAGCATTGGGCTATTTGTTTACTTGTGCAATGTTTGGTTCATTTTCTACTCTTAAATGGCCTGTTACTTCATAGTTGCAGTATTGGACCGAGCATAGGAAAATCTCAGTATAATATCAAAACTAAGGTGTACATGTGTTCCCTCTGTAAAAAAAAAAAAAGAAAAATTCAATGTTAAGTCACATTATTACTTTTGCCATCTATTTTTGACTCTTGTAGATTTTCATAAGACGTTTTCTATTTTAAACCTATTGTGCGCATTATTAATGACTGCTTCCTGATGTGTTCATTCATCCTTTGTGCGAAAGCAATCTGCTCCTCTAATTCACTCCATAGCTCCTTCATCACACATTCTCTGACTGGAAGAAAAAGCAGAGACTAGTGTTCATTGTTGCTGCGAAGAGCATTTGCTGCATTGTGACCTAGAAAGATTTGGCAGAACCCTTCAATCAGAGACACTTATCAAGCTAAATGAGCCTACATACCGCAGGCAGGGGTCAGGCTAACCAGCGCTGGAAGTGGACGCAGCTTACCTTTAACACTTGGGAATGCATTCTAAAAGGAATCCATTGCAGAGAAACAATAGCAATATCCGGGTGAAGTTCGGCAACGAGAAACATTATTCTTACCATTCCTTTCACCATCCTTTTAAAAAGTCACAATACAGTGTGTTTCAATTGTTTCTAAATACAAATATAAATCAGTTTTATTCACAATAACTTTCTGCTCATTGAAATGTGATCTTACCAACCAACTAGTCTGTATTGGTGTCATCGCAAGCTTGTGAAATACATTTGGCAGAATCTTTTTTTTTTTTTAACTATTTGATCAAGTTTAGTCCCTCGCTCGAGTTTTCAGCCTCCTATGGGCCTGAGAAACGTCTTTCATAAACAACTCCATGAGTAAAAAGACGTAAGAAGTAATTCAAGGATAAGAGGATTCATACTGCCCAATTCCCTCCGGGCAGTCTGCCAATAGAGAAGCACGGTCCAGGTACTTATGACGTTTACGATGCCACAACTGGCAGATCTGCAGAGAAGCTCATTGACAGATGAGCCAATGCAATTCATGTTGACGTATACAGCCAGATATGAATGCATGTGGTGTGACTTAACAGCATGAAATATCTCAAGAAAAAGGATTCAAAAGCAGCGTAAAATGCAGCAGTGAGGAGAATAGCGGCATCTAGTCATCCTTCACAGTTTCTATCACTTAAATTTGCAGCTGGTAATGTAAGTCAGTGTTAAATGCAAGGATACAGTGAGCAAATTTAATATCACAATTTAAATCATCTTGAGATATTTGTACAAGATCATCAAGCTCATGGATGTCAGTTGCCATGTTTGCAGTGGAGGTCTTCAAACATTTTGCTGAGCACATTATCGGTGTGTCTTTGTATTAACATTCTGATAGTTGTGCATAGAATGACTTGGGTTTTTATTTCTAGAAACAGAGATAAGACTTTGTGTTGTTGATAGAACTGTACTCCTTTGTAGTCATAACAGCCAGGAAGGAGTAAACACTGCAAATAATTACAGAAGCACAATTATTATGTTCCACAAATCTCAAAAGTCAAACTACACTCTCTCTGGCTATTCAACTGTAATTATGTTGCAAACTCATATGTGTAGATTTCTAAAATAACTTTTGGGGAGTTTAAAGCACTGGGCTTGATTACTAAATAGTTTTGGGGAAATGTATGATTTACAAGGACGATGAGTGATTTCATTTGACAAAAGATTGTTGTGGAGGGCAGAACATGCTGATTAAAGGTGCTAAAATGTCAAGTATAGAGGCCCTGGAATTTTGGTGTTGTCAGCAAACCAGTGTGATTTCAGCTGAAGTGCTTTCTATTCATCAAACACTCAGCGCTGTGGCTCCTGATGGCAGAAGCATTGAGGTTAATTTTGAGTTAATGAATTAAAGGCTTTTAAGGGATGCATGTCTCTGCAGTTGGTGACATTTTGAGTTTGTTTTGTTTGACATGGACATTACAATAGCACTGGAATCAAAATATATATCGATGTACAAGTATGAAAAGCACTGGGTTAAGTGTTTGTGCCGTATAGCTATACTGTAAGTGTGTGTTCATCGTATTCATCCTGGTAGCTGCAGTGCAACATCAAGGCAAAATGAATCATACACTGGACTGAGGATGTATTGCTTTCACCACTCATCTAAGAGGCTTCTTCAATTCTCTCTCTCTCTCTCTCTCTCTCTCTCTCTCTCTCTCTCTCTCTCTCTCAGAGCTGAAGAAGTATCTTTGATGAGTATTGACACGACTGCTAAAATCTCATTCCAGTGGATATCTAATTTTGTCTTGATGTAGCATAAAGCTAATTTACAACACCTGTCCACAGGAGGCCTTGGTGGAAATAAAAACAATTTTAAAACCATGAACAAACAATTAAGGATTTATAGATGAAAAGTATTGTAATGGCACGCAGTAAAGGCAAACACAGATCTATTAGCAGCTGTGAATAAATCTTAGCTTTTGTTAAACATGCCTGCGGGGGGGAAATCAGTGGGATGTCAAGCATCTGGAAATTGCATGTATTGTAGTATCCGGTAAGCTGTCCTAGAGATTTATATTAAAGTGAGTTCCACATTAGTACTTTTGGTTTCTTTTACACTTTTGACATTACAATGAGTCTATTTACATACTACATGAAAAGTAAGATCAGTTTGCATTTTTCATTTGTAATGCTTCTGAAATAACCAAAATATGAGTAATATTGAACCCCATGTGAATATTAAAAGGGCCCTGGGGAGTTTTCTTGTAAACAAACCAAAACACATTGTGTGTATCCTTGAGGTCTAACAAACATGCCGAGTGCATTTCCTTCTTCATAAAACATTTTCAAAGCCAAAAATATCTTAAATCCTGCATGTCAACCAGCTTGCAGTCTTCTTCTTTCAAACCTCAGCAGGAGCATTGCTGCATTTCTTGCGGTGTGACTGCCACCTGTTGATCAGTGAAATAGTGTGACACCATTGTGAGGGCTGCATATCATATCCCTTTTGTCCATGCTCGAGCCAAAACGGGAAACCTTAAGGAAACGCAGTGGTGGTGCAAAGGGTCACACACCTGGAAGATAAATGGCTGTACTAAATGTCATGGCAATCCATCCAATAGTTATTTAGATATTTCAGTCTAGACCAAAAATGGTGGACCATTTTACCAACAGACAAACAATGCCATCTATAGAGCCACGCCGCTAAAAATGAATATATAGAGAAATATCTGGATCTGAAATGAAATCTCTGTCTGGCCTAAAATGTGTTTCTCTACAATATCTAATCAGTTCCCTCACTTATGCTCTCCCTTTTCTATTGCAGGTGGTGGGTCAGATCGATAAATTGACGTCCGACTTTGACTTTGACCTGGAGCCGGATGACTGGACGGTGGCCACAGCCAGCAGCACGTCTAGTAGCGAGCGAGGTTTGGGAGATGCCTTCAGGCTGGACTTCCTCAATGCAGATGTGCTTTCTGATAGCTGGGAGTTCTGCAGCTACCTGGAGGCTGCTGGCGCCACCGCCCGTATACCTTGTGAGCAACCGGGAGATCTGCAAGCGGAGCTGGGTCGCGGGACCATCCCCACCCAGACGCAGACCCCCACCCCGCCCCCCTCCACTGCCTCGGTCTACTCCCAGATGAACGGCGGGCTGCCCATCCCCAATGGGCCCCGCATTATTACTCCAGATTCATCCAGCGAGGAGGCCAGCAGCTCCACACACAGCCACAAGACTTCTCGTACCTCCGGCACAAGAGAAAGAGTCCGCTTCAGTGACAAAATTCTTTACCACGCATTGTGCTGTGATGATGACGAGGAGGAGGAGGAGGAGGAGCAAGAGGAAGACAAGAGTGGCTGTGCTACACCAGATAGCGATAGTGAAGCCGGTCTCCCGACAAGCTCAGTAACCCCCAAACGTTCTTCCTCTGAGCACTCACTCCTCCATAACTGTCTGGACCCCTCCTATGTCTCCTCGCCAATGAAGGGGACGAAGGGAGCTCACACACTACCCAGGAAAGGTCTCTTAAACCCCGGCTGCCGCAAAAAACTGTTACGAAATAGCAGCACACAAACTGTCTCTGATAAGAGCACCCAAACTGTACTGCCCTATATTCCAACCAAACAGAAAACAAAGGACCACTGAGAAAGCTCTAAGTTTATCATTACTCTCATGAAGAGGACTGTGCATTATTTAATATTAAATACATAGCTCATAGATTAATACACAAATTAATTAATTACTAAATAAATAAATGATATATGGGAAATCACTCGACTACCTAAAGTTATTCTGAGGCTCAGGGAAAACACGTAAAATGAAGCAAAGCAGATGATTAAGATGAAACTTTCTGGCGGACCAAAAGGTTAGTGCCTGTTGTAATGTTAAAAGATACACTGAATAGATTCCCTGTGTGTAATAATTTGAAACAATGACAGAGATTATAAAAGCAATCGTTTTTACAAGAACATTCAAAGTGTTCGAAATTGGAAGTGAAGTATGAAGAGGTCCTTTCCCCTCATACAACAGTGGAAGTCACACAAAAAAAGAAAATGCTTGTTCCTATAATGTGGATACAAAACGCTGCACATTCTGTACTCTGAATCTGTATAAACATTGTCTTTTTCATGTTCCAGTTATTTCGAATGTCAAAAGGGTTTGTTGCTTTCAGAGGGATAATGTATCCAGACGCACATGTCAAGCCTCTTCCTCTCTTTGATGTCAACAAACACGTTTGAGCGAAGAGCCACAACACAACACTATTTACCTGCCCCTGATTTTAAAATCTCACCCCAATGTGATCTCTTCTTGGTCTGCTGCAGAAACATAAGAGTGGCAGGCGAAAAAACACATATATAAAGTAATTTGAGAATGTGCGGTCCACTAAAATGACATTTCCATTTTTTTTCTTCTTTTTGTCTGTCTGGCGGTGATGTCATTAGGCCTGGGATCCGAGCTTAATGGCAGTCTACAAAAAAGAGCTAAAGGTTTTGTCTCTCCATTCAGTTGCCCAGTGGGGAATTGAACTCAGCAGAGCAGCATTTTATTCACAGGGCTGACGCCAATAGCCATTCCTGATCAATATGTTAGAGGGAGGTTGCAGTGAGAGGTCTCTCTGCTGAGCATGCATGCCACTCTCCTGGGATCTATGAACAAAAACTCACAGTCAGACCGATTTACGAACACTGAGTGAAACAAAATTAGTACTGTGGCCCTAAAGAACTGACATTTCAAAAATATGTGTCCAGGAGTGAGAGCTTCTGGTGGAAAGTGAGAGTGTTCCTGCTCAAAAGGTTTTTTTGTTTTTTTTCGAGCAATAATCTACCCTGGGGAATGGCTTTGTGAGCCTGCTCCGCATCACTTACCTAATGTTTTGTCATCAAGTTTGAAAAGAAAAAAAGTAAAAATGTCAGTCATAAAGAGGTAACTCCTTGCTGCTCCTGTGAAGCTGACCTTTGTGCCTCTGAACACATAACAGGGCTCCGGACTAACCTTTCCTGTAGTAGCATATGATTTGGTCGCACCCTTTTTCTTTACAGCATGGTATTAATCAGTGGTGGAACTTAACTAAATACATTTACTTAAGTACTGTTCTTAAGCACAATTTTGCACAATGCTACTTTCTACTCGACTACTTTTCCGAGGGAAATATTGAACTTTTTACTTCATTATATTTATTTATATGTGAAATACAAAGCATTTTTATACAGTAAATTAAAACAGCCAGAAGTACATAACAAAAATTGAATAAAAAGCGTTAAAGCTCTACTGCAGCCATTTTTTAACATTAAAATGCATCTTACATGTTACTGCATCAATAATTATAATAATCTGATATTATATATATATATAATATATCAACTAAAGAGCAAAATAAGTACTTTAAGAATCTTGATTATATACTCATATTTTTACTTTTTTCTTTAATGCATGACTTTTCTTTTTAAATCGTGGTATTTGCACTTTTACTGAAGTAGAAGATCTTAATATTTCTTCCATCACCAGTGACACTGGCTCAGTTGGTATCTTCCTGTCTTTGTTTTCATCATCAGTGGCGTCTTAAGTCAGAAGCTCTCGTTGTCCCTCCCTCCCTCCCTCCCCACCAGCCTCCTCCTCCCTCTCCTCATTTTGCCTTTATAAAATAATCAGTTATAGATCGCATCACGCGCTGTGCACCGCTATGTACACAAGTATTGTGTTTATTAGTCACACGGGCGCATACAAAAAATGGAATACAAGGGCACAGAGCGAGCGGAAAAGCATGGTCACGAGGGAGCATTTCCTGCGAGCATGGGGTTGTGACGAGCGCAAGCTTGACCTTACCTACACGCTCGCAACTGCTGAACAGTTGCTCAACTTTTAAGTTGACTTTTAAAACTTTGGTGATCGGGATAATGTCTCCGCTACAATGATGAACATCATCATGTTCTTGCATAAATGGGATCACATCACAGGAAGTGTCGAGTGTGCAACAATTTCGGTCGCTGTCTGGAGCCTTGCCTATTGTGGATTTATCGTTCCACAGTAGGCAGAGAATCTTATTTACGCACATACTTAACAAGTAAATTTAATGCTTCCATGTGTTGTAAGGGGGTTTTGTGAATTGGTTTTCACAGTGATGCAGGTAGTTGAACACACTGAAATGTTCTGATCTTTGTATGCAGTAAAAAAAAAGCAAAAGCGAAAGAAAACCATTTTGTATTTACCTTCAAATCAGATTTTTCTTTTTTTTTGTTGAAACTACTTTATAGCTGATCATTTTTCCTTTCATTTTTCCGTCATTATATCATTACATTTTTCACATGTGGATGAGACAGTTCCAGTCTGCAGAAATATTCTAACTGGTCGAAGCAATATATTGGAATCAACAAACATAACTCGAGATGAATAAAGTATAAATTAAAATATCATGCAAACCACATAAATTAAACCACATTAAATGTCCTTGCAATACAAATAGTAGTAGAGATTTTACAATTTAGGCAAATTGTAATAAGGGCAATAATTGTGGAGAATGTGGCGTAAAATAGGCTAAGTTAATATTTAACACATTTACAACCAAGTGGCTGAAGTTACCCTGGCTACCAGTGCTGGTATTTCTGTGTCCCTCTGATTCCATCATGGCTTGGGATGAACCCAGTCTTCGACAACTGGCAACTGCAACACCGTATATTATTAGGTACTCTGAAGAAGCACATCCATAACAGCCCACCTCTTTGTTTATGTTTGTGTGTTCATGTATAACAGTTATTGCATAGTGCACTACTTAGGGGAATTACAGCTATGCTGTTTAGGCAGCATCATGCCTCAAGAGCCCGATACCAGCGAAGCAGAGTGAGCACTTTTACACCGGGCAGCTTGGAAGAAGCCGCACAAGCATCTACAGGCCTGAAGCTGATGTGATACATATGCATATACCAGAAGTAATTTGCTGATTTCTATTATTTTTCCTTCTTTTGTAACATTTTCCTTTTGACTTGCTCTGGCTCAGTTAATCCCAAGTACCTGTGAAGAAAGACGCACTGAAGAGAGATCAATGGCTCACTCCCTAAAGCATTGGCTGCCATTTCCTGCTAGATTGGGGACCACCAGGTCATCACAGCTATTAGCATAAACAAACAAAGCTATGCCGCCACACAGGCAAAGCATCAATTACAGGAAAACAAACTAAGCCCTTATTGTGATGCCTATACACCCGCCAGACATTACAATGTGAGGGGGATTACATTTTTTCCCCCTTTTCCAATCTAAAGATTGTATAAGTCATATGAGCGATGAAATCTCCTCTTCAAATATAGAGCTGTTTGGCACTGCCGCAGAATACATTATCATTGGGGACAGATTTGAGATATTTGGACAAAATATTAGCAACGTCTCTTTTGCCAACAGGTCCATTATTCATCTCTAATAGGGCAGAGCTTTGTCCTCAGTTCTCTCTAGGACAAGGATGGGCGGCATCCAAAGGTTATGAAAACCTGAGCACACTGACGCCAAATCATCTGCCGAGCCAGAAGATAATTTTGTGATGCCACTGCATACAAACCAGATGTGCATTTGTGTACGCGTGGACACGCACGTGTCTCTTGTCTATATGTCCACTGCCTTTGTGCCTGCACATTATGTCAGGAGATAAGTGATGCTTCCTGAATTACACATCGCCTCGTTTTTCATATTTCCATGTCACAGCAATTAATGGAGATCAATACAAATAGCTGCAGCATGTCCCCCCTGGAAATCATTTGGCCAGACATGTCCATAAGACAACATTAAACAAAAACTCCTTTGGATGGCTGCAAAATGAGTCATGCCATCTGTGTTTTGACATCAGCGGTGGGCATATATTAGTTCACATCCGTGATCAATCCACTAATCACTGCCAGCGGGACACCCTCTGTTGAGTGACTGACAAATAGTGTGGAGCAAACCACTTTAAAAAGGTGATTATGACACTAAAATGCTGAATTATACGCCCCCCCTCCCCATAGCCCGTTCCATACACACACTTCATATATAATTACCACACTTCACTCTCACTGCCCCTTGACCCCGTCAGTGTGCAGAGGAAAACAGATGACAGATCTCTGTTTTCTCTGCTGATTGGTAAGGGTCCATGAAGCGGAGAGCTCAATGCAGCCTCACTGATTACTATGGATTTGCTAACGGCCGGGGCTACCTAAGGTTGATTTGTTTCATCTTTGTGCCATTTATATCCTGCTGCTACTACAACAAACTATTTCTATTCCATCTCCTTCCTCCTCCTCCTCGGACCTGCAGCCTCCTTACACCACACATCGCTTTCCATTCATGATATCACTGGTCGGCCACTGCACATCTTCTACTGAGCTCATGAAGAGATAGGACGACAATTTCATGCCTTTGTTTAAACAAGTAGAAAGTTTTGTGTCATTGAGCAAAAATGTACAGTACCCAGATCACAGCTGGAAGAGCTCACTGCTCCTGATGAGACAAGGTCAGCCGCAGCGGAACAATGTGTTGAACTTCAGGTGGACTGGATGGTTGGCAGAGGGTTACATGGCATGCCGTGTACCCCGTGTAGAGGACATCGACGTGTTTATGCACACGCAGACACCGGTCACATATCGGCCACAGAATCAAGAACGCGTTTGTGCCCCGGCCAATCCGAGACCGACTCCCAGCAACTGAGGGATGGCCGGACAAGGCCACGTCAACCATCAGTCACCATTTGATTTTGCCGGGGGTGTGATTAATGAAGGGCCATGCAACAGCCGCAGATAAGATTAGACCTTCACAGGTGATGAAGGACAGGGCCTGTGGCTGCGAGTGGGGGGCTGGGCGGTTCCTGGGACAAAACACTGCCTTCAGATGACTTGGCACACAGTAATTAAAGTTAATGAGAATCCTGTCACTTTCACATACAGCGTGGCATTGTGATTGAACAGTGTGTCAAGCAAAACAAAGAAAGGTAATAGGAGGCAATAATTATTCTATGATAGGTTAAAGAGATGGCGACCATACGGCCTTGATCAAATATAGCTATCAAATCATTTTTAGTTTTTGTACTGGACCTTGGTTGGGGAAACCTGTATTAGTGCAGTTTAGATACCTGCCATAAGAAAATACCCAAACTTGACATTTGACTACTTTCCTAGGACTTTCCTATTCTGACTTTAATGTAGCAAACTGTCCTTTTGCCACCTATTAAAAGGGAAAACAGCTGTTAAAATGTATTGGCTAATACTAACTGACGCAGCGGAAAATGCAGTCCGTTGTTTCTGGTAAGCTTAAATGCACACCTAAGAACAATCACCATTCAAGAGTCACTGAGAAGCATGTCAACTTACAACTGCTACGTCCAGTGAAAAGGAAATGAAGCAACGGATATATATGATTACATGATGCAGTTCACTTGAGGAATAAATTGATCAACACACCCAGGCCAAAGAGAGAACGTTACTATTTTCATCACATTACCTGACTGATAATTGAAATATATCCCCACGTGAACTTGAAATTGTGGCATGAGCAAGCACAACCGGAGAAATTTCTGAGCGAGTGAAAAAGAGAGACAGAAATGATTGCGGCAGAAATGCTACAAGTCCTCGAATTGAACCACCATAGAAATGTAACCTTGTTGCATACCACATTAAATTGCACACAAATGATGTGTGTAATTACATGCTCAGCTGAGCAAGGAATACATCAAGAGACAATTGAATCAGTCCAGAAAAATACACAATTACACGAAACATTACTGACTCAGACTGCAGGAATGGGTGAGGCATTTTTCAGCGAAAATATATCACTGAGTTACTGATTGGTTGTGAAAGTAGAGTGTCAAATGAAGAATGCCGCTGTTAAATTAATTTGTATTGAAAGGTGGACTGTGGTATATAAATATTAAGTGCAGTGCTTTGCGTGTACATCTTAGTCTGACGATACATGGTAGCAGTCAAAGAAAAGCCAGCAACAGTCTGTTTCCAGACAGCTCAGATTTGACAGCCCGTCAACATTCCATGGCATTTTAAAGGTAAAGGCCGAGGAGGCAGGGAATTGCTGACAGTTTAGTAAGACCAACAAATAAGAGTTAAATGATAAGACAGGTAAAATGTACAAGGCAAGTCCCCAAGTGCCCCTTATTTCACCTCAAAAGAAAAGAGGGCTCTCTCTCTCTCTCTCTCTCTCTCTCTCTCTCTCTCTCTCTCTCTCTCTCTCTCTCTCTCTCTCTCTCTCTCTCTCTCTCTCTCTCTCTCTAATGAGCTCTCCACTCTGAGGTCTTCATCAAACGCAGAGCAATTCGCAAGGGGCCAAGGACGAGTAAGAGTCATTCTTCTGAGGGTCCACTATGAAACAGAAGGGAGGGGAATAAGGTGGAGTTCAGCTATGGCACAACACTGAATGATTGATTGGTTCATGTCTTTGGATATTCCGTCAAAAATCAGATTGGACTCTCTGATTTAAATAGTCGCTTTTGTAAATAACTTCCTCCAATTAGGTAAGATTTATTTTTTTAGGGGGTGGTGGATGTGGTTCAAATACTTTCTCCATATTTTGATGGTAAAGTGGGTCACCAAACGGATAGGGGTGCATGAATGTTATGTTACGCCGCTGTGCATTTCCAATACATTATAGTAGTGATTATTCTCAAATGTGCTGCAATTAGTCAAATGTCAAGCTCGGTTTGCACTCTCATGGTGGCTTGCTGACAAAGTAGTTCAGAGGTATGTCAAAAGATTAATAGCTATGGGATTTCATTAAGTCAGGTGCTTGAAAGAAACAGCAGGAATAAACACAGATTAATTAAAACTTCAGTGCTTTCCTTTAAGTTTAGTCCATAACTAGACACAGAGGCACAACCAAATCTGTCAACAGGCTCCGGCATTGATCTAGTCCACATATATGTCACAATTTACAGTCTTTACTTTACTTCAGTTGAAGTTGAAATAATGTATTTATCGGACAAAAGATAATTCCCAGGAGATCACGAAGATGAATGACGGAAAACAAACAATTTGTATGGCATCTGTCATGCAAAGTTGCAGCCCAAAGTTCCTTATAAAACAGGATTAAAAACAACGTTAGGTGTACTAGAACTAGAACACATGATTAATGTTTGCAAATTGTGTTGTGTCTAAATCCACAGTCACACAGGGGTCAAACATAATTTACTTTTTTTTGGTCGAGTGCTGTTGCCTCATTTGGAGTATAGTGGTTGTTTTCGGATTGGGTGGGATGTTGGACCTGAACCTGGCGTGCATGAATTAATTTTACACAAACACCTGATTTGAAGGGGATCTGAGCACAAATAGATACAAGGATAATTGCATCCAGATCCAAATTGTGGTCGATCGGAACAGACTATAATATAGAAAGGACACCAAAACCAGCAGCACATGATGTTCCATCAATTAAATTTCATGAGAACAAATGTAACATCACAGAAACTAACTATGGATTTATAAATATATAAAATATCTTCTACTGTGGTGATGATGTACCACACGATCAATATTAGACATACTGATATAAAATACGAGACTGGTGGCCTGTGAAGGCCTCTTGTGTGTCATATTGATAATTTGCAACATATTTGGTCTCAGACTAAATTATAAGTGTCCTTCGCATTAAATAAAAATGCAAAAGTCCAAATATTATAATATAGAATTGGACTATTATTTATTTTCATTGCTATTAATAACATACATGATTATTCCTCTAACAGGGGTATTAAGCAGGAGTCAGTATGGGATATAGTGTGGGTTGGTTGGATGCAAAGTTTTGAGACAAACAAACATCACAGGTTTTTCTTTAACATTTATCCCAAGGCTTCAGACGGCCTGCATGAAGCTTGGATAAAAAGCAATCAGGCTGCAGTTTTAAGTTATGGCATCTCGGCCTTGTCCAAGTGGTCAATCAATGTTCTTTTTTGCTTGTGTCCTCAGTGCATCAGCATGGGCTATAAAGCCTAGAAAGCACAGCCGTTAAATGGCTGTGTGGGCCCTTTGCTAGCCTGGTGTCTGGCAATCTGGCAGGGGTTTCTGGCACCCTTGGTGTCGGACCAGGACTTTAAGAGCATGTAAAGTGTAAATCTCCTAGTTGACAGACTGATCTCTGCTGGCTCCAGACCGGATTTACCACCTTGCACAGAGCTATAAGAAGCCTGCTGTAGCAAACATGCATATTACAAGGAAGAAATATTAGACAATATGAAAATCCTTTCACAGATACTAACAACAGTGACTACAGATAATGCTTCAGTCTATAAAATCTGCATGAGGAAAATATTCCATAAAGACAAATAATTTAGTCTGAATTACTGTGCAATTTAAAGTCCGAACATTACCTGAGCAGTGAGCTATCAGACTCTGAAGTGACATTTGGCTGTTTTGTGGAGAGATTTTTCATCTCCCAAAATGGTATTTTGGGGACTTATGATGCAGCAAAGTAGGCAGAGATGTGCAGAAAGAGGTGTGTTCAACTGGCAATCCACTGCCATTTTGCTGTTGAGGATGACTGAATTTTCCAATGTCTGCTCCCCGCATGAATCCAGTCAAACTGTATAAGGTGCCCTTTTGTGTTTAGTGCAATTCTCATAACTATATGCAGAGGCCCACCTGCATAGGCTCCAGAAGTACACATCCACCTTCTATGTACATATGACATGCTGCTATTAATACCCATTTGTAGATTGCATAATTCCTTTCTATTTTAGTAAAACTGTTCAAACTGTGTCAAATTTGAGGGACTTGCTGTGCCTCGTCACAGTGTAGTGCAATTAAACCAAACAGGTCAAATTGTTGACTAAATCATGCATAACCATCTTTAAACCCACATTTCTGTGTTCTTGTGCAATGCCTCTAGAAACTTGAACGGATTTTAAAAAGAGACACTATCTGCTGTTGGCAGCACATTCCGGTGCAATATATTCAAATTTGGGCTGCCATATATTTTTACCTCCTTTCTAGTATCCCCAGGAAAAATCCAAATCTCACAAGTGCACGTCCAATGCCAATGTACAGTGCTTATGTTTAGCAAGGCAGAAGAAAGGGTGTAGGGGGCTTGGGTGGACGTGCATTGGGTCTTACTTTTACCAGAGAGACCATAATTGCAATAATTTACTGACCTTAAGCACGTCATAGTTGCAAAGTGAAATGAGGGAATCTTAAAAATGTTTGCAGACTTAAATGGAGGGTTTGCACAATTTTCCAATAATGATATTCTTGGCAGAACAGTAATATTAAATTCCACTGAGCCAGTCTGGATTCTCTACTTATTTGCCTACTGGCAATATGTCACAGAGAGGAGGGCTCTGCTTTTAGAGAGCCAAGAAGAGCTGATCATTGCCCATCATTGATACCAGCCCCTAACACACACAATGATGATGTATTGAAAAATAATGCCCTTAATCACATCCAGTTACACTGCACACTTCTAGTTAACGTTGCTCCAATCAATCGGTTACTGATCATTATTGGCCAATTTTCGTTCTAAAATGTTTGATCGGTGGTCTCTTTGGGGGAAAAAATTTCAGACGACACATCGATTCTGAATTGAAACGTTTTCAATACTCAATTTGCTCTGGGAGCAACACAGTTGGAGACACACACATACGGCCTAGTGCTACAGAGCTTGCTGCGGCGCGTCCTGTCTGAAAAGCCTGTGCAGCCCTGGTGTGGACCAGCACACAATCTGCAGAGATACTTTTGGAATCTGTCGGAGGCGTTTTTTTCCCGAACAACCTACAGTAGTATCACTGCTGTTTGTGATTGGGTTTTTTAGAGTATGTACTTATTCCACATATTTGTCATTTGTGTCTAAAACGGAGAGTCAGACGGGACAAGGACACACACACAGACACATACAAAGAGCAGAGGAGCAGAATCGCTTGTGGACCATCGGAGAGAATTAGCTTCAAACAGACCCTATGATCAGTGCTCAGTGATAGGATCAGCCAATACGGCTTCCAGCAATGGCCACAACAATTCTGATCGGAGCACCCTAACCTATGCCAATAAAATATCACAATTGCACTGCAATGACCACAGAGTATTTCAAAATGTACATTTGATGGCATTGTTGCACTCCCTGTATGACTCTTGTGTTTTTTTCACACTGTAGAGACCACTGAAGAGAGAATATTGCACACAGCAGACTTTTGTGAAAGGTACAAGGCACATTCGACATTGTGGCACTTTCTGTGCTTTTAACAGAGAGAGGTGCGTATCAGCAGGGCAGATGATAACAGTTAGAAACAGGTAAGCCAACCTTATCATTGAATGTGTTGGATGCAGGCATTAAGCTCCTTACAGCCCCTTCCTTTCTAAAAGCAGTGAGTGATATGACACGCTGATAGGAGTAGAAGACCCTCCAAGAGGTAGCTAGTATTCCTGTCTTGCTCTTCAATGTGCATAAAGGACAAGGGAGGACATTGATACTTGTCAGTGTAACTAATACCATTAATAATGTCTGCATTTCTCTTAAGTGTGCCAGTAGCCAGAGTCACACCAGATATTAGTCACACCTATGCCTTTCCTGCATTGATAAGTCCAAATGTCTGCCATGAAAAAGGCCCGTCAGTCACATTTGGCTTCAGTACATTTCATTGCACACAAAAAGCAAGTAAATCATTAGCGAACAACCCTAACCCACATACAGCATTCCAATCCCCAAACATTGAAACTTATCATGGTTGAATTTGGCTATGCAGTTAAGTCCATATTTTCTGTTCACTCGATCATATAAAGTACACTTTGAATGTGGGCTGTCTAGACGTTTTGGAACATGGGGCACTGAACATGGATTAAATCTGTTTTTTACAATACGAGACGATTTAAAAAAAGTTACCACTCCCCATAATTACTGATTTTACACGACATTACATTAATTTACACTACAAGTGATTTATTGTGGTGATATCGTTGCATGATGTCATGTTTGCCACAGCCATAGAGGCCTATTTGTCTTGCAATTAAAATTACAATGCTCCAGGCACTGCTGGGGAAACTGTCAGATAACAAGTGTAGTTGCTGCTTAGGTTTCACTCACTTTTAATGAGGGGCAGACACATTACTCACAGTATGATACATGCACAATAGACTTTGTTTTGATCCTCTTTCACACACATTATGACATGCTTCAATGTTGCCATGGTTGCCTAATGCACATCACAGATAACTAGATATCCAGTTAGTCAGTTTCTTTGACAGAAATCTGTTTGGGGGGAAAAAGCAGCACATTCATTTATAAATTTTGATTAGCAACACGGCTGCATATGTTACATTGTCAAGCATGTGATCAGGCTACGGGTGACAGCTGGCTGATGGTCAGACCATTTTGGTCATGTGGGAACCGAATATAAAGCAAGGACTGGTGTGTTACAGATATTGACCGGAGACTAAAATTCAAAATGGAGCAGCTTTTGTGTTGACCTTCCATGAACCTGATGCTGGTTGCGCAAAAATTAAGTAAGTAATTAATTGTAGTGTGCAATACTATTAAAATGTGCACCATTACTTTCAAATCCGAGGCCAGTGGTATAATCCATAGAATATACATTTTCCTGCCAATTTCAGTGAGCTATAATGATCCAATTAACCATGACAGAAGGTTATCACACAGATGGCACGCTATAGTAAGAATCTAAATTCCATGAGCAAAGTCACACATAAAGGGTATGATTAGATATTAATTGTTAATTGTGAATAACTGGACACTATCTTGTGATGGAGTCACATCAGCCGCGACACCAAATCGGACCAGGTGAGTAGAGTGGGAGGCCCCTTCCCCACTTCCTAGCCCCTACGTCTCTCACCTTTGCTCGGACCACGCCAATCTTCGAACTCTACCTTAATTCGGTCTCAGCTACACATCTGTAAAGTTTCCTGACTTTGCACGGTTGTGTCACTAGGGGTGACAAAATCTGTCCAAGGACAGTGAAATATAAACACCTGGCAAAGTACTCACAACCCCGACGACACACACACACACACACAGACTCACAAAGTGAAAACTATACCAGTGTCACCGTCGTGCTGGAAAATATAGCTGTTGATAGTCATTTGTAGTTGAAATCCACATGACAAAGATATAAGGCAGATGATGTTAGGGGTAACAGTCAAACAGACTTAAACTAGTACAATGGTAACCGTAATGGCCAATGAGATCATGTCTGTAGTATCTACTACTAGAAATGTTGAACACCCCCTAAAAAACCGCAAAGGTAACGCAGGAAATAAGAGAACACTGTTTGTCGTAAGGTTTTGGAGACTTTTTTAAGGTTGGGTAAAGATTGTAGTTTAGATTAAATGTTAATAAAGTAAATACGATGAGTTTTGTCTTTCAGGTCATTGTTGACATATTAAATATTCAGTAAAGACCATGATCTGGTCTTAGCTTTAACCAAGTGCTTTCAGTTAAGATTTAAAAAAACATTAATCATACAAATTAAATATGTTGTGAATGATATTCAGATTCAGCCTCAAAACTTTTGCAACTTACCAAATGTGTTAATCAACATTTTCTCATTATGTTGATTAAAAATCAAATCATGTAAGTTTGTGTATTTAAAGAGGCAGTACCTGATATGCTGAAGTGATTATAGCTACGATTCAGAGGGTCTCATAATTCACACTCCAACAAGGAAGATAGAGCATCTAACTTTGCGTTTGTGAACTTGTTTTACCTTTTACCATTTGGTAGGCAGTTTAAATGTCATTGACTGAATGAAGTGTTTACTGAAGTGATGACGTTAGACAGCATTGGTATTGTCAACCAGATAGGTGTACCCCGACAAACCAAATCAACATTTCTCGGAAGCAGAATACAGAATGTACTTTCCCCAAGCACAGTATATGTGCCATTATTAGTGTTTCCCTACTATTTACCATACAGATGGATATTGATAAAGAAATATTTATTAAAAACTGTTGTGGATTTCACCTTTAAAGGTTATGCTTTTCGAAGGAAAAGTTGTGCAGTCATAAATCCTTTTTCCCC
Organism: Ophiodon elongatus; assembly: GCA_016806645.1. NCBI lineage: Eukaryota > Metazoa > Chordata > Actinopteri > Perciformes > Hexagrammidae > Ophiodon > Ophiodon elongatus. Next base: position 1,615,590 of record JACSYO010001856.1, read on the forward strand.
TAAGCTTCCATTTTCCCCCTCTGCCTTCCTTTTTATAGAGGCAGCTGCTCACGTACTTATTCATTCATTCATCCACCCAAAAAGAAGGAATGAGGTGAGAAAAGGAGATCCCTTTCTCAGGCCATTACCAACTATTTCCCCGAGGTGCAAACCCCATCACACAGTGTTTTTAGAGACTGTGAGAAAGAGACTTGGCAGGGTAGAAGAATACATTTCTGCTTAATTAATCCCATTCCTTACTTTAGGTATTAAAAGGCAATGGTCTGTTTAACAACTTTCGGCGACACTAAACGGGTAATTAGTCACAGCCTAATCATTTTTCATACATTTTATGGGTATGTCCAGGGCGGGGTGTGCTCCCTGGAGGGTCATCCCTGTAGCCACCTCACTTATTCCACGCCCTTTTCACAGCTCCCTACCTCCACACAGGATTAAGCCATTTCCTTTCTTCTCAGCAAGTTTGTCATTAAACGTGTCATGCTGTGTGATCAGATACCCACACCTCAGTAGTCCTAACCTCAAGATCCAACCACCTGCTTCTGATAGCATTGGACACAAACCTTCCTCAATGTGGGGCAGCTAGAGGCGGTGTGTGTGGTGTGATGTAGAAACCATTTTCTCCAATATGAAGAGGGAAAAAAAAAAACAGAATGGCAGTGGGAGCCTGGGCACAATCAACTATGGCACACTGACTTGCAGCTTGTGCCAGCTGTTGCAGGCAGCCAATCCTAAAACTGAATACAGCATTTGTGACATTTATTCAAATGCTTCGGAAATTAGAATCACTTAAATGGTGAGAGTCGCCCACTGCCCAGGTGTAAATATGATTTCAATAATGCTTTCTGTTCTCTAAATAAGCACAGCTGCTTAGACACACAGCCAGGATTCTGAATTCAAAACATGGTGCAGGACATATCACATTTCTCTGAGAGAATATAGTTTAAAATAGATGAACACACCAGTGATAGCTTTTATCTTGGCTTCGTAAAAAGCTTTAACCGCCTAAAGACAGGCTAAAGACAAAATCATTTAAACAAAAGTGCACATCCTCACAGCCAACTCCAACATCCGTTTGAGAATTAAGATCAGCTGAGTACTCTATATTCAAGCAAAATATCTACATCTTATTGCTACATGCCAAACTGGACCTACAAAGATGAGATTTTGTGATATTTTGGTTATGTAAATGTAAGTGATGGTGCTGCTAGACTGCTGCTAGACCACCCCATGAATACATGTACGTGCCTCAGTGCTGTGATGAACATTTTTGAAAAGCTAAACACCAACAACTATAGATTGTTTGAATTCCCTTGAAATAATTTTTCAATAATGTTTTACTTTTGGACAGGGGAGAGACAATTACACAGACGACGAGCGCCATGTCGCTCATGTGTGTGTGTGTGAGACAGAGAGAGAGGCATAGAAGGTGGACTACTGCCCACATTGTTTCTGTAAGTTATTAAAAATAATAATAATTTGAAAGTCAAAATTATGAAAGAAGTTTCAAACTATTCGGTACAGCCATAGTTATTGAAATTATTTGGAATTGCGATGCTAAAAATAAGATAATGTTCAACGGAACACAATGCCCGGGATATCAGCAAACACAGACACACAACATTTTAAAGGAAGCTGTTGTTTGAAATCGACACGTTGCTATTAAATAGATTTTTCTTTATGTTGAAATATTCTAAATAAATGTATAAAAATGTATTCACGTGACTTTAACTGTATTGTCTGCAAAAAGCTTGAAGGTTCCATTATCCACCCGGCTGCCCCCTGGCGATCGGATTACCTATTGTGGCGATCTTGAGTAACCACAATTGGACGATATGATGCCCGATCGCCCAAATGACAATACCAGCTGCAAGACTCCAGGGCCTCAACCTCAACCTGAAACCCTCTATTGGACAGCTTGGGTGTACCATGTGTAATCCACATACATTGCTACTTTTGTAAACATTTTCATCAGCTTTTTATTGACAATAACCAAACCACCCAAGATCATTTCAACCAGGCCATTTTGTCACGCTAACAACTGCAAAAATCAATCAGCCTCCACCTACAGCCTGTGCTATTAACCCCTAAAACGCTGAGGTCATATCTGAGCGGATCATACAACATAGTCTCATGCATCAAGCAGGCTAACCCCCCTCCCCCAAGCGCATGTCACTGGTGCTAATGTCACATTGCTATGTGCCATCTGGAGTGACTGCAGCAGTTACACTAATATTGTTCATTCTTCACAGCTTTATGTCACACTATCTGTAATTTTCCAACAGCTAGCATTTCAATTTTTCAGCAGCTCTCTATGACATTTGTCTACAAATCAGTGACCATGAGGAGCAGTATGCAGCAGCAAAAACCAACAAGTCGGTGTTACTACAAAGCATCTGTCGCTCTACATTCACCATTAACCTTTAAACAACCAATAGACCTTTTCTCACAGCAGGCATTTTGACCTGCGGAAATAGCACAGCTGTAACCAATAACATCAACGTAACCGTTGGACAGCAAGTGTCAAAAATGAGCATGTTGTGTATTGTGTATTTACAACACAGGTGACATTAACACATTTGGGGTCAAAGCACGGTTGTTTCTAGATTATTATCAATTTGAGCAAAAAAACCCAAAAAAAACGTAACATTAAATGACAGTCAATGCAAATACATTAAAAACATGATCCGACAAATCATTGGAAAAAGAGGACAATTGCAACATTATGAATGTTAAAAAGAGGAGCAGGGTAAGAGTAATGTGAGGTAATTATGGAAATTATGCAAACGGTGCTCATCTCCAAAGGCAGAAAAGAAGAAATCAATACTCTGGTTGGACACTGGTCTTCACACAGCTGGACAGCGATGTCACAACAACACAGACGTCTCCTTGTAACCCTCTTGCTTAAAATATTTATACATTATAATGGACATTGACAGATTGTACAAAAAAAAAACTCTTTTACTTTCAGGTCCCATGAAAAGTACGAGACTGCACTTGGGGATCTTTTAAAAAGGACACAGCCCATGAAGGTGGGACCTAAACAGGACCTGAAGGAAAGGCTGATCCTGCACCTCCTCCATGAACTAAAGCGTCAACCTTCACGTGTAGAGTTCATTCCTGTCCAATTTTAACACTCTGGAAATGTTGACGCGGGATAATCCTTGAGGTGCAGATAGGTGGAGCTTCAGTGCTGGCCGTAGCTGAAGCACAAAGACTGGCTCAGATAGACAGGCAAGCACATATGCAGGTTATAAGACTGATTAACTCATTAATAGGCTGTAATGATTGTCTCACGATAAACATGGCCGAAGTACGTTATTCTAAAACAGCTCAGCTGATGCATTTATAAATCCTTGACAATAGTTCCACGTCAAGCACTGTCGAGAGGAAAAAAAATCTACACAGGTTGTGTTTTTTTGGAATGAAGGAATATGGCTCTGTTTATATGGAATTATATGACAAAGATCCATAAATTACAGCTGTGGTTGCGCTGAATACTCTCTGCAGAATATATTCGTTTGTTTTCATCTTTACTTAGAAATTAGATTTTGAAAGCAGTGCCTTAAAATACACATACTTCATTGTGGCTGAATACCCCAAGTTGACTGACGTAGATGCAGTGAAGGCTCAAGAATTAGGATTATTTGACAAAAGAAAGTGTATTTACTGCTACTAGATCTTGAAGACCCTGGAATTCAAATGTAAAGTGTCTCTTAAGTGAAGTGAGAATATAAAGTGTTTTTTTATTTTTTTTATCCCATATGATTTGTTTGATCGCAGCAGGGACCAAATGCAGTTATTATTAATGGTTTTGGAAAAATGTCAGAGCCCCTGTCTGTTTATTGCTTTACAAGGCTCCTGTGTTGTTGTTAATCCTCTTGCCTTTAATTAACAGAACAAAATTATTAATGTCTCCTTTTTATCTTTATTATCGTGTATTAAATCCCTTTAGCAGCCGAGAAGCATGCCTAATCACGAGGAAATGGGTTGTGATATTTCAGCTTGTTTTCCAACTTGCAGCTGCAGTTAAATAAACTGAACCGGGGCTTATATTCATCGAGCATCTTTGTGTAGCAAATTAGTCCTAACTGGCCCAAAATTCTCACAGTGACATATTTGTTCTTACTTTCAAACGAGTGAAATTGTTTCTCAAATTTTCTTTTAAATTACACTTCTTCAGGATTTCAGACCGCTGCAGAGCTATCCTCAATGTTCCCATCAGCTAACCATTAATCAGAAAAGTATGCACGCACAGACCGGATGATCTGGAAATATGAACGTTTGACCGAAAAATCACAAGCTTTTTTAAACACATTGAAGAAGCTTGTGGTGACTAATTTTGTCCAGAATAATTGCTCCATCTATCTAATTGTGACAACAACAAAAAATCCTTAATTATGTTATATATGTTACCAAAAATGTATCTATTACAATGCATGGCTGTGCCATACCAAAAAATATCAAAGAGCTGCACTGGCTTAACTTGTGATTTCAGTTATTAAACAAAAACTTTTATTATGTTATCATTTTTCTTCTGTGCAACTAACTTCTCATAAAAGATGCCATCGTCTTTCCTGCATCAAATTGAATTCAGATCAGCCTCAGATCAGTTTGTTGATTGCACACTGGAAGAAAAAATACAAGCCATCAATAATTGCATGTTATTGTCAAGACTGTAAAATTTCAGATTAAGAATGAATATTTTGCCATCACACCCATCCTTCAGTAAAGAGAGGAAGACACCTCCTGTTATTCCTTGTCTGCTCTTCATCGTTACCTACATTGTGTTTCAGTAGAGAATTAGACTAACCACATTTACATGTTTTTTTTAATCAACAATTGAACTGAAAAATAAAATTCTGGTTTGATCAAGGCTTTTAAATGCTACCTGTAAGCGGTGATCTTCCAGCTACTAGGCTGAAAAAGTGTAGTGAAATCCGGTTGGCGAGGGGCTATCTTCAAAGAAATGTGTTGAATCAAATAGGAAGTGAAGTCACACGCTCTTTTAGCTCTGATACATCCTTTATGAGAAATAAACTAACATTTTGGAGCTACAAAAGTATGTGGCCTCACCTCCTATTTTTTTCTTTCAGGCTAAATAATTGTTCTCACTTTGGTTCTCTTTTTAAACTAGAGTTGTACTGTTCACACAAAGATCTCCAATCTGGATAAACAAAAGTGTACCCTCCCTCAAATGTTAATATGAATTTACCAACACAAACTGGTCCCCTATTTACACACAAATGCAACATACTAAGTAAGCACAACGATGCAAAACAATCATCCATACCGACTAGAACCCCACTGTCCTTTCTCTTAGCTAAATAATGTTCCTGAACTGCTTCATCGCAGCCACTCAGATAATGGCATAACTGTTTCATAATTTCATATTTGTAATCTGGTCTTAATGTCCCTGAGCGGATTGAAATGAACCAGCAGTAGAGATAAATTAAGGAGGACAAGAAAGGATGTTAGAAATGGATACAATACGGCTGGAGTATCCTGTGGATTTGAAGGACAGCTGTACGGCAGGGAGAGGCGAGATAGAAATGTAGCTTCAGCGTGTTTTCAGTGTACAGATAAAGAGACGGAGACCTGCAGGTGAGAAAGAATGTGAGTGCAGGACCGAGTGAAATAAAAAAGAGCTAGCATGTGTGTGCATGTGTGACAGAGGTGCAGATAGACAGACGGGGAGAAAGATGAGTATGTTTGTGAGAGAAAGTTAAGTGATGCGTGCTTCCCGCTGGAAAGAATCTTTATAATATCCTGTATTCCGTGATGCTCTGCTATTTTCTAATCTTGTAGTTTGAGAGATTTGATGATTCGCGAGCAGATAAATCAGTGAAATTCCTCTTTATGCGCACTGTGAAACCCCAAATCATTTTGAATTTTAAAACTCCTGTAATCTGAGCACAGCTTTAAAAGTTGTCTTTATCAGGTTTGTGAATATGTCTTCAGAGAAAACTCTTAGCTTGAAACTTTTAATACCATTTAGGGGCTTATGTCAAAGTTAGATAAATTCATGAATATACTGTAGCTTCTGGTCTCATAGGGGAAATAAATGTACATATATATTCTTACCTATAAGTTAAACAACCGAGGTGAAACATCTCAAGCATTACTTATGTTGACATTAGTACAACAAAACAGTTTATTTGTATCAACAGAATATTATTTACTCGCCATGTTAACATTTTTAAATGATCAATTTAAATGTACAATTTACAAACATGGTAAGTACCAACTCTATGGTAACTCTTCATTGTTGCAGTGTCCAATTGTTGTTGTGATTCCTCTGTTGCACCGACCCAACTGCAAGAGGACTGGTGAGATTTTTCAAATGCTAAACTAATTGATCCCTTTATGTATTGTGTTTTAATTTCTAAAAAGATTAAATCACGAATAACGAACACAAGTAATTGTAATTTTGCAGTCGTCAAAACTGCTAGAATTTCAATATCCTTTCAATTGTTTTACTTTTCATACACATACAGTATCAGCATTATTCAGCAAATCCAGCATAAACCAACTATAATAACATTGGATATAATATAATGTCTATACAGTACCGGGTGCCAACCTCTGGTTCTGGAAAGTGAAGCCAATGTGGAAGTGCCTTGAACTTGCATTCTTTCATCAAATCAGATGATATAGAATTCTAGGAGAAAATGACCGTACTTCTCACTTGATTTATTACCTCAGTAAACATTGTTAACATGAGTTTATGGTCTAAATCGCTAGTTTCAAGTCCTCTTCAATACAGCGTGATGTTCATTAAGTAAATTATGGTGCCATTTAGAGAAAAATGGACGATATAGCTGGGTATGCTTTAGGGCGTGGCTACCTTGTGATTAACAGGTCGCTTCCATGGCATTGTCCGGTCTGGGAGTTATCTGTATTTGTGTGTTTTCAGTTCATGAAAGTTAATTGTAACATTTTTGTCGCCTTAAAATATTACACAGCGTTCTGTTGTACTTAGCTCCACCCTCTCATGTCACGTCTGGTTGAAAAAAACAAGATGGTGATGGACAAAATGCAGAAATAGAGGCTTCAAAACGGCAGTCCACAAACCAATGGGTTACATCACAGGGACTACATTCACTTATTATATACAGTTCAAGGTCTATACTCGACCTACTTAAATTATACTTTCTGCATATATGATATGTAATTAGAGCAACTATTATGGACGTGTGTATGCTTATGGAATACATTAGCATTAACAGTTTACATCAATTGTTAATGACCAGCATAATACTGAGAGGAGAAGTGTACCAGGGTACTACTGTGGTGTTGCCCTAACTGTGCCTAAAGTCTGTAGAATTTGTTGTCACACATAGCGTAGTTGTTATATAACCCTATTATCAAAGTTCTGATATGAACAGGTTGTTGCAGATGTTATACATATAGTTGAGGAAAGTATGAACGTCATGAATCATAGTCCAATCATTTGAGCAGTTTATATTAGTAACATTCACATCTTTCATATAAGAAGGATGTTATTTCCATAGATCATAGTCACCTGTAATCTGATGTTTTTTCAATGCTCAAGGAATACTACTTTATGTGTATGCAGTCTTCATACGGCTTTGTAACCTGCATATATCATAGGGTTACAACCCAACTATAACTTCACACTGGGTCTATTCATCAGGTGCTGTGATGCCTAGTGTGATTTTCAGTGTCAGCACAATGTGTACAAAGCAGTAAATCACATAGGCTTTATGTATGTGTGTGTGTGTGTGTGTGTGTGTGTGTGTGTGTGTGTGTGTGTGTGTGTGTGTGTGTGTGTGTGTGTGTGTGTGTTTGTGTGTGCCTGAAGAGTATATTGGTACAATACGCAGACAGGAGCCACCGCTGACATTAAGTTGAAAGAGACAATGCGATTACAATTGATTAAACGCTGCTTTGTTGTTTCCCTCTCTGGTGGGTGTTAATGGTATTTAGTTAGAAAGAGGGTGCACTTCATAAACAACTCCTAAGTGCCAAATCAGCTGGTAAGGGGCCACGTAAAGTGGCTGACGTGTACGTTTTTATTGTCGTTTGGAACATAACAAGTTTTTTTTGATAAGCCCATCTAAATGATGTGACTATTTGTGACTTTATTTTAATATCAATAAACCCTTCATATGCACATAACTCTTCAGAGAATCATATACTGGTAAAAAGTGTAAATAGATTGGTTAATGCCCTATCACAGTAACTGAGTCATGTTAATCATCAAAAGCACTTGCAACTTGCTGTACATTTGCAAAATCTTATCAACACATATTTTGTCACATTGCTGCCATAGCTGTAAATATTATCTATGTTTGTTTTGTGTAACTTTAATATGGTCTTTCATTAAATTGGCTGTATAATAGTGATGATGAAGTGCTTTGAAGCACACAGCCCTAAGTGTGTTTCTAGGCCTCTTAATGGTCCTGTGTCGATGTAAATAAGTTTCAGAAGTAAGTCCACACAGTTACTGACTGTCTCAAACATCAGTCCTGCAAGTTCCTGTAACACAGCTGCATAATTGCACAAAAATGAAGTCCAACACTTCAAATTTTGATTTTCAATATTATATTAGATAAGTTGTACGGTCTTCTTCAACATCACATTGTGCATTTGATAATGTATATTCTATGTAAGCTTATGGCTTTTTCAATTGTAAATACAGTAAATCTGTGTTGGGATGCTCAGCATAATAGTACAGCCAATTCCAATACTCAGCATATCAATATAACGTCAGTTCTGCACACACAACAAACATTAATACAGGTGTGTTAACATACGGTATGGAGACACACAGTGAGGGAAACGATATTCTCATACTGCAGGGATCAGTCGCTTCAGTTAACATTTACTCATGCACCATTGAGTGAAATTAGCCTACTTTAGGCCATAGCAACACAGTCAATTCACTGTGAGAGCCGCTTCCCAAGAAGTCAATAGAATGTATTGTATTACATGCTGGCAATGATGAGGGGAGCAGTCCAAAGGGATAATACAGACTGAAATGCTGCATACCTTAGAGGGTTTGTTACAGGGGAATCTGCAGTATAATATGGGCAAGCAGAAAAATAACAGCCCCACTCTGTGGAGTGGAACCAGAGGATTCAGAGATCAAATAGATAAGCCACTTCAGACCTTTCCATTTCAGCGCATGATAGAGCTCACATCTCTAAATTCTTGCTTGGCACATCATCCCTTCCCTATTTGATCTCTGCTACTGATGCTTAGAGTACAAAGCTTGACTGTGTTAGAAGATAGTGATCCAAACTGAAGCTTAATTAAATTCTTAATTATTCAATTGACCCAGCAGCTGGTGATCAGTGGAAATGAAGCATGAAGAGGGTGTTTTATTAAAACCCGTAATGTTAAATTATATAACCAATGTCAACTCAAATGTGCATTAGTCGGCTTCTGCATGATGCTAATTAGAACAGGAACTAAGTACACATCTTATTAAAAATCACAGTTAGCGCCGGCGTCTCTCGCTCGCACAGTGAGTAAACTCCAGCGCTGAAGTCACTAAATAAATAGATGAACTAAAGACTGGTAATGCAATTACAGATGGGACTATTTCTGGACGGGATCCAGGATAACCTGAAAGGAATGACTCCATCAGCCTTTCATGGAGGTTCTCCCACACACTTTCCCCCTTTGTGTTGAGCATCGCTAACTGCTCACGGCACCTGTGCTACACCACCACTGAGAGTATGGCGCGCAAGGAGGAAACAGTTAAGTAGAGATTTACTCCCCTTCAAGGTCTTCATCGTGCATCATACTTCCTCCCGGTGTCCCAGTGTTGTGGCCTCATTTCTGTTTGTCAACACATATTTTGCAGAACACTGTGAGCTGTAGAGAAAAGGAAACCTGATTACTGAATCCCTAGTCGTGCTTTCAAAGTAAAGACACCGTTTCGATTTTGCAGTATCGTTTCATAGCAGAGCTAATGTGCAGAGTGGCGTGTGAGGCCAAGAGCATTCTTCTGCTGTCAAATGAAAACTTTTATCTCTTAATTCTTCCAGGACTTAAACCCTTAGACCCTAAATGCAGAAGTAACAGTCATCCCACTCCCAGCTTAGTTTATTTTATGATTTCCCCTCAGTTCACTGGATTTACAACACTTCTCACTTTTGTACTGAGCTTTTGAGGGCTTTTGATATTAGGGAACCATCCGCCTACTCAGTTTTGTAAACAGGTTTGAATATTGCTATTGCAGGTTTTCTTGGTGCGTGTTTACACGTGTAAATTGGATTTCCAGTGGACTTGATTCCAGCAGCAATATTCCCCCTGCTTAGGGACATGAGGGTTTGCATAGTGACAGTCTCACAGGGGCCTAGAGCGTTGATAAAGGCCAGATGTTTCCTTCGAACACACATCAACAGAGCAAGGGGAGGATCCCCGTGGAATTGTGCTGCTTATTATCATGTCTGATTGGACACAACTCTGACACAGAAGCCCAATAAGTGGCACATTTTACTTGTATCATCAGCCGTAATTACCTTCCCATCAACCTGGTGAGAAGAGATGAACAGATTGCAGGTATTGTGCCTGCACACTATCAGTGATAAATCTACAAAGTACTATGTCCTTTCTTGGCATTCTGAACTCAAACTCATCAAGGACTTGCCGCTCACTTTGATGTGTTTCAGTGAAACACTTGTAATTATCTTGTTTGTGAAGCATTACAGGTTGTTATCTTGAAAGAGACATTTGATCATCCTAAATCTTTGATACAGTAGGCCTGCATGCCAGTAGTTACAGTGATAGACCGGAGAAGAAACTGAAAGCAACATTATCTGGTACATTGCCTTTAGAAATGTATATCAGTCTGTAGGATATTTAAGCTTTCTGTTTCTATAAAGAGCTCCGTTTGTAATAGTCTTGTAATGTTGATTTTCCTATTTATTTAGCTATTGATATTTAGAAGAGACACATCCAGCAATTCACAAAGGTCGCCAGCCTGTGTGCTGCTTTAACCTTGGGTGTCCAGTAATATCTCCAGCCCCTTGCTGTGTGAGACCAGATGGAACCATATCAAAACGGTGGGAAATGAAGGAAAAACATTTGAGTCTTTTGGGCTGACAGGACTGGGACTGAGCCAGACATGCTACAATGTAGTGTGAGCCATTTTCGACATATGTGCTGCTATTTCAGTGTTCAGGATGGAGCATATGTCCCGACCCACATGGCCCAATATCCTGCAAACAGACTGGGATATCAAAGACCTGGTGCCATTTGAATGGAGACAGGAATGCGACTCCCTGGCAATTCCCCTGCTTTCCTGACAAAGCAAAGCTTTAAAAGATCATATGAAATCACAAACAAATTATTAAGACCTATCTGTGACTTTTCTATACTTCTTGCATTTTTAATACATCGCCATGCAAATGTTAGGTGGCAAACAAAAGGTGTCTGTAATCAAACAGTAGGTGATTATAATCAAAGACGAGACAATAATTGGTGTTTACTGAACTGCCTCATATTTGCTTGAAATGCATGAAATGTCAGGGGTATGCTCTCAGTTGTGTTTGTACGAGTATTGATTTTTATCACGCCAAGTATCCAAAGACAATACTATTTATATATATATATATATATATACACATACACATACAGGGACTTACTAAGATTATGAATATGGATGTCCTTAACCAGAAAGGTGGGGTCATAAAACATTAATTGACCCCAAGTCCTATCTTGAGTTTGTTCAGGCGCATGGTATATTGAGAGTCTAACCACTTCGTGTCCTATGGGTCAAGAGAGCAGTTCCTGAAAGAAGTTTATTAGTTAAGATTTTGTCATTGTTTGTCATCTATCCATGGATGTCTGCTACATATTATATCATATTTTACGCATCAAAGTCTTTTTGCAGGTCTTGAGGAGTACTACTACAGCCTACTGTTGGTGAAAATAACTTGTATTAAGCTTTTTGTGGCTCCACTTGAATCTTTGACTATCCTGTTGGCGGTCGAGTTGCATTGTAGGTAATGTAGGCTCCAGGTTTCAACAATGAAGAACACTGTGTGAAATAAAAAAGATGATATACTGTATCTGGTTCGGCAGCATCACTGCTTTTGTTTAAACTGTCTATTGGGAGACTGACAATTTTATAGGAGTGCAGTGCTAAATAAGTAGAGTACTCTTTAACAAGAAGGTAATGTCACAGTTGAGAATCTGAGTACATCCCTCAGCTAAGCGTTAGCATTTGAGCTTGAAACTAAAGGACTCTTGATAATACAGGACTGCAGGCCTCAGCTTGACCCTCACAACTGGAGGCCCACTTCTTCTCCTAAAGGCTTTTAGTTTGGTTAAGTGGGCTGGGCCGTTGGGCAGGTGGTTGTCGGTAAGTGGGGGACTGACAGAAAAGACAAAAAAAAAGCTGTGAATTCAGTGACCTCTCTGACTCTCTCTCTCCCTCTCTCTCTTTCTAACGGATGATTTGAGAGGGATCTGAGATTTCCCTCAGAGCCTTACCTTGGTCTCAGAGTGACACATTTATTGCCTGCCATCTCAGACAAGAGACCGGGGAAAAAATACTGTGCATCCACTGCGCACACACAAACACACACACAGATACCAATATAGTCACATCCTACGTTATATACAGCCAAATTGGCCAAAATATGGCTTAATAAACATGATGATAATGATCACGATTCATAGTTTTGCTAATAAGCAGTTTTCAAGAAAGGTTAGAGATAATCAGTTCAGCATCACCACACTTTAAGTTAAGCTCAAAGTGCATTGCAGCTGGAATTAAATAATGATGTGTTTTAGGTGTTGGGGATTAATTGCGGAGAGCTGGGAGTTCTGTGTGATTGGAGAAGAAGTTGACTGCAGGCACAGGATGGGGATTAGACAGGGCTTTGCTTCTGCCATCCACACACTTCTAACCTTAGGCACGACTTTTTCTTACCTCCTCCAGGGAGACTGGACACATAAATTAGTTTATTAGACCTTTATCAATCACGGAATTCCCATAGCAAAGCCCAGGTAAAAGCAGAATCCCATTAATAAAAACAAAGAGTGAATCATCTGCTTTTAAATGTCATTACATATGATCATGTCTTTTGGCTCTTCTTAACACGATGTGTGCATTAGAACAATTCCCTATAATCAATAGTTTCCCAGGAGGAATAAGATTGATCACACTCCATTGCTTTAGTCTCATCAGGATGCAGGTTCGGTGCTGTACTGGTAGTATGTTGTCTGGGTGTATGGACAGGCACGTGTGCACACGTGCATTAGTTTCGGGGAGTTATCGTTCTACCCTGACAAAAGGCAGTATAATAATGACATGGGAGTTGTATTTATCACATGAAATAATTATTCCTCCCTGATACTAAAGCAGACCGTATCCCTCCAAGCCATCTGCACAAGAGGGAGCACCGAGCACCGAGTGACTATAAAATCCAACGTTCTGATCTGAGCATGTAATATAATACCATTGTAAAGATAACCTACGTTGGCCAGCTCATGCACGAAGCCTCACATGCGCATGGACATTTACCACTGCTCTCCAAAAGGAATCTTGGCAAATATTATATACACTTCATCAAGCCATTATACCTGACCACACATAAAATGTGTAGATCCATGTGTCATATTAAAGGGGAAATCAATAGGTTCCCGCAATGAGGCTCCATGCTATAATAGTGCTGTAGGTCCAGTTTACATCTCAGCGTTCTTATACCAGTCTACAGCACTAAAAAGCCTGCATACTGTGGTCTGCATCTAAAGATACATGTACAGAAGCAATTTTTAAATTGATATTGAGCAGGAAGTATTTACTTTGAGCATGCTATCTGCACACTCTCAACGAATACACTATCTCAATACACTATCACAGTGCAATACACTGTGCATTTTTTCCAAATTGATCGCAGACAGAAGGGTTGAAAAGCTATGGCTCATTCAGAGGCAGCGCAACTGCTTGGCTGATCATCATGAATGTTTGTTGTGTGTGAAACATGTTTTTTTTACTTGTTTAAAGTGCTGCGATTTACTTTACCTTCCAGAAACTCTCTTTTATGCAGAACCAATGTGTGCAGATTGCCGAGTTATCTTCTGTATTCATAGTCGGTCCCTTTGCGAATGGTTGTCATGGAAATGCTTTTCCAGACCATGACCTGTACCGATTAACTGTACATTGACCTTCAAAATAGAAAATACAATCGTCTGAAAGGGGAACTGGTGAAAGAACAACAGCAGAAATCTCCTCCAAAAAAGAAATAGTGGAGCCGTGGTTTCAGTAAAGTTCCTAGAAAAGCCCCTAGAAACTGATGGCTATCTGTAAGACCCTCAAATTCGAGTTTGTCATCTTGAAAATAGCTGTGAAGTATGAAAGAAATAAAGGATGACAAGGTTAACTGAGGCTTTTTCACACAACAGTGAAGATGCAGTACATTTTTTGAACAGGGAGCACTAATGTCTGGCGTTGCAAAATCAAAAACGAAAGCACAAAAGCTGCCCGAGGGAGTTTTGTTATGAGCTCCCTGAGAAATGTATTTGAGATTTTGTGATGATCCTTTATGATTCCTCAATGGCCGAAAACAGGTATTAATATGGCACACTTCCTTACAGTGGTCATCTAAAATAAAATACATATATTAGGAATGCAGAATAAATTAAATAAAAATAAAAGTGAATTATTTCCAATGTCATTGAAATAAACTTAATCGTGATAAAGGCACAGAAACTTCAGAATCACAATTACTTTTAATTAATACTTTTGTACAAGATAATGGTCCTCATCCTCCTCATTGTACATCCCGATCATAACTGAATCTCTACCCAGTACAGTCAGTCTCTTACATTTGCTACACATCTGGTAGGGGAGCTGGGCAAACATCCTTTTGAGTACAATAACTAATGAGCTTGACACTTCATGCAGAGGAAACAAAGTTTTTTTTATAAATAGAAGAAATCAGAGGAAAGCCACCAAAGCCACAGAGGAAGAAAAAAACATCCAGATGTACACACTGTACCTGTACTGTTTGACTGACAACTGATCTCTGCAGAGTGAAAACAAACACTTCTCATCATTCATCACCAAATGCATGTTAAAAAGTATTGCAGATACTTCCAAGAGACTTTCTTAAACTGATGAGGCAACATGTTGGCAACTTGATGTTTGACAGTCCATACATTATGAGGGAATGTGAGTCATAGCAGTGGTCGATTATATATTCTGCTGGACTCTCATAGAGAGTATGCAACCAAATCTTGATATCCATGACAAAGCATTAATAGAAAGGGGGATAATAATTTTGCATTTTCAGGGCTATTCTCTCCATTCAATGTCTGGGCTAAACCGAGAAGCAAAGTATTAAGAGACAATTTGCATTCGGGAATGAGAAGCTATAGGGGCAGCCATCTCTGCCTGCTCTCTTAATTTGTCTCACTGTCATTTCTTCTCTCAATCACTGAGAAGCCACAGACATTACAGGCAGGCCATGGACCCTGCTGGGAGTGCAAACAGTGATGGGTATCAGTATTGACATTGGTCTAAAAGGATCAGTTAGTCTTCTCTTTACCCTGCAGGCCTCACGATTTCCTATTCATACAAAAACAGCCTGCAAATGTGTCTTTGCCCTGGTGCTCCTACTCTCTGGTGATCTCTAAAAAATACAAGGAGCACTACTGCCTAATGCCCCATAAAATTCTGACATCACCTTTCCACAGGAGAGGAGGACACACTCGATTTGATGGGCTAATTGTGTGTGGCATAATTAATCAATGTCTCCTGAACGACAAATTCCCACATGCACACTCCCAATGTCGCGTGAATGCCGATGAAAGCACACGGGGTAATTTAATTTACATTTATTTATTCTCCTTCATCAAGTGATTTAGTCGTTACTGGCAGATATACGTTACTATTCCTCACAGAGAAACAGATGCCATTACAACTGTGCAAGATGGACTAGGTTTACCTTCAGCAGGGCAAAACGAGTTGAGGGCCTTCAACATCATTAGAGCCTGATTATTTCTAAATGACAAAGACAGAGAGGAGCATCAAAACATGAAAACTTGCTCTTCATGTTGTTTCACACAGGGATTTGTCGTCATGCTAAAACATTTGGACCATCAATACAAGGAGTCATATGTGATCGGCATAATCTTTATTCTGTATTTATACAAAATATGAAAGCTTAATCAACATGTGATATGAACATGTGGTATGGATCTGTGAGCATTTTTGACCACCAGCAGTGCTATGGAGCAACATAAAAAAGGGAAAAATTACTTTTGTGTGATTACAAAAAAGAAGAAAAAAAAACTCCACTGAAACATTTAGGTTCAGCTATCATCACATTAACGAAGTCTACCAATTGAATCCTGCAGTGGATTGGATTTCCATTGCTCAGCAAACAGATCAATTTTAATTGGCTCTTCACTTAGTCGTCGACTGCATTATGGAAAAAACAAGCCATCACTGTCTGCATGTAGTACTGCGTACCTTCACTAGCAGGCTATAGCCAATATCTTGAAAAGGCTCTAAAACAACATTTGAAAAAATCTCATAAACAGAAGATTGGTCGATGGTTGTTGTGGGTGGAGTGAGACTATAGTGTTGATGCTGAACTTCACAGTGGTAAACAACAAATTACTGTATACTGGTTGGGCTGATGAGTTGCCTTTTTTGTCGTTCAAATTTAATTGATTGGCAGAAATGGCTGTAAGTCACCTAAATGAAGAGTGACATGAGGGAATGTGGCAGAAGACGGTTCATTTCACGCTGCTTCCTCAAGGTCCCCATGAAACCACCACTTATCGAGAATTTTTTAGTCACATCAAGTAAATTGCATACTGTGGAGAAAAATTAAGAAGTCACATAAATCACACCCCGAGTATTTCAGGTATAATGTCATTCACATTTTAATTTCTTTGCACAGCTAACACTCTTCCTTTGTTTCCCATACTGGGATTGACTCAGTCAAATAAGCTTAATTTCCTGGAGCGATCGCAAAGAAGAGGGAGTCATTTAAGCAGTAGTGAAAGCTACAGATTAACTGCAACCCTGATAACAAAACTGTAAATATTGTTCTGACCCTAAAAAGGTCGTGTAAGAAAAAAAAATTGCTAGGGTAGAAAAGGGTTTAAATAACTTTTTCACTGTGACGTGATAAAAAATAACACATTATAGCTGAGGGGAACTTTGGGCTGCAGTCCAGCAATTTAGTCATAGGGGAGGAAAAGGTGATTTTAAAGTTCTGACATTTACACAGACAGCGCAAATTAGAATTGGCAGAGCCAGTACTAACAGTCTACAATCTTTAGTGTTTTCCATTAATGGAAAGGCACATTTTCTGTCAAAAGCCATTAATACTAGAGGATAATGAAATAAAAAATGTTTTTATTGGTGCTATGGGTACTGAGATATAGTACACTTTCATTATCTTTGATCATCGCATATGCAGTGTATGTATAAACTCAGACAGTTCACATTAATAAGGATAGAAAACATTAAAAAGGTGCCCTGTGGAGTTTTTTTGTAAACGACTCACCAAAATGCATTGAACACATTCCCTTCCGCATAAAAAACAAGTGTTATTGAATATGTCGAATCCTCTTTTGTTCACGTCTATGTTTACTAGCTTTTAGTCTTCTTCCATGCCTTCTTTGGCACATTTCTACCTTTTATTTGCACATGACCAACTGATTGTTAAATAGATGACAAACGGAGCGCTGACCCATTGGGAAATTGAGTTTTTTAAGCAGAAAACTGGCCATTGGTCATCTGTTATAGAGATGCATCACCAATAATTTTACACAAACATTTTTGTGGAAAAGGAAAGTGTGAGGAGGCATAAGCGTAGCGACTTAAAGCACTATGTCTGGAGTGAGTAGTTAATTTTGGAAAAATGGATTTCCTGTTTGATTCATTGTCAGTTGTATCGGAAAAAGCCAAACAAAGCCTTTATTTCTTGTCTTTTGTCATCCATATACCGATAGCTGCGGGCAGTGCTATACTTTTACATTTGTTACTGTGCTAACTGTGGACTAGTGGCTTGCAGTCTGTGATCTAGGAAGCAACAATCTCACAGTATTTCTGTGTAGAGATTACTGACCAGCCGAAGAGAAATGGAGAGATGCTGTTTGACATCCTCTCAAAGCATATGAAATGCAGCACCGCTTGTAGCTGGGTGTCTGACTTTGGGAGGATGGATCTCTTTGATGGTTGCAAAGATCAAAGGCAGGAGATTTGCTACTATCTGCAGTAATTTCAGAGCCTCCCCCCACCGCACACACTTCTATATACACTCATCCTCCCTTAATCTAGTTTTTTTTAACAAAACATTCAATACAGTTCATGTTCATTAAAAAAAATCACAACAGTATAGTTAACATCAATGACTTTTATTTTTATTTTGTAAAGATAAACAATAGAATTATTATGAAGACTGTTTTGCCTTACAATGTAAAAATGTATTCATTGTAAATCAGAACCTGGTTCAGGACAGTTTTCAATGAGTTAGTAAAGTAAAAGGACAACATACATCTTTTCATCACATAACACCTTTTACACCTTCCACCACCTCTCTGTTTGCGTTTAGCGTCTCTTCTTCTCATTCTTCTGTGTGTGCAATGAATGTCTGCAATGTTTTCAGACTGATATCACTGCACGTTAAGCACCACCTCTCCGCCAGTGCCCGGCTGCAACCCCGTGCAAGATGTAGCCTCCGGAGGCTCCCACTCGGCTCCACTCGGCCCTTTCAGACAGAGCGATCGGATCTCAATGGGATCTCACTGTTGTGCACCATGTAACATGCCCGGTGTAAATGTAATCAGGTTAAATCATAACTAGATACAATATTGATCCGAGACATATTTTAATGCAAGGTGTAAAGGGGGTCACAGCGTGAGCTCTTCTGAAAGAACTGGCAATAGTTGAGGTAGACAGGGACTAGCCAGATGTTATTGCACTATCATACACTGCTATAAAACACTTATGAGCCAATAGACAGCCATGCCAGAGGATGCTGCTGCTGCTGCTTGTGAGGTCTGGGAGGCATTGGTAGGGGGGAGGGGTGCACACCAGGTGAATTTAGCCAGTAGCATTTCGTTTAACTTTCTTTTATTTAACTTAAAAAAAATAAAATAATAATCTTTAAGGAATATTTGCACATGCAAGCATTCATGTCACTTATCAAGTATCCAGTAAAGCCTATGCTGACAATAACTTTTCTGTGTATACTCTGCAAAACATTAAGGTTCCACGGCCCTCTTCACTGCATCATGTCAGCTGAGGGGCCAGATATGGAAGCGAAAGCCCTATTTTCGAAGATATTTCTCTGTAAGAAGGTGATTTTGTTCTCTTGGTGTCCGTTATATTACTTTCAACATTTTTGCAGCTAAGACGAGATCTCATTTCAGCATCGTGCTTTAGAGAAGAGGCTTAGGGGGAGATGACAGGCCTCTGTCAGAGCCTCCGTGCCAGGAAAATTAGGGTTATACAATTACACACAGTTCCACAAGTGTCACCAAAAAGCCCTCTTCGTAATTGGATCCATTTTAGTGGGTTTAAAGCCCGCTTCTTTGAGATATACAGTCAGAGCAACCCTAGGAACAGAATTCAACCACGTCTCAATTTCTTTTGCATTTAGATTGGACCGAGAAAAAACAAAATAGCGCTGAAGTTAGTCCTGTCACATTCAGTTCCTCTAAACAGATGCAACATGTCACTTTAAATCGGAATAATTCTATTTTTATTTTTATCTATTTATTTTTACCAAAAAGGAAAGACACCTCTGTCATGTTCTGCAGACCTGCTGACAGATATAACATTTAAATGAAGTGCATATAGAAGTTCTATTTTGAGCATTGATTGCTTCTCCAGAGAGGTTTTTCAAGTGTTTCACAAAGAAAGTTTGGACACATGGATGTCAAACTACAATGCTCAGTTAAGCTTTCAGTCAAGCCTAATACTAAGTATCACTCTTCATTAATTAATAACAAGAAGTGCACACAACTGCTTTTAATTTCTGAAAAGAAATAACCCTCACCTGATGAAAGTAGCATACTGAAAAATATTATTGTTATAATCCTTTAGATTGTCATTAGTATATTTATATTCTGAGATTACTCTCTATTTAGATTCACAAGCGGTAATAATGCATTCACAAATTCAATGTTACTGTTTTTAACCAAAATCAGTACCAGAGTTGTTGCTACTGGTGTAAACCCAGGATTTCATAATGCTGCTGCTTCACATCAACAGAGTTCAATTGGGGAATCATGTTGTGGCATTTAATATGAAACAGCCACAGGAAATGTCAATCAAAACATCTTTCATAACCTGAGTGCTATTGACTCGTTATTCTAATAAGTGTGTCTACGTAAGTGTGTCTATTTAGGAAATAAATTCAAACCTAAACTTTTAACATTAATAACAGCTACATTTCAGTCACGTGGTCCAGTACCAGAGTCCTGCTGTTTTACATAATCTACTGGATAAAATACCTCAAACTAGCTGACAAACCTTATGGCAAGCTGTAGATGTATTTTTGTTTTGCAGTTGGTTGGTTTGCAGTAGTTGAGCTAAATTTACAACAGAAAATCATATTCTTCCTCACTTAAAGTTTATTCCTGCACACATGCGCCGAGTCACAGATTGTGCCTTTAACTATTGTAAGACTGAAAGTAGAAAATGGGCCTTTCAAAGCAGAATAAAAAGTCAGTAATTGCTAAAAGACAATGAAAATGGCTTGCTGGCTTCATGAGAAAAGGTCTTCCAGAGCCTGTAGGGGCTGCAGTGGAACAAGCTTAACTGAGTACAGCACTGCCTGAAGATCTCAGGCTGAGCTTCAGCTCGTAGCAGGGGTGGAGAAAATGATTTAGCTGGGTCAGAAGCAAGAATTAACATATGAAAAGGTTGAAAGAATGTACAGTTAATTTCATTTTGCAACAAAATGCAAGCTATCTACAGAAAAGTATTTTGCATACTGTACACTCATCAGTGTTCAAAAGACCAATTTAGTGGTTGAAGGAGCAGAAAATTCTGCCTGTTTGAAAAATCTGTTTTGATAAACTGTAGACCAACCTACACACTGCAGCTTACATACTAATTAGATCCTTCAGTCTTTAATGTCAAATGAAAGAAATGCATTCACGACAAAGTAGGCTATCACTTCCCTCGTATCACAAAACTCCAACTGCTTGTCACCTTGTATTCCTCTGGGTGTTTATTTCAGCCCCTGAGGATCAAACCGTCTGGGGGAGACTATAAAGGTGATTGCGGTGTTTATGAGAACTGATTTTCAATCAGGCAAACACAGTAGAGTGACTTTTCTCTTGAGCACAATTCAGCCCTTGACACGCTGAGTGATAATTGCAGCTCATCTGAAATGGCTGTGTTCGTGCTCCCTCTCAAGTTGCATCTTCTATGTTTGCACAGTTCACCATTTTGAATCCGTTTCTTAACCGTGCGTGGCTTCAGGAAGTAGTTGAACAGAATGAGATGAAGTTACTGGTGCACAATGTCATTCCCCTCAGGCAAGGTTAAATTAAACTTTATCAAAAGCCCAACTGTAAACTGTAGTTTTGTGCTTGGCAAGGTTAGATGATTTGTGCGTTGGTGAGGAGAAGACATTTGGATCATTCTGCGTTTATTCAATGCTGAGCTTTAACGTTATAAAGTGAGAGGTGGGCAAACAGAGAGCGTCGTCACACAGACACACCTACTGTAAACCAACACATAGAAGCTTCATTAAGATACCTTACTCTCCTCCCTCCCCCACAACACATACACACCACCACAAGCCTTCATCCGCTCTTCATTTTCATCAAAACATTGCAGATGAGGTCTTGAGCTCAATTAATCGTTCTGCAGCCCTCCTGCACTGCCCCCATATTAATCACCAAGCCCACCACACTGCAGGACTAGGCCTTGGATACCATTCTCTCTGAGAGTGGTTGTTTTGTCAGTGGATGTGTATAGATTCATTTTTTTTACTACTGTATGGAATCGAAGGGCAATTGTTTCAAAAACAATTCAATATTTTGAGGTATACCAACACTACCGGCAACAGTAACTACGCAGGGCATGGCTTAGCAAATGGTTAATTGAACAAAGATTCTTTGCCTTAAACTGTTTCTCTCCCTGCCAATAGGAAAATACCAAACACAAGAAGTATGCCTTGAATTGGGGTTTAAAAAACATTGATTGACCTCAAAGGTGGTTTTTTTTTGTTTTGTTTTTTTAATCTTTTTTTCATCTTGTAAAACAGATATATTAAATTACCTAAAAACCTTTCAAATTAATGAGCATATTTGACAAGGAATGTGGGGCAAAAAACTGTATAGCTGAAACAAACTTTCCACCTCAACCTGCTAATGTATCATGCAGCTCCTACTACACCTGCCATCGAAGTGTCCCGATATCTTTCTACGATATTTCAAGGTAATTTCTGAAGATTATCCTTGATATGTTCCTAAACTCTTCTACCTTAAATTAGCTCAGCAGATTTGACCAATATTTATTTATCACTACTTGCCTTCCTTTGCTCTTTTGGTCTGTTTTTTCTAATGGAAGTAGATAGTACAACAGCTTGAGAGGCAGGGGCTGCTTGCTTAATTATAATAAATGTGTAGCTCTTATCTGTCCTACGTCAACCTTGGCAATTTTTACTGCACTTCTTTTACTACTAGCTCCTCCAAGGCACAGAAAACACCCATCTTTGCGTCAAATATCTGCTTAGAACACAAGACAAAGCCTTATCTACAGGCAGCTGCGAGCGTGCTAAGAGAGCAAATGATTCAGTTCCTCAGTACAACACGACTCGGCCTGTGATGCATTGGATTTCTAAGCATTCAAGTGATGCTACGCTCTCATTTTGAGAATGCACATAATATCTGGAATATTACCAAACTGAAGCTGAATTACAATTAACTGTGTTGTTACAGATCAACACATTTATATTTTCCCTGTGGGGTTAAGAGCCAAAACCCAAATCTTCCCCAAGTTCTGACTAGTATGCAACAATATTGCATAAACAGAGCTGTTGACTTGCTAATGTTGTTGAACAACAATCTCCCAGCAGCAATAAAGTGGGAAGCTGTGGTGGTGGAGCGCCTGACCAACAGCACATTGCAAGAACACCAACAGGCCGCTGAGAATTCACAAGTTGGCTGAGTTCCTATCAGACAATCTGCTGCTGGTGCAGTCACAGTCAAAACAAACCATGGTCTTTCTAGGCATACTATACACAATGGATGTCCAACGGATACAATATGACACTGCTGACACTGTGTCTTAAAGAAAATACTTAACATGCGATTGCTTAATAGGATAAAGATGGTTATATTCTTTTATTTTTTCTTACGGTCACCAAATCCCTTAAGACCAAAACCAACAATGAATTTATTCTACTAGTACTGAAGTACAGATCGGGTCCGGTCTACATCCAGGACATGGTCAAACTTTACACCCCAGCCTGCTCACTCCGCTCTGCATCTGCCAATCGGCTTGTAGCTCCGTCACTGCGAGCTAACCACTCAACAAAATCACGATTGTTCGCTGTCCTGGCTCCTAAATGGTGGAATGAGCTCCCCAATGACATCAGGACAGCAGAAAGTCTCTACATCTTCCGCCGAAAACTAAAAACACATCTCTTCCGACGCTACCTGGAATTAGAAAAAATAAAGAATAAAAAATATGTGTACATATATATTGTAGTACTTTAGTAGCACTTAAATGGCACTTACTTATAGCACTTGGTAGTTTGGCTTTCTCGAGGAAATTGTACTTTCTTGATTCTTGTTGTTCTGGGTTTTAACTCTCATGGTTGAATGCACTTATTGTAAGTCGCTTTGGATAAAAGTGTCTGCTAAATGAAATGTAATGTAATGTGTAGAAGCTGTCAAGTACAACTAAACATTTTCATTGGTAGCCCCGGTGGGACTGATATTTAACAGGTCTGTCTCTGTGTGTTTATGTGTGAAACCGCACCCTACAAAGTTCGGCACAGCAGTGTAACCAATGTAAAAAGTTAGTCAGGAGCCTTATTATCATCACGTCTCTAAATCCTGATTGAAATCCACCTGCGACAAATTCAATAACAAATGACATGATGGTCTAACTCCATCCAGTTGTGCCAGTAAGTCAGTGAGACAGCATCCAGGGCCCTGGGACAAGCTAAATGGAATGTAGCTAGGGGTAGGGGGAAAAAATAGATTAATGTAAGATCGTGTCCTACCAGTAGGCATTACAGTACTTTAAGTAAACAAATAGGTGAGGAGTACTTGCTGGCTTCAGATGTTTGTACTATTAGTACAAAAAAAACACAATATATATTGTGATAGTTACTGTAAATTACATACAATATAGCCATCAATAAGTTGGAAACTTTCAGGCGATATCTTGGTGATCTCCCTCCGGCCAACTGTCAAACTACTAATGAGAACATTTGTTTTAATCAATAAAAAAACAATCTTTTATTTCCTTTTTTTGTGAGGAAAAGAAAAAACACAAAATTACTATTACATAGTAAAATAATAATATTAAAAACAAATTATGGTTCACACTGACTTCAGAGCAGTTGAAATTATTTTTGGTTATGGTGGCAAAAATATAAAAAAATAGTATGCCATAGTATGCCATAATTTGGAACACAGCATTTATTAGCACACAGTGGACTGAAGTAGATCCTGAAATTAACAGCCCTATAAAAGGCCTGAATCAAGAATTGATTTTGAATCAGGAATCGTTGTGAATAGAGATCCAATTTTGAATCGAATCGTGACCCAAAGAATCGAAATCTAATTGTTATACCGAAAAGATTCACACCCCTATTTGCAACCATTATGGTTATTAGTTACACTTGTGTTAGACAAGTCAAAATGTCCCCTGTACATTTCATGTTAGACTAAAACAAAAACAAAAAAACACTAGCCAACATGTCCATAGAACCCTAGATATACCTTTGACATAGAACAATTGCAAAGGCTCCACTGAGCTCCAACATCACTGAGCCTGGCATTATAATAAAAAAAATCCCCTAATATATGTACATTTCTCAATGAATTGTGGTGTCCATCACTTTCTGTTTATCCACGTGTCAAAAAGTCTCCGAACGTGTTTGTATGCACTGGCAGTCGTGTTCTCCCTTGCCTCAGGTGCAGCACCGGAAAGGCTCTGGATGCTAGTTGCCTGTAAAGCTGTGGTTGGCGCACACATGGGATGTGTCGGCCCCTTTGCTCTGCAATGTGTTTGACAGCTGGTTGACTACAGCTGGTTGACTACAACTGGTAATGCATAATGCAAGTGAAATAAACTGTCTTTGATTACAAGCTGATCAAAGGGTCATTCACAAATTCAAAGCAAATACATCTGACAAAATAATTAATTTCAGCTCAGTTTACCAGGTCATTGACAGGACACTGGGTTGCAGTGAGGAAATAGTAAAGAATGCAGAGTGGCCAGCAAATGTGAGGCAGCTTACACTGATATGCGACAACTGTAAACTGTCTGGGCTGACCTTTTCTTGGTGTAGTGTAAGATACTAGGCCATGGTGAAACTTGATAAGGCCATAGCGTTTAATAACATCCCGTTATTACAGTTTTAGTGTGAGCATTGAGAGGATCAATAAAGATTATCGCTTTAGACATGTTGCATTTCTTTCAACTCTGGCTATATTCACCATGAGTGTTTACTTCTTCTTTCAAAAAGGACTGTAGTGTTGCAATTTACAGTTCTGTTTCTATTTAAAAGCTAATTCCTTACTGCGAGACGTATAGTGCTCTGCCTCCAATACAAATGTAGAGCACCCTCTACAATTACAGCCTATGCTTTTATGTCAGTGTTGTGTTGTTGAATACACTCAGTCCTCCACCGGTTCAAACCGTGAAAGGTGAAACTCGTTCTCTTTAGGCTCACATTCATTCCTTCTCTAATAAAGTTTCTTGACTCCACAGGGAAGGCAATTAACAGAAAAGCAGTGGTGTGCACATTTGCAGTGCCCCAAAATCATAATTTGCACATCAAACAGCCTCCGCCTTCATCCCTGCCAATTTGCATATAATACCACAAAGGTGCATCAATGTCAAATAGAAGTCTTCATTCCAATGCAGCATATATGTCTCCTCTGCTGGGATGCTGAGGTTGGTACACCTGATCTACACAAAGCGCTGAGTAAAATGAAAGAATAGGGGGTCAGGTAAGGAATAACACACTTCTGCTCCCACTCCTGAAATTGTAGAGGAATGCGTGTTATACTTTGAGATATAGTAATCATGGTAAATCATCAGAGAGACGAAGGCTGCTTTCACATATTCATGTTTCTTTTTTGGATAATCGTGTTTTTATGACTGTGGCCTGGGCTCCGTCTCATAGATTGAGCTCAGGTTTCGGGCAAAATGCAGTTCAAATTGATGTCCACCAAAGCGGAAGAATGGGGAGGTTCAGTAGAGGATGTAGGGGGGATGACAATCAACACACTCAGATAACATTACTGAATAACTGTTATAATTCAGACCTAAGTCAATATTGTTTGTCATGTGAAATGGTCATCAAAAATTGTTTAGAATAAGCACCATAAAATCTAAAATCATAAATTTCTTAAAAAGCTGAAACATTATGGCTTTTTTTTTCTTTGCACATTTCAAGCCAAATGGGTATCTACCGGTATGACTATGGACTTATAATTCTAACCAAGATAAAATAATTGTTTTGTTTGCATTTAACTACAGCTACTGCAGCTCCCATAATACTCAGCCAAAGACATGCAATCAATAACTCATCAGAATTGTAAATGTTGAAATCTAAGAAAAAAAAATGTTATTGTGGTTAAAATGACTATGTACAGTGCAGTAGCTATACAACAATACTGGCAGTAATAGCAGTAGCATAGATGACCTGTGCTCCACGAGATGAGAAAGGGTTTAAGATAAGTGAGTAAATAGAAGTAACATAATGACAGAAGTATTATTAAGAGATAAGAGATTTGGTCTTCACATAGTGGATTCTGCACACAAACATATATCGTGCATACACACACAAAGAAAGATGTGGCAACCTGGTTAACACACTGATTTATGTTTTACAGAATCCAAACAAATGCATTCATCACATGTCTGAGGGGAAAAGGCTTGACAATGTAACCACTGACTGTAGTTACACTTTAACTACCCAGCTAGCATAACACACTAGTTTGGATGCATGCATTATTTATGCGTTTTTCTCTCCTCAGAAGGACACATTAAATATTTGTTAACTTATAAAAGCATCATGCAACACTCTGCACCTCAGGACTATTAATTTTCCACACACGCTTCATTGTAAAGCTCCATCTGCTACGACACTGGTCCTATTAAGGCGAGGAAGGAGGGCTTGAATATTGTAGGGAACAGTTAAACCTCAAAGACAGAGGGGAAGACGAGGCAGATATACTATAGCCACAAATAAATAAGGCAACACTGTGCAGTCACTCTCAAACAACTATTGCAACATCTGAGTCCCAGGGATGTTGTATATTGGCAAGAAGTGCACCACAGTACTGCAAAACAAGACACATGGCATAGTGACTTTGATGAGTGATTGTTAAACTTTGAGCTGGTGGCTCTGACGGACAAAACAATAAGCATTCCAGTTAAAGCCGAATTGAACTGTCAATGTTTGTTTACTGTGAAGGAAAAGGGACGGAATGGCACAATGCTTTCCTTAGTTGTGAAATTCAACCGACTTTTGGATATCTTTCAATATTCTTAGGATTGCATGGAGGAGTGTGCATCGCATGGGGTATCAATTCAATTTTTATTCCTTAAATAGTCCTAATAAATCATCTTTAATCACCAAACACCCAATGCAAGTAACCCTAATTTCATTATATGCATGCAGACTAATTACAGTGCGTTATAAATAGAATTAGGTTATTTTCTGAACTGATTAATTAGGTTCTATGTTGCTCCATAGAAACAATATTGTATTACAGCTGCAAACATGTTGAGACTCAAAACAAATGAATATGAAAGAAACCACGTACCAGATTACTGTTGAATCATATAGTTAGTTGTTTGTTTGTTTTTCCAAGCTTTGAATAATTAGGCCACGGATCTTTGCACAAAGCATTCTCAAATATGGAGTATAGTAACAGGCAAACTGAAAGTGTTTTTCCATTCATCCATGTTTTTACTAGGTGCCCCAACCTCACTAACGATCTCTTCAAAACCAGGGATCATGGGAATTTATTCCAGAATTTAACCCAGACAGTGATCAAATGTTTCACATTACATCCAAGCCTCAATTGGCCATGGTACTTTAACTGAAGATCATCTGGCTGATGTAACCTCATTTCTGACAGAAGTGATGGGAACTGCAATAACACAATAACAATGATACTAATGATACTAAATATTATAATAAATACTATTATACACTTAGCTTTTCAGATTAGTTACACAATAATTAGACATTTATAAACTATTATGGATATTCTGCTTTTATCTTGCTTAAATCGGCGCAGTAGCCTCTATTTATATGAACAATATGCAGGTGAATAAATTAGCAAATATCTGGGATGAACAACAGCTTTTCAAAAACGTTTAAATTACATACACAAATCTTTAATACAGACTATCAGTAGCCACTGGTGTTGAGCTCCACACAGAGACAAACACAAAGGACTGTAGAAGGTGCTGTCTCACCTGTCTTTAGCTCTTTCTACCAGCACACATCTGTGTATGAACATGTGACATGTTCATCTGTTCCTATCCCTACTAATTCAATTTGACAGTGGCTAAAATATAAAAAAAACATTTTCTATTTCTGTTTTTGTATTTATTTCGATTTTTAAAAAGCTGTATTGTGAGCAACAAGACCAGCATACGAGCAAGTCCTGCAAGTTTGAACAAATCCAAACTGAAATTGTAGGAGGATGTGAAATTAAGTAATCTACTTACAATTGCACATTATTCTCAGCTCCATAAGTATTAATATTTTTAACTTAAATTGCGTATTTAGTGTTAATGCAACAGGAAAGTCTTAGTTTCTGTTAAACTCCCTGAGCGGCTCACAGGGACAAAGCTTGCCACATGCAGTTTTACAAAAAGGTCTTCATAATTTAACAGTAAACTTAAAAAATGAAACAACTTTCCTCAGAGTGAAAGCAAGTAAATTGGTGATTAGGTGCTGATTTACTGCGTGTAATTGTTCAGAGAGGAATGTAGTATCAGTTCATTTTTTTAACAAAGAGTTTTGATTGCATTGCATAATCAAAAGTTCAGTTGCTTCATTAGTACACCCACTAGAAATTCTTTTAAAGCGCCAACAGGAAATGTTTTATCGAAAACATTGACAACCACCTCCCTCGAGTAAGAATTGCTCTTCCTCTCTGCAGTTAACCCTAAGGACACAATCGAGGCCATTGCTATTCAAATTTTCTTTTTACCCTTGTGTTTACATTTCAAACCTTTATAATTCCTCTTGTTTTTAGTGGATGAGCCATTGCATTGGGAAGTAATTTAACACTCCAGCTCCTTTCCTCTTGGCATAATTAACATATCTAGTGTTTCTCTAATTAAGCAATCTGGATATGCCCATTAGTAAAATGTAAAAAAAAAAAAAAAAGAAGGATAACACTGTAAGAATATCATCGGCAATTTTTTTTCATCACATTTGATGGGGTATCAATTTCCATCTCCCTGTTAATTGAAAATATGTTTCAGAGATAAAATACAAAATAATTCTATGCCCGCAGGAAAGGATTATCCCAGTGACTGAGCCTATCAGAAATACAGATCAAGACGTAGAAGCCGACTTAAAAAATGTTGGATGTTCATCCTGCGTATTGTCAAGACAAAAATGGAGTACAAAGGATTTCAACAAGCTATTAATGCAATGTCTGGTCCATCATCCTGCAGTGATAAGTCCACGGCAGGCAAGAATAAAGGCCACTAAACAAACATAGTTTAAAAGGCTGGCTGAGGCTGCCCAGAGGCTCATTAAAGCAGCGTCCCTCTCTTCTTAAAAGCAGTTCCGCTGGCAGAGTCGCCCATAGAAACTCCAAACTGACAGAATATTTCATTAGAAGCCGTGAATATTTCATTTGAATACACATCTTCGACTCCATTTCCTTTCCCGCTCACACATTAGGAATTAGGCGCTACGACAATTAAAACACATTCATCTGCATATGAAGCGCAGCCTATACTCTGCGCTCAGTGAATGCAATCCTGGCCCGCTTTTAAAACAGGCCTATTTAAGGGATTTACGGAATGGAAGTTCCATTAATTCCCAAACCTGGGTGCAGCACCGAGGCCCAACCAACACACATCACGACGCTCATTAAAGCCCCACACCCCGTCTGATGTCCCGTGGCCCATAGAAACAACATTCCGCACCTCCCGGCCCGTGCGCCACTGCATCACCACGGCAACCGCTTTCTTGCTCACAACCCCTCATAGATATTTCTTCACCACAGCTACATTTCCTGAAGGCTGGTTCCAAGCATAACAGCTAGGCATCCAACTGGGGTTAAAGCACTCCAAGGTGAAGTCATGGCACCGCGCCACGTCATTTGTTTTTCCAATCATGCATACAGTATATTAAGGTTATGTCAATTTGCATGGCTTATTATTCCATATATTATTTCACATGCGAACAATATAAAATAATCGGAAAAGTTTTTTATGAAATATTGTCATTAGATAATGTAGCACAACTAAAGTTAACAATGTTTTTTTACAATCATCCTCGACATTATACATTTCAGTTGAATTTTTAACCCATGATTTATTTTTCTAGTTGTTGCTATCATGCTTTTCGGCTAACTATCTCTTGTGTTACAGAGAATGCTGCTGTACAATCTCAGAGCAACACCGAACATGATATATATTGCTATTGAAAGTGGATCACGACAGGATAATATGGGCATAATAGCTGAGGTCATCTACAAAACCCAGCACATCAGTTGTTGC
Organism: Ophiodon elongatus; assembly: GCA_016806645.1. Classification (NCBI taxonomy): domain Eukaryota; kingdom Metazoa; phylum Chordata; class Actinopteri; order Perciformes; family Hexagrammidae; genus Ophiodon; species Ophiodon elongatus. The sequence continues at coordinate 1,646,500 of JACSYO010001856.1, forward strand.
CAATAAATATCAATGCAATGTTTGTGAAACAAGTTATATTGGTAAAGTTTTTTTGACCAGGAACAACTTTGAAATGCTCAAATGTCTCAAATAAAGCCTCTGTTATGAGGGAGCTGTAACTCCAGTGTGCCGGTGGCATTTCACTGCAATAAACTAGACATACCATAGTAACATTGCATTAGTGATTGCTCCTATTGTGCTTTTGTGCTATTGTATCTTAAGTCAATTGTGCATGTTAAGCAGCCATCATCACTAAAGCTTCAAAAGGTCAATATCTAGTTACTGAAATGTCTTCTACTTCCATGGTTACTAAAATAATTCACCAGTAATTAATTGTGGCAGTGACCTGGCTCTGTAGATGTATTCCATCTACTCTATCTCCCTCACTCGATGAATGAATTTTCTTCTTTTCGCTGCCTGTGTCCTGTTGTATGATGTCACTCGCTGTTCAAGCTGCACATGACATTTAGACTGACTTGATGACAAGCTATACATTTGAAACTAACAGTTGCTGACACCTCAGCCCTCGTCACCTTTGCTATTAAAATGACCAACAGTGACAATTCTGTTAACTTTAACACTATAACAACCGGCAAAAAAAATGTATCATTGTTTCAAAAGTATTGGTAATTTGTTCAAACAGTGCAGTTGATAGTCAACATTTGTTTCTGTAAATCACAAAGCTGATCTCCTAATCTTAAAACAAGTACTTTGTTTTGTTTGCTCTCTAAAATCCAAAAAGTTGGTTTTCGAAACAATATTTCTGTAGAACAATAAATATTACCAAATAAAGCCACAACCGAAGTGACTTTATTCTTCCCAACAGTACCCCATTCAAACCAGTGAGAGGAGCTCAGAGAAAACCAAAAATACAGAAATGTGTTATGTGAACCGATGAAAACTCAAACTTTGGCAGACAATGTGGATACAATATACTTTATCGTATAGGGAAATTTGTCTTGGAGTTAATTGCTACACACATCATTATAGCTGCCTCCATGTTGCCTCCCATCACTCATTTTAAGAAACTGATTATGCTAATGAGTTTAAATAGTACTGTTGGCTTGATTGTGTTCTAGCAATGTGTGTGCCAGATCAGCAAAACTCTCCTATGGGTCATTTTGGAAAAACAACCTATTTTGTCATTACTTGTGAGGTGACTTTTTTTTTTTTTTTACAACAAAAATTTAATAAAATCCAAATGAAGAAGACATAATTCAGCATATTATAGTATTACCAGGACGTGCTAACAGACACTTTGAGATGCGATGGCTGCCTGAGTATTGTGGTCCAGCCTCCAAATACATGTTTATTGAGCAGGGCTCACTGTGCCATTTCAGAGATGAGGCATATGAAAAGAACAAATGTTTCCTGCTTCAAACACTACTTCCAACCAGCTGTGTTACAGTTGGCTATCGTGAGCTTGTATCAATGGTCATCTTAAAAAGCACACTGCTGTTCTCATAACTTTCATTTACAACTGAATGATAGCACCGTCTGGTACCATTCCAACCTCAAAGTGAAAATGCTTGAATTTTCAAAAAGGATTTTCATGGAAAAAATGATCACCTTAATGCAATATTGAGGCAGTGATACCACTTAAAATTTTATTTGAGTCATCCTCCACTTTTTTGTGTAGTCACATAAACTGTATGAAAAAGAAGGAGTACTGACCACTCCAGATTATACAACAATTACAGTTATGGTTGGACATTTATATTTATATTTATATTTAGGCTTAGCATAAGAAAAGTCTAATTTTAAAGCAAAATGAATATGCAAAAGTAAGGTGTATTGTGTTATTCCCTCTTCATAAGTGATTTTCATTGGACCATATTTCATGTTTATAATGAAAATGCTGCTTTCTAACCTCATGCAATTATGAATATGGTTAGACATAATTGAATACATGTTCAATTGGCTAAAGAAGAAATTCTCCATCCACGTATCGTGAGATCTGTTATAAATGTATTCGGTGTATTGTGAAAGCGGCAGAGCTGTTTGCAACAGTTGTGTCTGTGGAAGCGTCTTTGTGCATATCGCTATAAATATTGCATGCTTCAGATGTGTTTTATTGGACTAAATATGACAGCTGGCCGCCGTGCGTGAAACTGCAGTGCATCTAGATGGTGCTTTTGGGTCAGAGACAGATCATGACGTCTCTGAGCAAAGAGAAATCTGGTATCAAAGAGCTGCCTTGGAGAGGCGACACAGAGGAAGAGGGCCTTATCATGTCAAAGCTTGAAATATTTATTTGATACAATAGACACTTACAGTTGCTGTAGTTCAAGTGTGACATGATTGAAAACCACGGCAAGCTATTAATGTTTCACATGTGGTTATGAGTAATAGATGAACCAGACCCATTTTTTATTATTCTCATATTATTTATATAGTCAACAAAGACGTGGGGGTAATTCATCATTTTGCTCACTTTTCTCCCCATTTTTCTGCCTTGACAGTGTTGTTCACTGAACATATTGTTTCAACTGAAGGCGCCGCCTTAAATTAATTCTTATTAGCCATCTAAAAATAGTCTCCTGGTTTCAGGGTCTAGGCTGCCTGTAATCTGACAAGCACAGAGGGAGCATCATAACCAGCCAGCTGCCAGAGCCTCAATGAAAAACATAAGGAATGTGCACATTATATTATAAATCTCCTGTGGAATATCAGTAGCTGTTATGAAAGATTTCTCACTGATCAACTTCAAATCAATATGAGGAGACAGCCATTGTTTAATGTTGTACAGTAGATGACTGCAGACCTGTTGATTGTTTCATCCTCTTTTTTCCCTAAGAAGAATGTATCATTCACATTAATTTGCCATTTGGTGTGGGATACTCAAACAGTAAAGATCCATCTGATCCCACTGCTGTGCATTTACAGTGAGAATGGCTATTTTTGTGTGTTATGTTCTACAGCATATTATGGTGTGCTTTGTTCATTTATATCCACACTATGGACACATTCTTTTTCCAAATCTCTCTTTGTTTATCATTACATCGTCCATATCCATATGCTCTGCAGCAACATAGTAATGTGCTTTGTAAAGCAACTGCAAGGCCATTATCTACAGTACATCTGCCTGTTTATGAACTGTATGTCTATTGTCACTGATAACAATCTCATTACTGAGGGATTCTTACTGGATGGTTCTGCAGAGTTTGTGTTGAGGTTAGCAGCTTACTCGTATTACCAACAGTAGAAAAAGTCTAAAGACATCTGCCAGAACAAGCCGATGATCCGGAATAGACCACCATTCTATTGCAGGACCAACACAAAGGAAACTCAGCCACAGTCATTTCCATGTTTTGGAGGGGCCATTCATAGTCTTCAGTTCACCTAAACATGCAGGTCTCTGAATTGCAGGAGGAAATCGAGGCACAGAGAAGAAAAACATGTGCACAGGAGGGAAAATCCTAACTCCACACAAAATGGACCACATGATTTCCACTGCAAAAGCCCCAGTGCCCCTTTACATTCTATAAATGCTTAGTAAAAATCAAAATGCAAATAAGGCTGGCTTTTTGTCTAAGTGATTATATTTATGAATCTGAATCTTTATTACTCAGCTAGTGCAAGAAGAGATACGCACAGAAGAGCTAGCTGGTGAGCTCAAAATGAGTAACTGCTCTGTCTGTGTCTTTGAGTGCTTTTGGTCTCCCTGTATCCCCTTCAGTTGCGAGAGGCAAGTTACTATGTCTGACGTGCAACGACCTGGATTCCAATCCACTGGGATGAAGGTGGGGACGCAGGATAACAGACTGCACAAGGGACCTCAGCGAGGATTGGCTTTAACACATGCACCAATTACAGCGAGCACAGCGTGCATCTTTTTCCAAACACTGCTGAGCGCGCCACACCCCCCCTGAGAAAACATCTGCTTCTGTACACAGATCCCAATTCTACTCCCACATATACACAAGTTTTATTCTGGTACACAAGAGCACATGACACAAACCTAGTTAACACAAATACTGAACGCACAAATTAATAACATCTTTTTGTTAAATAATCACGCACATTTTAATTTCCTTCTTTCACATCGAAATAGAACTGTAATGCACATCTCTGTTGCTATTATCCCGATGCTCACCAACTGTGAAATTAAAATTGACTTCAAAAAGCACCAAAACAATGCATCTAATATAATCTTTCATAAGTTCTATTTTCATACAAATGAACAAACCATTTGATACAAATTCAATACAAATTTAACTTTGCTCGTCTGTGTTATTCACAAACACTGTACTATATGTCCAACATGAATGTCTTTCCTAGGACATTAAAGTCTGGATTTACCATTTGAATCATGTTTTAGTTACTCTTTGGGCTCAGTTCAATGATGACAAGAGTCGATTCGGAAGCAAGAGGCATGGACAAAATTATGCTATATTAAGTGTTCAACGTTTAATTTAAATCAACGATAACAACATTCTTTGATGAGATGGTCTGCCATTTTTACATTTTTGCCGACTCAATAAAATATTGTCTAATTATAACTTAAGTACCACTGCAAAGAAGACAAACAACCCAATTTGCATGCAGATGGGCTATTGGTGGAAAGAATTATGACAAAATCATGATGGCTAACCCACGGTCTATAAGTTAATATATGCAACAGTATATGTGCCTAATTCAGACCCTAAATAAGAAAGGTTATACACTCTATATATTTAGGTTTTCAGGTTGTGACATCTGATTGAGGGGTAAATCGGAATGGTTTGTTCAAAAACAATCATGTTGAAATCAATCATGTTGAAAAGATCAAGTCTTTACCCTCCTACTATCTTTAAGGTGCTTAATTCAAAATTCAGAGCACATCTAGGGCCTCCACATGGCTCTCAACAAGCCGACGGCTAAGCTGACGGCTAAGCAGCGAATAGCGCTAACAGCCCTAACAGTGCAAATAACAGCAACAGAGCCAACAGCGTTTACTTGAGGGGAAGCCAGAAGGTGGTTGCTACGCTTCCTCGACGACGGTGTCGGTCAGGATGTCATCATCAGCTGTAACCGCCATATGAACACAGTGCAGAGCGGCAGCCTTGAGCTAGCCAGTTTGGCCTACTCACACATACTAATAGGCACCGCGGCCGGCCCGGCTGTGTGACTCCTCTATAGTTGTATAGTTGTTTGACGCAATGTTAACGCTCTGAATATCATATAGAGAACCTTTAATCATAAGCTCAGCGTGTGTGGACACACTGCTGACACTGGGTGGAGTTTACAGCTGAGGTGAGTTTGTTTTTGTTGCAGATATGGTGACACAGTGGAGTTTTGGGTCATAGTTTGGGCTTCAATTTGTGCTTGAGTTACTGCCCATGCAGATAGTCTTTTTAATTAAAAGCACTGCACAGATACAAATGTTAAAGCTTAAGTTAAGCACAAACAAACCTCTCTAACATCACATGAACCACTTCACTTTGATTTAAATTGTCACACACATCGAGAGTCTGCACTCCTTTATAGCATACATTCAGTCAAATTGGCACATCGTTCTCAGAATATCACGGGCTTGATTAATATTGTGTGATCACAAAAATAAATTGTCTTGCCCAAGGTTATCTCATTCTCGATATTTTTCACAGATACGGTCACTAATTTTAATTCACACAGAGCCTCAGGTGTCCCCCTTGGGATACTGTTAATCAGTCCTTTACAACTTCCTGTAAGGTGTATCATGGGTCATACCCTTCAATTGGTTAAAGTAGCAATCACACACGGCATCTGCATTCATTTTAGTGTTGAGTTGCACTTTTCCCTATCACAACACACACCACATAGGAGTCTCAATTAAATTGTCCAACTCTGCAACAACTTCTGGTAGAACAAGTCCATGACCTCCTTTGCTTCTCAGCAAAACAAAATGTTTGGCTAATCCATGCAGATTTTTTGTTTATACACTCAAATTACTTTCACTCAGATTATATGAGGATCAATGCATACTGAGCCCCCGGAAATAGCTCACAGCTATTTTATTCCTGAAGCAAAAATCTAGAAACTATTTTCTTTAGATCATCAAAATCATATGTTATGTAGTGCAAATAGGATTATTATGGAGGCCTGTCAATTTATGAAATAATATGCAATGAAAGACTGGATTTATTTTCTTACAGCATCTGCAACACTGGTATTATTGTGCACATGTAATGTACCCAAATATGAACAACAACATATTTCTTTGTCACTTAAGTAAACAATATTATATGTATTTTACTACAAAGTGCACAGATAGCCTCGTCTTGTGTGTACCATTACTCAAAAGCATTGGGACAAGAATTTCAATGTTGCCTGAAACATAAATTAAACATAAAATGGGACATCGTCTTCCTGTGCAATATATTTCGGGTGCTGCATACAATATTTCTGCTTTGGGACTTTCTGCCTCCAACACAACAACAGTTTTTTCCTACAGGAACACAGGAGATTGACCATTATTGAAACCTGCAGTGGTGGAGTAGGATTGCAAACCATTGCAATATTCATGCAAATTCAACAGCATACATTCATATTCTTTCTGTTGTGGAATAGAATAAAAACTTGCATACTACACTAAATGAAAGGGTACTTGTCTTTGCAAAATTTCTTGATTGTCATCACTCACTGCCAACTTTGTGCTCTCTTTGCACAAAATGACATGAATGATGTGCGTGGGCAAACAGAGGATGGTGGAAATTGTCATGATGGAATTTCAGCCTGCTCCTCTGACAAATTTAACTCGACAAAATGATTGTAATCCTATTTTTGTGAAAACAGACTTGACCACTCTCCCACACAGAGTAGCACATGGATGCCCAACCAGGATAAGCTACCATTTATTGCCAACCAAAACTATGTAAGGCTGTCAAAACCCATCTCTGCATCCATGACTCGACAGTGACTATGTAGGTCAACACCCTCTGACAGGCTCTATATGCTTAGGGGGGTGTAGCTGAACATTGTAGACGGAGCTCATGCACAGAAAGACAGACAAACACACACACACACACACACACACACACGCACACACACACACACACACACACACACACACACACTTCTCAACCATTAAAAAGGCTAAACACAGTCAGGACAGGTACACAAAAAGGTCACGAGCATCCCAGCACTCTGACGCAGCTGATTTGGCTCTACATCTTTGGGGAAGATGAGGATGCAGCAACAACTCTCTTCATTTCACGAGACTATAGTAAGAAAATGAGAGTAGTGTCGAGGAAGCTTAAAAGAAAGAGGCCGTGCAACACTCCAATTTTGCTCAGAGATTAGGGCAAGATAAAAAATCCGCTTCCAACACAGAATTATGTTGCGATCCAAACTCACAACATACATAAACTCTTGTTCCAGAGGATCAGTGAGGGGGAAAAACAGTAGTCATTCAGAGGCATGCTAGGCAATAACACAGACAGATTTCAGTCCTCACCGTAACTCCAATACATTGGCAGATTCATAAATGTAAGAAGAATTATTAGGAAAGAGCCACAATGCACTGGCCATAAGGCAGGAGTCCCTAATTACTGCCTTGTGGGGCCTTGCTTATCATCGGCAGCAATTTTTGTGTGGCAAATATTCCCACAACAGCCTTTGATGTAATTACTTTCCAAACAGCTCCCCTCTAGCCAATATCCTGTTCTAAATTCATGGCTTGGCTTGTTTGCAACGTCACTGGAACACACACGTTTTTCATTTGCTGCCCTGTAGAGAACAGAGACACTGCAGCTCCACTGACACCAGGAAGCGAAACCAACTATATTTCTCCACTACAGTAAAGTACAGACTACTGAAGGCACACTAGAAAAACAGTGCTTCATAAATAATCAAAAAGGTTGAGATGGCCAATTTTTTTACTTTGTGAGAAAGAAATGTTCGGTAGAGTTAAGGATGTAGCTCCTCTGAGAAGTAGGAGCGAAACCAACCGGCCTGCAGGGAGCTTCATTACCAAAACACTGAGCAATCACAGGACAAAACAACAGCAAGTCTACCATCTACTGCTCTTTCTCCAAACAGAGCCAATGGATAACTCTCATTATTTTCTTGAAAGATGGAACTTGCGTTCTGTCATACGTATTCCATAAGGACAATCACTATGACTAAAATATTTTCATGATTTGTTGCTAAAACATAATGTCCACATTCATATGAAAGTGACACACATCATTATTTACAACAAAATAGTTATAACATTTAAAACAGAGAAAGCCTTGAAAAATCCAATCCAATGAGAATCACTGACTTGAGCTCCAGAGAAGTGAAACAGACTGAATGGGATAAAATTAAACAGAAGAAAAGTTACTGCCTCGGTAGCTCAACTAGATTACTGCTAGTGCGTTAGCATCTCAGTGAGTGTCAAATCCGAATTCAAGTAACTACCAGCCATATTGCTACATCCGTTCTGTGGAGGTATAAAATAGTCGGGTATGGTATTGTCTTATTCTTTCTTAGAGCCCCCCCCCACATCCCCACTTTGCATCTTACCCCTTCTCTGTTTGTTGTCATTGATATTTCTATGAAATAGAGGTTGATTAAATGGTCTCTTCTCCACCACACCAAACCTCCTTACTTAATATACCTGTCCAAATATGCAACTGTTTTGTAAAAGGTGGAGAATTGATGATAAATAAACCGAAGTTCCAGGCCGGGGAGCATGTTTGATTAATAACACATGTCTACGGAAGCAGAATATGAGGACCAAAATGCTTTGTGAATTAAGCTCAAAGAGAGGCTTCGAAAGCATGCTAAATTATGTTATTTTTTTTTTTAACCATGGCACTATGTAGGGAGAGGTAACTTGAAAAAAATGTGTCAGTGTGTTCAACATGTGGACGGCCATAACATATGTCGGCATTGTCATGTGGGGAAAAAAAGGAATCATTTTATAAATTTTTCATTCAGCAAACTGATTAAAAATGCTACCTTTCCCCCACCACATTTATTGTGTTTTTCGAGGAATGAAGTCCCTTATACACAGCGAAATGTGCCTTTTGAAAAATTCCTCTATTCATGGTAGCAATAAATCAAAACTAAGTAAGTCTCATTGTAATGTAGAAGAAAGTGTTTTGGTACCTGTCATCACATTTTATGACTATTGCAACTTTATTGGTGACCAAAGTGTTCAGCCAGGCCATTGACCTTGACAAAAGTGCACAATACAATTTCCCTTCCAGCTTCGAAACCACCGAAATTATCATTTCAAACAACCAGACGTAATTTTGCCTAATAGAATACATTAGCACATTGCAATAGCCAGTTCATCTTTCGGTCATGTCTTTAGATTGTCATATCCTGTGTCATATTTGCAGTCACACACTATAAAGTACAGTTCACAAACTAGAGGTTTGGAAATTAATGTGACCTTTAAACTGGATATTTGTCAATGCTTTCACAGATGCATCCCCATTTTCATAATAACTTGATGAAATCTGCTTCAAAGGACCGTTACATATTTAGGGTGGGGTGGAAAACGGGAATGCATTTCTGCTCATGCAACTTGACAAATTGTGCTTCAAGGTTTCTATTTATATCTTTCTCATCTCACGGGGAGGGAAGAATCTTCCCAATTCCCTTGCCGTTTGCCAGAGGCTTAGTGTGACATATTGCTAATCTGGTTATTATGCAATTTATCAGCCGTCTCTCTTTTACAGCCATGCATGGATATTACGCAGGTTTCTTATGAGCCTAACTGCAATAACACTGCAAGGAGCTAATGAGCAGCCGCTACTACTGTGGCAATACATCTCAAGTCACTTCGGGGTATTCTTGTTGCAACAACTTGTTAGTCTAAGTCACTCCATTAAACTAACCAAATTATTTTTCCGCTAATGATATAGAGAGCCTCTCAGGCTGGAACCAATGAATTGTGACCAAAACAAGAGGGAAAGAAGTCATCAGAGTCCACTGTTTGACAGCAAATACTTCAGGAAAGAGAAGTTATAGACTTTGATGCCGACCAAAAGTCTCATATGACCGATGCCCTGAATTGATGCAAGGGATCAGGCGCCTCAGCGAGGATTCATGAGTGCCACTGGCATGGCTCAGCATATGAGGTATGGCCACAGCCTCGAGAGGAAGCTGTTTTTTGCGATGCGAGCGTGGCTTGAGGTGGATGACGGATCGCGAGCGGCCTGAAGCAAACATCAGCTCCAGCATTAGATGGTCATCCTTTTCTGCAGGAGCTGTGTTTTTGCGCCATCAGCTAATTAAGGGTGGCCCGTCATTAAAGACACGTAAATCAAACCTTAATGTGACTCGAGAGTCATGGTTGAGACACTGGGCGGGAAGAATGTGGTCCTCTGATTTAATGGGCCCTGAGCTGAAGGGGGTATAAGTCTTGATAATGATAGCCAAGTACAGTGTATTGATCACCGCTCCCTCTGGTGTATATGTGGGTTAAAGCAGCCAGGACGGAAATTGAACTGGGATTTCTCAACTGTGGAGAGCAAGCTTACACAAGGCGAGGTGGTCAAAATAACTTGACTAATGTGTTTGTATAAGAACACTCTGGTTCACTTTGTCATTTCTCCAGGATGCCCACTCATTTGTCCATCTGGCCACAGCCGTAACAAAAATAAGTAAATTATGTAAGTGCTTTTCTATTGAGGGGGGAAAAAAACTAACTTTGGCTCACTTGCAGACGACAACTGTCCTGGAAACATAAGCACACAAAGGATTGCGTTCTTTGTAAGTAGGTCTATGATTTGTAACCCTTTAATTGTCAATAGGATAAACAATCACACACCAGCCAAGTAGTGAATTAATGTTAAACTCTTCAATGTGCAGTCCAACAGTGTTCTACACACAATTCCCTTCCCTGTCACCGCTCTTTCATGAGTGCGCTAAATGCTGGCAGAGGCTGCACTGGGAAATTAGACGGAGACAGCTAGAGCTTCCTCTAATTACAAGACAACAGCAGCAAAAGTTTGACAGTTAGTGGTTTGGCATTTTGCATTCCCATCATTATTGTAATGAAACATTAAATATTTATCATATACGAGTCAGGGGGGAATAATTTTGCCCAGTGTCATTAAGATTTTGGTTAATTATCATGGCCCATTGGGTCCAGCACCTCCTGCAATGTGCTACTGCCCTCCGTCCATTATCCACCGTGTAATTATCAACACACTCTGTCTAGCCACCATCACAGCGTTTGCTCTTGGAAAACATGTTCATAATCACCCCAAGATGTTAATTTGGTAAATGCTGTTAATGGAAAGCTCATGTTACTTGGCCTGGTATTGAAATCAAAAAGGCATTTACGGAGACAAGTTGGCAGTGCCATCAACAATCCCCTGTCCCTGCAGCTCCCAAATAACGGTGTTTTCAAAACTGCTCTGCAAGACTGGAGCTGACCTTTGGGCAAATCTCACAGAAGGGGGGTCCCACTGCCAACGTAGTCCTTTCCTACGGGACAACATAATGAACAGAAAATAGTAGACAGTCCCTTTGAGAACACATATGATATATTAACGTGTTTTAAACAGACATTTCATAGATATATTGAACATGAATATATTACAGTCGGGTAGCTACGAGCATTCAATATGTCCAGTCAATTTAACGTATTTTTCTCTAGAAATGTTCTATCGATCATTGTTTTACACAGCACAAATCGTAGTTAAGTTTGGGTTTTTTTTGGAAAAGTGTGTGTTTTTGTTTTGTTTTGTTTGTTTACCAGCAGTGATACTCACCAGGGCCCACAGAATATTTTCCCGAATAAAAAAGGAGATTGTGTCCTTCTGGAGGTCCATAGCTCTGATCGAATGTCCTTCACCGCCAGACCAAACAAGAGGGAAGGACATCGGCATCGGCTCATCCATCATTAATCGTGGCTCATTTTGGCTTAACTACAAGCGTCACGTTTGGTGGCCAGCTGACTTATTCCGAGCATGTTTAGTGGTGGCTGAGCGACCATGCCTCTGGCAACAACAGGCGAAACTTAACTGTGAAGTAACCTTCACTCCACAGATCAATAAGCACACCTCAGTTAACTAAAAAGGTGAATTGTACACTTGCAAGTTTTCCATGAAATTCAGCGTGCCTCAGTGTCTCGCACTTACATCAAAAGGCCCAAAGGACCATTAACGCCTCCTCCCAACGATGGGTCACCCTCCTCCTCCTCTTATTTGCTGGAGGTAACATCAGTTTGATCAGGGTGTGGATGGATTGATTGTAAGCCCACTAACTGGTGCAAAACAGTTTGGCAAATGTATTATTTATGACACAGGCCTTCACAGAACATCTGTGTCCGTTATGCAAACATGGAAACCTTTTTTTCATTTCCACCTGCCATGTGTTGTCAGTGCAAAATTACCTTTGCCATTACTAATCCCTACATAGGTTTTGTACTTGAGATATAGCCTACAAGAGTGTGCATGTGTGCGTGTAATGTGTCAAGTTTACTGTTGACACATTTTAGAAAAATTTATTCAAATGTGTGAATATTTTAAGATACACAAAGGCTATGATTTGCAATATATTAATTCCACAGAGTTTGCTGAACTAAATTCAGAATCCAGAATATTTTACCAGTCCAAACAATTGTATATCAGGCTGGGGCACTAATGAGAACAGCTCACTCTTGGCCCCAAAACTGTAAAATATCTGAAGTACAATCATGTCATGTCCCAGAGACCCTGCACAGTTCTGCGCCCCTAGAATCAGTTTGGCGGAGCAAAGCATCTTTTAGTGTATCTGTAAAATTTTCCACCCCATTTATTAAAATCCACTTCACCCTGATACGAATTGGAGTCCATATGAAAAATCCACTCTTTGTATTAATTTTTCGGAGCGTACATTTTTGTGACGTGATGCTTTTTGTTTTTGTTTCACTTGAAACACACTCAATTTTCAATGGTAGTCACTCATGAAACACTCGAATTCCATTGAACAGCAGCATTCAGCACAAACATGGAACACAAGGAACATCACAGACTGATGCTATACCTGTGTATAAGTATCCAAGGGCAGAGGTTTCTTGTCATACGGCTTATTAAATAGTCTTTTTCCACTCAGTCCTTGCAGTTGGTTGTACGTGGAACGTTTCTGTGGAAGTTTAGATAAATAATGAAATTATTTGGCTGTATCTGCCGGTGGAAAAATTAAGATTCATGAACATACTTCTACATCACAGAGCTGCATGCTGTCATGTGGCCGAGGAACCTTTCTTTCAGGCCTCTTGTGTGTCCAGTGATTACAAACAGTAGGATGAAGGATTGAACGCAGCAGTGCTTTCCTTTGCCTCCTGCCTCTTCTCCCGCTGAGATGCAAATGCAAGTGTTCGAGTGCTGAGTCTTTATGTAACACGTTGCCTGTCATGTGCATTAACTACCATGCGTTAATTAGATGTTTTGTTCATGAGTTCCTGCATAGCTTCTTGCTTTCTGTTATTCCTGACAGTGGATCAGGCCTGAGCAGCAATCCTTACTTTGCTCTTCATAATTCCACAGTCAATTACCAAGAAGACGCAGGTCAAATGACCTGGCCTGATTACAAATGGCATATTTGGCCATCTATCAGTAGTTTTGCAGTCCGCTAGTGGGAGTAATACATGAACACATATCCTGCTTATGTCATTCCAAGTATTGAGAATGTCATGGGTTGCATTAGAAATGATGAAAATCGAATGTGATTTTCTTTATTGGATGCTTTGCCTGACATGCCACATTTAATACAGTAAAGATGCATGTCTCTTAGGAGTAAATATGTTGCCTTTAATGACCAGAGGACAAACCAGAACTACATAACCGCAGCTTTGCTGACTGCATGATCTATAACTTCACCATAATAACTGTGAACTCCAAGAGAAGCTTTGTGGAATTAAATCCTCAAAATAATTCTGAGGGTTTATCCAGGCTTCATGTAGGCACCATCGAAGTAAAAGTCTCTGGCTATTGAATGTGGCTCAGTGGGAAATGATTGCATTGTCTTGAATCTGACATAACAGCCTTTGTCATGCCGGTTTTGTTCCTTTCACTTCTTTTTGCTCATTTCCATTGTGTACTGTCGAATAATGCTGACATGCTATAGAAATGTAAAAGAGTAGTTGCACATTTTGGAAAATACCCTTATTTGCTTTATTGCTGAGCGTTAGATGAGAAGATCAATAGGACTCACGTACCTGCGTGGTAAATATAAAAGTATATCCAGCAGCTAGCTATCTGAGCTCAGTATAAAGATTGGAAATCGGGGGAAATAGAGGGCTGCAGGGATGACGTAAATAGGTCAACCCTAGAATTTATTGCACTGGTTCCCTCCACAAAAAGCCAATGAGATTTTTCTATTGGATTTGGGATTATTTCAGAAATAGGCTCTGTGGCAACTACAAGTTTATGACACTTACACATTTTGTTCAGCGAGTTAATCTTCACAAATGAACACCATTTGTGCGACTGTGACTCAGTGGTAGAGCGGGGTCTTCCTTCAATCCGAGGAGGCTCTGCGGTTCGATCCCCGGCTCTGCTAGCCCATGTCGATGTGTCTTTGGGCAAGCACTTAACCCCAAATTGCTCCCGTAGCTGTGCCTACGGTGTATGCATGTTAGTTAGTCCTGATGGCCAGGTGGCACCTGACCATCAGTGTATGAATGGGTGAATGATGACATGTAGTGTTAAAGCGCTTTGAGTGGTTGCAAGACTAGAAAAGTGCTATACAAGAACAGTCCAGTTACCATTTACACCACTTTCATGATTTTTGAAGCATGAATAGAATCGGCAGGAGTAAAAAGCTAATGTTAGGCTACAAACGTACTTCCCCACAGTTGCATGAAGACGAGTATACAAAAAGAGGCTGTAAAGGTGGACTAGTCGGCGTGATGACGTTATGTGGCCTCATTTAGTCTCTTGTTTGGCAACTGACTTTTTTAAGTCAAAGAATTCATGTGAGGGGTATTTATTGATATGTTTTTTTGTTGTAGGATATAACGTTAAAATCTCCTAAGCTTGTGTTAACCACTGACCTTATTTTACGCATTTATCAATTCTAAAACTCATTTAAAAAAAAAAAAAAAAATGACTTTGAGTAAGGGATTCGGAAATGCAACAGTAATTGCTCATTTATTGGTTCTATGACTCATTCCATGCAGCACTCTATGGATAACCTTCCACACTAAACCACACTGTATAACTTCAACATGTTATATTTTGTGTGTTGAACAACAAGCAAAAAAGGAAAAATGAGATGAGTTAAAAACTGGATAAATTCTGGATGTTCTGTTCAAGGAACAGTGCTCAAGAAACCACAAATAATCATCTGTGTTTCTTGCGATGGCTATTTGTTCCCTGAATAGAACCTGCTGTACTGTATGACATGTTAAGCTGATCTGGTCCCACACCGGCTCCAACTCTCCAATCATGGGGCTCTGCAAGTGTTAAACCATCCAACCAGACCACTTCAATCACCACTTTTTTCATTGTACTATGGCTGTAAGTATGTTTTCATGTCAACCACTAATGGTTTCACCATGTAGTACTATACAGCCATGCATATAGTAATGGTTTGCATTTCTGCACCACAGTGATGAAGCTACACATCACAATAGAAATGTAACTCATTTTGTGATTTGATGCTTTCTCTACATGTACAGGATGAAAGAAATAGACCCTCTCCATTTAGTCCCGATGATTAGTATACCAGCCTGGAAGCTGGACAAGAAACAATTAACCAATTATGTCATACAAACGTTCGAGAGCACAAGAGCACATCATGCCAACTGGTTTGTAAATGGGAAAAAGGCCATGCTGCATGACTGGGGTAACAACACAAGTTGCATTCTTAAGCAGGGTTTGGGGTTTTTCTCATGAAGCAGAACAGCAACTAGACGTAGATTTATTTTCCAGCGGTGCCACAACAAGTTCATCAAGACAGCCACTGGGGTTCAGCTTTCATAATAATAGATCCCCTGAGAAATGCAGCCATGTTGAGGGATCTGAGGATGCTGAATTCCAGAGAGTTCCCAAAACCCAAACACATTGTTGCTGTACTTTCAGTGTTGGTGTGCTACATTTTGTGTTAGTTTGATGCCAATAGAAAATAGTTTTCTGGAAGGTTCTGGAGGCAGATAAGGTAGAATTTTCTTTTCTTATTTCTTGAATTAATAAAATATGTACATGACTCCCCACAGTTTTTTTGTCATAGTTTTACTGTAATTTGCAGCCGATGAGTCGACACATAAAGGGGATTCATGAGGAGTTTCACCGGTCCCCACAGAGAAGGACTGGACTAATTTCATCACCAAACACAGCTGCCAACACCCAAAAAAAGTAGGAAAAAGAGATACAGTCCTCAATATAAAACTTAAATTACTTTTACTTTTATTGTTCTCCAACTATTCACAGAGAAAGGGGTCACGGAGATGAATGCCAATGAACATGTTTATTCATTATTCTCATCCAGAGTGATAATCCAAAGTTTATCTGATATGGATTGCTGAGAGCAAAGACACTCCACAGGAAGGCATAGATAATTTGGCAGAAATAGAAAGTAGCCCCAGCACCCCCACCTCTAACCCCATCCCCACACAGGGCCTAATCTTTTATTGAATAACCTGAATAACACAAATGAGTTTGTGCATCTTTATTTGTAACATTCAAAGGGACCAATCATTATCTTTTAATTACTAGTGCCCAGCAGTTGGGCCCATTAAAGCAAAGTAATTAATCTAACACTTTGGCAAGGGAGGGGATCTGTTATACAAACAGAAAGTTCATTGAAACTGGTTTTGAGCTATAATATTTACACATGAAGATGCACTGAATAACAAATGAATGAGGTAAGCCAGGACTAAAGTGAGGCAGTACAAAGAACTCAAAGTACTCTAACAAGTACACACACAAGGGTTCATCAGGTACTATTTATTTTGTGACATTTCCTTTTATTTTCTGGCTCCATTGCTGAGACAAACACCCCTGGCACAATGGCTAAAGATGAAAGAGCCAAAATAAATCAATGAACAAAGTGCTAATATATTATGATTATGCTCAATGCCTTTTGCGCTACACCGTTGTCTGCATACAATATAAATGCTATTTATATCCCTTGTTAACATATTAGGGGGTGCTCCAGCTATGTTGATGATTGATTAACATGTCAAATTAAATCACTGTCAAAGTAACATTAGCAGTGCTGATATTCCAAACAGTCCAATTACAGCCATTAATTGAGTGAACCCACTCAGCTCTCAAGGACAACAGGAAAGCCTTCACGACCACACTGTCTGTAACCACCAGTTCCATCTTTGGTGTGGTTTATAATACATTTAAAAAAACAAGTCGATCAATTTACTTTTCTTTGTCCAATGGTCCAAAACCAATTTGCAATTGGCCCAGACAGAAAAATGATCTGTCAAATTTTGGCTTTCAAGAAGATGAAAGACAGGTAATACACCAAAATTGTGTGTGAAAGGGATATTAAAATAAATGATGATATATTTGTTTAATTAATGTGCAAATATTGAATAATCATGGATTTAAGTGATGTCGTTACTAGTTACTAAATTTGGAATAGTTAGAAAAAATAGCATAACTATATATATATATAAGAATAACAGTACAATTTATTTTGAAATCAAAACACATTCAATATTGTTGATAAAACTTTCTTTGCTGGGAGCTCCAGTTATTTATCCGTCTGCTCACCACAATTATTGTATATTGTAGTGAGCAGACCGATGTCCAAAAATGAGACATTTGGACAGAAGGGGGGGTGAGGGGGGGGGGCTGTCAGCTCCATGAAAATCTGGTGTCCTACATCACGACTGACAGGCTGTTAGCTCTATCAGTATCTTACTGGTATTTATTATAACTGACTGATACATCAATGTATACAACATCAATGAGTAAATGTTTTGAGATAATAAGACTTGCTGCATCCATCTGAATGTATAGAAATTATGTTCATTACGTGACATTTGCTACATTTTAATAACCAAACCAACCAAAATACTACTGGGGCAATATCTACAGTATTTTCTAAATCTGCAGTCGATTAAAAAAAAAAATCCTATATCATATCTCTGCTGCAGGATCCATTTCCCATATTGGAAGTGGGTATTGCAGTATCGATTTGCCATTTTGATATTGCACATCCATTTTCTATATCAGTAATGGACATCTCAGTATCCATTTCACAAAAAGACATGTTTTTTTTTATTACAATCTTGTGGTATTGCATAGTCATATGGTGCATTCTTTAAACCATTGAGTCATAGAGAACCAATCATGATACTGTGGGACTCCTAGTTGGTTCTCAGTTTGTTAATGTGCATTCAATCTACAATTTAAAGAGAATATTATTATCCTCTATTGCCATATCCATCTCACTAAAAGCATTAAAATACTTAGGAACTGAGATTGCCCTTTAAAAAAATATAATAGTAAGAATATTCCTTCACTTTACGAGAAAAGAATTGAACAGCGTGTGCAACTAATTACACTGTTTTGCAAACTTTTTCATTTCTGCCTCAGGAAAAGAGAGACCATCATAACCATTGGAAGAAAACAACAATGTACGGCTCAAGAGGAAAATGGTTTGGAGATTTGACAGCCCTGCGGTAATTTGTCAGGGTCGTTCTCCATGAGCGTCTCTACATCGTCCCCACACTTCATACAGGAAATGATTCATCTGCATCCAGGAGAGAAGTTGAGCGCCATTTCTAAATTACCTATGAGTTATCTCCTCAATAACTTCTAATCAGACAGCTGCCGTTTCCTCCACTGTAAACAAAAGTAATTACAGTAGATGTGATGGATGGAAAGAATAAGACAGCTTCTGCATGCTCAGGACCAGTCAGGGACTCTGTAGAGCAGAACACTTTAATTAGGGACGGCCTAGCCCAGCACAACTGAATGAGTCTGACAAAGCACACATTTCAGTTGCTAAAATAAGCCTCTGCTTATGCACTGTATTTTGTTTTCCCAAGTTTGGACCAGTGATTTACTTCAGGGCCTCTGAGGAAGCTGTTTTGAAAAGGGAATAGAATCTAGCATGATATCACTTCATCCTGATCAAAGGTAATGAGATTTTAAATAGAATTTAGGTAAAAAAAATCAAATATGCAACCTCAAAGTCCAATAAAAGCTGCAGTATTCATTGGCCAAGCAGGAGTGTCATTACTTATTTGCTCTTCGATGCACGAGGTGATTGATCATTGTTTATGAAATATTAAAACTCTGAGCAGATACAGTACAGTTGGGAGACAAATAAAATCCAGATCTTGTGTGTATTCAATATTCTGTATATGGACAAGCAGGAGGGAAAAGTCTGCTCTAAGTGCATTATATTATATTGACTCAGGTAAAGCAACTGGGGTGGCTTCACAAGAAAAGTTGTTGTGTTATACAACTTAGTTATACAACTAAAAACACCAGCAATTTACAGTGAATGACTATCATAATATAATATTTAATAATTACATTGAGCCAAACCTTATTTGTGAGAAAAAAAATTGGACAGGTGGCGTTGGCATTTTATTACTAAGAGAGTGAAGTTGAGTCCAAGTTCACCTCCTGCAGATCAAGTGGAAAAAGTTTTTTTCTCTCATAATTTCATCATTATTTGTATGTTGTTTGTCTTTTTGTAAATGCCCTCCATAACTGCCGTATGAAAGTTCCAAACGCAATTCATACCTGTGCTCTCTGATCGGTGAACCCAATGTTAAAAGGTGCAAGCTACGGGATTTGGAGCATTTTAATTGCCTCCTAATGGCTCACAGCTAAAGGTGCTAACAGTCCTGACAGTGCTGACAGAGCTAACAGTATTTATCAGAGGAGGAATGAAAAGCATTATTATGATTTTGAAACTATGTAATTAATAAAGAAATGCCTTCAGGATAATACTCCATTGCACCGCTATAATTTTGAAACTATGTAATTGATAAAGAAATGCTTTCAGTATAATACTTCACTGTACCGCCATAAATTTAAGACTGTAATTATTAAAGAAAATGCATGCAGTGTAATACCAAAGTGTACCGCCATGATTTAGTGAGAGACACTCGAAATGACCAGTTGTATTGAACGCACCTGAGAAGGTCACGTGCCTGGAGGCGTGGTCATAACGGCGCAGTGAGGAGGACACCAGAGACTTTTGTTTTTCTCAGATGCTAATGAAGACCCCCACACAGACAGGGCGGGGAGATTTGGCGCACCGAACTTTGCTCCTATCGCCAGGAGGGACGCTGCAGGGTGCCGGCTCAGCACCAATGGATATTACTTACTTTTTTAAGCCAATGGGATGAATTCACACCTTTTCTGTTTTCTATATATTTCTGTGTGCGTCTGTTGCTTAGGATTCGCGGGCGGAAGCGAGAGACGGTGAACTGCGAAGCGGTCTGTGTATTGCAGAAGCCGGCGAATCCTCAGCTGAGACGTTGTACTCTGTATCGCGACGACTTTTTACTTTATTAAATACGCTTTATTATAACTTTCGATCCAAGACGTCCTTTGTTCATTTGGAGCTTCTTCGAAGAATTCAACAGGTTGTTGTCGGTAGATACGCCGTTATCAGCCGCAACCGCCGTATGACGGCAGTACAGAGCGGCGGCCATGAGCTAGCTAGTGGGGCAGGCTAATGTACTAGCATGCACTACAAGCATGGTGGCCAGCCCGGCTATGTAAACAAAGCAAGGTGAAGCTCAGATAACAACACACACAGAGGGAGAGTGACCTCATTCTCTGCTCAGGTAGACATTACTCTCTATCATTTCATAGCTAATAGTTGTTTGCTTCTATATCAATGTTCTGAAAGCTAAATACAGCTCCTTTAAGGTCTGGTAATGTTTAGGTAACTAACACTAGCTAAAGTCGTGGAGAGGTTACCCTCGTGGTTGAAATAAATCAGTATTCACTGTTAAAGGAGATGGAACTCAAACCACAGTCTCCTGTGTCAAATTAAGACACTTTGTTCAACCTTCCACCCGATCCTTAATATTGCTTTACAAGAATCAGCAGCTCATTTTGCTCATTTTTCAGCCTTGGGATCTTAATACAAAATGTCTATAGTATGTATCTTTCTCAGTGGCTCTGCAAACCATCTTCAGATTTATTCCCTGCGGTGTGCATCAATAAAGTTAAGAATGAACCTAAAATGGAAGGTATCAACTGTAAATATTGGTATCCTATGTCTCAACATGATGTGACAGAGATAAGCAGTAATTCAACTTTAACGCCATTACAAGAAAATGCTTTTACTTCATTAAAATCCAAACATATAGAAATGGATAAAGGGTGTAATTTGAAACATTGTTGTGAGAGGTTTTAAGTGTCATGAATTTGGTATTTATTTATTAGGATTTGGTGGCTGAATATCTTAGCTGTAAAACCTTTGGAATGGATCCCTGGTCATGTCTGCATCCAGTATTGTGAAGTATTTGGGTTACACTGTATCTATTGTTTAAGCTGCGTATATATTCATTCACATATTGTCCTTCTGTAAGAACTACTTGTGTGCATTTTGTGTTTGGGACCTGCATGTGATAGTGGTGCTATTGTCTGAAAAGTTAAGTGAAAAAATGCGAGTAAAAAATACATTTATGATTTGTTCTATGCACATGGGCATACCCCCTGTTGTTAGACCTTTGACTTCATGAACATTGATTATTAAGGTTTTTCCTTTCATGTTTACTGCACTATGAAGGGATTTCCAGTCAACAGTCAACTACATATTATACTGTACCACTCCAGGGGTCCTCCCCTCCGCTCAATGGGCACAGCTCCACAATCGTTTGTACCCGTTGCACCTACATGTCTTTGATGTCGATTCTAAAGAATACACCACGACCGGCTGACCTTTTCTTCCTGTTTCTACTGGCTTCTTTAGAGACTAACATGTATAGCATGGCACCATTTGAATTAGTATTTTTTTTTTTTTTTTTTACAGAACAGCGATCAGAGAACATAAATGCTCGTTGAAATTGCAGCGCACTGAAAAAGCCCGCGTTCATGTTGGCGTGGAGGGCATGGGCTGTGACTCGTTCGTTTGGCAAATCATGGTATTCTGATGAACTCTCCTGCCAAGTTCAGTTAGCAGGGGGGATTCAGACGTTTTATTTCATTTTGCAGGAGCCAAAAGTTGGATTGATGCCAATTTCAGTGGCCAAGGTTTCAACAGAATAAGTGAACAAAGGTCAAGTGCAGTTAGCACCTGTTAAATGTGTAGGTAGGCAGTCTGTGCAGATTGCATACTGATATGAGTGCTTGTGTGCTTGATTTTTAAAGGTAGTATATAAAGGAACAGCAATTGCTGATGAGGGGGGAAAAATCGCCTTCATCTTTCATGTCTGGCTGCAATTCAAAATTCAGGCTAATTCTATTGCCATTGTTTACCAATAACTACAGAAACAATTTAAAATCGCACAATATACACTGAACTGGTGAGCTACTGAACTCAGTATGGCATTACTGTCATACTGAGTTTGGCCTTAGCTCCGTTCGCAATTTTAACTATAACCATTTACACTTTTCACAGAAGTTGATTTTCAATTCAAAATTGAACTACACTTAGCAGTGATTTTTCTATCGACCCTGAATTCAGTATAGCAGACTTGCTTACTCACACTGGCCACATCCGTGGTACTTTAAAA
Organism: Ophiodon elongatus; assembly: GCA_016806645.1. Classification (NCBI taxonomy): domain Eukaryota; kingdom Metazoa; phylum Chordata; class Actinopteri; order Perciformes; family Hexagrammidae; genus Ophiodon; species Ophiodon elongatus. The sequence continues at coordinate 1,669,064 of JACSYO010001856.1, forward strand.
GCTCAATTCAGGAATATGTTTTGTAATAATGTTGAATGAGATTCAAGAGCGCGAGATGAAGAACCGTGGTACAGCAGGTAATGCCCCCATTCTCAGCAACAGACATTACAGAATATCCAAAAGCTTGAGTTTTCCTCTCATCCATTTTCCACTGCTTACCTGGATTTGTTGGCCCAGACGCATCCCTCCCGAGCCACCTCGGGGGGCATCCCAAGACCTGGCCAGGTCGTTGTGTTCTTGATCTGCCCAGGGGTCTGCTCCCAGTTGGATGTGCCCTGAACATCTCCACGGGGAAGATCCCCAGTGGCTTCCTGATTAGATGCCTGTACCGCCTCACCTTTTGATGCAAAGTAGCATGGGAGCAAACTCGAAGCTGTGATTCAACATGCAAACTTATCCTTTCCATCACTACAGAGAATTACTCCGAGCTCTCGAAAGATATCTGTTGCTAAACCGGGAGCTTTTCTTTCAGGCTCGGCCTCCCCTTCACCATGACAGTAAAACGCCCACCATATTATTGGTGCTGCACCGATCCATGATCTTATTCTCGATCTTGCTGATGCAAACATTAGTTGTCTTTACGCAGTTTTTTAACGGTAGATATATCAAAAGGACTGGCGTGACAGCGCAACCTGAAAGTTATCCAGAAATCCCCGTGTATATATTCACAGCTGGTATTCTTGAAAATGTTGGATTGAGGCTTTAATTCTCAGCACCTCGATCGTCTCTTTTTCTTTCATTGTAGCTTGGCATATCTGCCCTCCCAACAGAAACTTTCATTTTCTGACTCTCTTAAATCCTTATGTCAACATCTCTTGCCCAGTAAGGCTGCTTGCCATTCCAGGTGGAGGTTCAGAGTGTTATGAATTCAGGTGCTTTCAAGTTTTTTTTTGTGTTTCTTTTCTTACTTTCACAATGTGATTCACTCAAGGAATTTTGATCTAACCTCGAAAGCAACGCCTTTGTCCTTGAGTTGGGACGTACAGTTCTTCTTCCCAACTATCCTTACACATTGTACCTACTGGCCTAATAAGGAAGTATAAGTAAAGGTTAATGTTTTAAACTCAAATGTGTAATCTGACCACAAAAGTAATTAATAAAACATGGAGGTGTATTTGTCTGAATTTGTTCTGGTGTTTGCACTGGTACTGCTTTAACTCCCCAAACCCCACGTTAGACAATAATGATCATTCTACTTGCGTCTTACCCATTTACACAATGTTTCTGTCACACGGTACTGTTTAGTTTCCTTATTTGGTAACCTATTAAAGAGCTGGACCAATAGTCTTGACATTTTTGGAAATATGCTTATTCACTTTCTTGCTTAGAGTTGAATGAGGCCAAAGCCTAGCATAACGAGTAAAAGCAGAGGGAAGCTTGCACAAGCATGGGTTAACAAGGGGGATGCATTTTGGATATTTTGCTAACAAGGAGGATGGCATCCCCCATCTATTATCAAATCATCTCATGGTTATAGCAATCCTATAATAAATCCAAAGAAACCTTATAAAAATGATAATAATAATCTGTTATTCTAGAAGTTATTTCAATAGCTTGATTGTTCCAAAATGTTTAGAATGAAACTGGGATTGTAATTAAGTTGAATTTGAATCAATGAATGTAAACTAATACATGCATTATAAACGTAACATGAAAATTCTCAGAGCATTAATATTGGTCACAGCATCAGCTTTCAAAACCTCATAATGGTGGATCACTATCTCTGTTGATTTGCCTGTTTTATGTTCGCTCCCGCCTCTGCATACTAAATGCATTATCGAACCTCCTCAGGAGAAATAAAACAGCGTAAAATGCTGGCAGTGTTTTCTCCTTAAGCGGTGAACAAACCCAGCAGATCGTAAAAATGATGCAAGGATGCTCACAGTGAGCTGAATTCGCAGTAAGTGTTTACACACCACGCTTACATCCAGAGTTAACTGATTACTGGCCATAGCCCAAGCTATTTACATGCACCTTGATAACTTGTGATAGAGTATCCCAGGATTCCATGAATAAACCAATTACACAGTGGTCTTCAATCCTGGTCCTGGATTCTTCTTTACAACTGTGTGCTTAATTGCATTCACTTGCTGTCCCCGGTGTGAAACAGTCCCTGATTAGACTTCTAGTAACGGAACAGAGCAGAGCTCTGGGTGCGGAGTACTTGAACTGAGAGCCACTGACCTCAGGTGTCCTATAGCAAACATAATATGGGCCACTAGCTGACAGCTGCTTCCTCTCCATATGACTGAGGTCACTTTCAATAGAGGGCGGAACAAATGATTCATGTAGTAGTGACAGGATGTACGTAATGCTTACCTTTAAGTATCTGCTAAACAAATGGGGGAAAAAAAATATATATAGTAGGATATTTACTAAAGAGCACACTAAGCATTTGCTCTGTACTAAAATTGAGGAGCACATCTGGCCCCATTTCAGTGAGTACTTTATTGGGACCTAATGTTCAAATCAAGTCAAATGCAGAGTAGCAGAAGTGCTAATATAAATCTACTGCATGATTGGACCACAGTCTGAGCCAGGGTATGTAAGCTCTGCGGAGTGTGAAGAGATTTCTGAAAAATAGCTGCATTGGTGTTCTTTCACGCTCCAAGATACTGTTTGATCCGGTCTGCATTGATAGCACATTTTTGCCCAATTTTATTTAAGTGAATTTGACAGCTGGAGTGTTTGTTCAATCTGTGTTTTTTGGCCACTAATAGGCGACCGATGTGTTCCCAATAAAATGCTCCAACTTAATGTGGGAAGTGTGCCTATATGTATGAGTGTGGCAGTTTAAACGAGTAGTTTTACGTTCACTCCCGTCTCTTGGTGTACCTGCACTTTTATTGTTTGTCAATGTGAGCACACGCATATTTTCCTGAATCATTGCTGCCGAGGACAAATCTCTGTTGTTTGCCTCCGTTTGGGTTTCTTGACTGACTTGTATGAACTCGCACCACCTCTAAATTTCAGCGAGCATTGTACTTGTACATGCAAATATTTTGGTTGACGTCTAAATTTTAGTCCGTGACGAACAATTACGCACGTGAAGTAAGTTAAGTGAAGAACTGTAGTTGGCAGGTGAAGTCAACTGATAGTAGGCTTGTCATGCATGCTGCTGTGTATTTGCACAAATATAGACGCTGATGTACATTTAACTACACAGAGCTGCTGTGCTGACTTCTACAGGTAGTGTTTCTAATTTAGAAGAATCTTAAAACAATAGTTACATGCACATATGTGCATTCATATAGGCATCAGTCCTGTCCATTCTGGTAATGAAGTGATCGCAGTCTAGCACAATTACACTGGAAGCAAGGGAAGACAACGTACTAACCAAAGTTCAGCCAAAGCTAATATGAAGCCTCAGTAATCTAATGTTGCCAAATCAAGTGGGTATTTTCCAAAGGCAACCCTTTTTAGTAAGAAATCTGAACTTATTCTTTAAGTTAGAAGTTGTATTTAGCAACTTTATTAACGCGGCTGTCTTAACTTCAACTTTCCTACAGTAACCAATTGATGGTCACTCCTGTCTGAATGTTGTTTCAAGTTAATGTAATTTGGAATTAAGGATTGTGAAAGGCTTGACAGACTTCCAAATTAATGAGGGCTTGGCATTTGCTTCTTTTGTCTCACAAGAATGATTTTTTTAATTCCCACGGTGTTCATTCAACAGTGAGTTCCTTCAGTTCGACTTTGGTTTTCTTTCTAATTTACTTTTATTTCGCTTCCAAGAAACCATTGTTCACATTTCCCAAATCCCAAATTTTGACAGATTTAGAAGTCTTTGCAGACATTTCAGTTTTAGGGGACCATTGGCTCCAGCGCTCACAGTCAGAAGAAAATGTCTTCCAGACATTTTCAGGCATTTTCTTCCTTAAATCCCACGACTTTTTTTTCCAGTCCCTGAATGAACGCTTCTCAGAGAGGGGCCAACCAAATAAACCCCTCTTTGGGCCTGGAGCCACTAATCTGTAATTTAATTTCAGGCGGGTGTCTGGGCCACGAGGACACACAGCAAGGTCAAGGGCTACTGTACAGAGAGATCTGCGCATTTGGGCACAGCCTGGGGTTTGATCAACAGTCTCATCCAGCTTAGCAAGAGGACACAGTATGTGCGTGTGCTTCTGTGCATGTGTGTGTGTGTGTGTGTGTGTGTGTGTGTGTGTGTGTGTTGGTGAGGTATTTCTGCACTACTTATACAAGTCAGACTTGATGCAAGGTAGCTATTTCGCATATGACAGCAACAAACAATCACAGAGAAAATCCATTATTCAAAACAAGTAAAATGTTTTGGATGACTGAGCATCTGCAAACAGAGAGGGATTAGACCTAAAATAGGACTGCGTCTAACTGGGAACAATTCAACATGTCAGTGTTGATCTGCATGTAAATGAAATATTTGTATTGCTTTGACCGTAATTCATGTTTTACTCATTATGTAGAATAGTCTAGTCGGCAGATAAATCAACTAATGGAAAAGTGGAAGGATGAATTTTAGCCGCATGGCTAATCCTGTGGGTGAAGAAATGTCTGTAATAAACTCGACCTTGTTCTGCCTGAACAAGCACAAAGTGGCCCCGGGAATGGGACCAATAATTACCAATGACCAGGCAGTTTCACCATGTCTCTTTAATGTAAATAGGCACTGGGTTATCTGGAACAGAAATGGCTTTGGCATTCATACATGGACATATGGCACAGGGACTTGCTCAGGTACCTAAAGAAATGCAATAAAACAACCAGCACGTCCCCTTGTCTGGCATAGATGAAAACATTCCACACAAGCAGTAAAAACTCGCTGAGATAGTCGGTGTTCATTAAAAACAATTTCTTACATATAAGGCTGTCAGGTCAGTGAGAGAATCAGGGTGTATCCCATGCACCATTTGCAGTTTGTTGGAGCTTAGCTGGCATTCAATTTCAATTCCCTCAAGTTACTGAATATAGGAGAGCGGCACACACTGACAGGTACAAGTTACTCCAGCGACAGACGCTAATTAGCAAGTGCAGGAGTAATGGCAGAGCCAAGCTCTCTCTCTCTCTCTGGCGGAGAGACAGTGACGGCAACTGAGGCAGGGTCATCTCTTTAATTGTCTCACTTCCTATTAGACAGGAGATCTCTGGCACATGCCCCATCACGGCCCATGCAGAGTGATGTCATCGACGGGGAAAGGATCCTGTCACATCCTGTGGGTTTCAAACAGAGCTTCTCTTTTGCATGCTGGGAAGAACACTCCATTCAACTGTGTTCACTCACTGCCGTGACCCTCCATTGACAGAAACGGGAGGGAGGGCAATAGAAAATAATGGCACATGATGTGTTTATATGTTTTGATGGAAACTTGAGGGAAAGTCTTAGAAAGAGGATGATGGACTCATCTGCTGCTCAGCGAGGCTTTGACATTCTGTAGGGGACGCTGGAAATAGTCTCCAGGTTGATGGATAGATGGAGTGGGATTACCTGCCAGACTCATCTCCTCCCTGCCGTCTAGCCCTGAGTCCTGGAAAAAAGACACAAAAACACAATACGTAAAATGTCAGGCTGTTCACCGTTGGGAGAGGTTATTAGCTTTGAAAAATAATGAAACACTGCAGGATGGTTACAGTAAATCAACAGCAAACACGACCGTTAAAGCGGGCCGAGGTACTCCCACTGCGAAAATTTGGTCCCACGTGTATATTACTAATAATTGTCGCCAATCGTCTTTATGAATAAGAACCAAAATAACGAAGAAAACAACACACAAAGCGAATTCAGCACTATTAAATAAACAATCACACCAACAGGATGCTGCGTTTCCAAGGATGATGCAACCTTCAGGTCTGCCTCCATCTGCACATCCTCCCTTCTGTATCACAAGTGTCTTTCTGAACTTCTAATGCTTCTCCTCACTCGTAGCCCCTGCGGACCAACCCACCGCTGGCACAGCGAAAGAAATTGTTCTCCCTGCATCATTAAACAGTTTGAATTAACTTGGGTGGAATTTAATTATGTCACACATGAAGCTCTCCCACTTGAAGCTTTTAAAAGCAATATAGTTGGCTATATGCTTGGAGGTTCGGCTTTTAGATACATCATTCAAGTCGGTCAGCTATGACTGCATGCCACCGGACTTCTAAATGAAAACAGTAAACTTTGGGATCGTTAAATGTGTGCTTCCTGGTGAGATATCCAACATAAATACCCAGCTCATTCTCTGCATCCCATTAAGACCGTAGCTGCACTTGTCTAAACCTGTCACGAATACACTTTTGATTCAGATGTACTGTAAACGTGAATAGCTTTGTCTCGTTGCACATGTATCCTCGCGTTTGAAGCACTCACTGCGTCTATCCTAATACTTCATCTCAGAGATACAAAAATAGGTCTGGTAGTGAGCTTCTCCTACCTCCTAATCATTATCATCCCTTTATTACATTTTACACATGACAGGCTGGTGTGATGTGGTTAAATCCTACATAAAACCCTAAGGGGAATTGCTAACAGCTTCGAAACGTCAAAGCAAAAAACTGAAGCAGTTATTAAAGTCTGTCATTCTAAATGATTTGAGTCTTTGCATATTGCAACACTTGCAGAAGAATATCTGTTTTACGGAGCAGCACTACATTTGAAAGTGCACTCTGGCTTCCATTTGCTCCCTGTCAGAGGGTAATCCGACTTGCCAACTTATCCATCACCCAAATGAACACAACACACTTTTCACATGTGCATTTTCTCATCAGATTCAAATACCCCCACACGCCCCTTGAGAGATCTAAAGATCTGTATTTCAAAAGAGGAGTCTCGCTGGCTGTTGTGTCCAGAGGTCAGAGGTGAAATGAAAGACCTTTACGGAGAAACTGGATCAACATCTGCAGCATAGTAATTTAGAATCTTACAAAACGACCAACCTGAAAAGAAAAAAAAAAGATTTTGTCCGGGACTGTTAGCACAGGCAATCGGAAAGTAAACTCCAACTTAAGTGTTTAACAAACAGCTTCTCTCCGTCTGAGAATCCAAAGCAGCCGAGGCAGTGCTGAACCATTCCTGCTCTCCGTCACCTGAGACACAAGCTGATGGACGGATTCATTTACAGCTGGTACACGAGATTGCACACTAATTTGCTCGGGCTATAGGAGTTTGTTCACGTGAAAGATACAGCGGCACAGTGGATTCAATCAAATGAACCGTTGTAAATCCACACTGTGCCCATTTCTTTCCTCATTTACATTGAAATGTACGTGCCATATTTCATTCTCTCCCGTCGGTAACTTTGCCCTGTTTTTATATTTATATACATGTGGAACATAACACCTAAAAACAGCAGGCCTGCTGCTTTTTGACAGACACAACAACAATCAGAGTAACTATCAAAGACAAACAGCAGGCATGGGACTATGAAAGTAAATGTTTGGGAATAACCTTGGAGAAGTATTCAGGATAATGAGAAAGAAGCTAAACTTGGTGATACCTAAAGATCATTACCAGACGATCAAACACACCGTGACAATTTCTCTGTGCAAGAATGGAAAATTATACTACTCATAGCAGGTTCAAAGATCTGCTTTTACGAAGGCATTTACATTACAACAAATGCCTTATTTCAGGTATTCTCAACAACTGGTGGGCCTCAGAGCGCTATCTAGAGGGCTTCGTAGGAACTAATAAAAAAAACATTGAATATCACCACGCCAATCACAACACATCAGGTAGAGACAAAATAGTTTTGCCACTGTTAGCGAACTAACATTCCCTCAAATGCAGTGACACAAAATCTTTTTAATACAAAATGGTAAAGGAGACAACCCTACGCCAGTAAAAGCTTCAAAGCATGCGGTAAGGAATTGAATAAATGCATTCAATAATGGAAGGCAGTGGTAGGGGAAAGTTAGCAGAATATTTATTTCGATCATTACATCTGACAGTGGCATAACGGGTATTTACAAGCCAGTTCATTTGTTCTCACCTTTTTTTTGAGGTCATGTGAGGTTATTTTCTCATTTATTGGGCACAATGGCATCAGGTGACAGACGCACATCTTTCAAAGGATCCAAAAATGTTCAGTGAACACAAAAATCAGTCGGTTTATTCGTCTTGCGATGTTGGAGACTGTTTGTTATGTTATGGGCGTGTCACAGTGGACCTCGTCCAATGGGAAACAACAATTTGAATTCAAACCAAATCTCACACTCAGGTTACACCAGCACGATCTGGTAGAGTTTTAGCTTTGTATAATTGGTTAGGCTTCCTTTTCAACACTCACTTACTCACCCATATCGGAGGTACAAACAAAAGGAAGAGTCTGACATTTTGGGAAATTTGCTTTCTTGCCGAGAGTTAGAGGAGAAGATTATGACATAACTATTAAATTGTGAGCTTAAGAGGTGTTGAGATGGGGGTCTGTTTTACTACTTGACAGAGCGAGGTTAGATATGTTCAGTCTTTGTGCTAAACTAACCAGCTGCTGGCTGTAGCTTCATATTTATCATAAAGAAGAATGGTATCAATCTTCTCATTCAACGCTTGTCAATAAAACGAATGCGTCGGTTTTTCAAAAACATTCTTTTAAAATGTTAACTTCAGCATTACTTAGGACCGATACATTTCCGTTGGATTACATGCGTCTCATTTGCTCTGCAGGATGGGGCAGCAAGTTAATTAACAGACAACAGTGTTGCAGAAATGTGTGGAAATCCCGGCACAGACGGGCCAATACCAGCCGGGTCTCATTTCCAGGTTGCTTTGTCACACTCCTTGGCGTCTCAAACCAACGTACAAGGCACCCTCTAGGGTCTGTATGATGCGGCATGGCACGGCACGGCTCGTATCAAACTGCCGTTTTTTCTTTTTTTTCCCAATGTAAAAGTGGCAGATAGTACTTGGGAGCTGATGGTTGGAGAAAATCTTCTTCAGTATGACCCGGGACATAAAAAATAAATAAAAAATGGCAGCCTGCAAAACTAAGCCATTCAATTAACAAAGTGCAGACGTTCCCCTGTATGGCTGCCGATGAAAAGATTCAGCTCGTTGATAATGCCGAGGCAATTTAACACAGCGTTGCTACTGCGATCAGCTGAAGATCTCGGAGAGACTGAGGTGGAATCCAGTTGAAAACGAAAAATGGAGAAAAGGACCCGGTACCAGAAGTGAGTCGAGTCGAGCCGAGCCATACACGGGAAAGGAGGCATAAGGGGTACCGTACGTAAGTGGGAATGAGAATGGGTTGCCTACACGGTACTGGAAAAAAAGTACAGTCGTCTGCCTCAGTGATAATTCACATAGGTCACAACGTATAACAATAATAGCTATGAATGATGCAGATATGCTGCAGCTCTTGCTACAGGCCCCTCCACTTTTTCCCAATAATAATAAGCCAGAGTGAGTTGTCTGACAAGCCATTTTGTTACCACTCCACTATTATTCCAGAGCAACAGCATACATCACCCTTTAAAAATCTCACACCGTTATCAGCTCTTTTTCTATGGTCGAGGAACCCCGCCCTCGACCTCTCTCCAAAAGCAGCCCGCAGCCCCCTGGTGTTAATTATAAGACTATTTCCCAGCGAGCCTGGGTGGGACGTGAAAGTGCATTAATCTTGATTCCCCACTTCAGTCTTAAGGATCATTTGAAGAGACTCCTGTGGTAAGCCCCAAAGGCGAGGTGATTCAGTAGAAAGAAGGACGGTAGAAGGTGTGTAAAAGAAGTCACAGTTTATTCTGTGCTCACACTGGGATGCCGGCCTCCTCGAGAGGAAAGTCAGTAATTTACCTTAAACCACCAATATTCTCAGGATGGTAATCTTGATGAATATTAAGAGTCGCACAGGTTGACATAAACGTCCGTCTTCCACCTGTGCTGTTCCCTGATGCAGCATGAAGGTGACTGTCACCCTATAAGATGGACTGAGAAGACCCGACGGCGGATAAAGGACTGTGACATGTTGATGAGTTTACATTCAGGGCCCATTTCATTGCACACTTTAGCCCATCATCGCTATGCGAGGAGGTCAATGCGGCACTTTGCAGCGGCACCACAAACACAAACCACAGTAGATGGATATTTACCATTTTTAGTCGCATTATGCAAATATATATTTTAGTTTTTGAAACGTTGTTTTGATAATGTCGCATGTAAGACTGTTTCATGGTGTGTAAAATAGTTTGGGACTCATTTTATAACATTATGCCATCGATGCCCGATCTACACCTCGTTGATGCTGACTATAAAACGTAGAAATGAAAATGACACAGACAATCAGATAATTGCTTAAACCTGAGACAACAATGAGCCAAATAAAAAAAAAAAAAAAGCATAAACAGTGGTCTGAATACACGTGTCATCTGAAATAATGTCCAACCAGAGCAAAATTATAATTTCTAAATGGTTGGCAGGTTGAATATTGCCTAATGCAGCACTAATTAGCTGCATGCGACACAACTACCACTCTTACTTCTGATGGTTTAGTTGAAAGACAACACTTTCCACAACATTCTCTAGTCAGTATCATCAAGTGCATTTCAAAAGCATCATTTCTGTGCACTTGATTTCGAATGGCTCGCTCTGCATGTTTGATCATGGTCCTCCTCATCTCATTAGTAACTCTACGTCTACAGTAAAAAGAAACAAAAAAACAAAAACACTGAAGCAGTTAGTCGGCATACAGAGACATGCACGTTTAAGCTCCCACTATATGAGCATGTGCAGCTTCTCCTGCAGTTTCAGGATAATGTGAGCACACTTCAAAAAGCTACACATAAAAGTCATCTCACCATTCAATAAGCGACATGATGCATGCATATTCCCATCACAGTCGGGGGGGGGGGGAGAACTGCTCAGTATTTAGGTTTGTGCCATCTGTAAATTCTCCAGTGCTGAACAGACTCTCTTTGATAGCCATCCTTTGTAAACAACAGGCTGGGTTTCGTTTAAAAACGCTACTTGTGACTCATTTAGA